>CM026280.1:14766996-15366996 GCA_014851415.1 Cnaphalocrocis medinalis
AATACATGAGAAGAAGAAAATACCTATACATTTTGCGTAATAAGAGGAGATGATTGTTATCCGTGTACTCGATGGCAGATCATTGATGATGATCTTCACTCATTAGATGATTTGATGACATCTGCGACACGATTTTATATGGTAAAGTGTCTTAAATTCTGGTTTCGCCCATTGTAGGTACTTACTCGTATATCCTAAAAATGATCCTTTCAATAGCTGATATTATTTTCAACACAAAACTTTTATTCAATAGTCAATGATATACCTACTAGATGATGAACGTGGGTTCAAATTTAGTTCGGGCATCAGAACCGAATAACTTATATGGAATATATTTACCTCGTTTACAAAGGGTAGAAAATGTATGAATACTTTGGTTAGTTTCAAACTCCTCAGGATATGATGCTTTTGTATTAATGGAGAAGGTATAAGACTAGACTCTGTTTTATTAGTACTTGGATTTAATTATTTTGATTTTATGTCACGTTATATAGGTGGCTTTTAATTTTTTTTTCATTTTTACAATTACAAATAAATTGAGAAAACATCACGTAAATCATCCTGGTCCCAAACTAAGGAAACAGCGAAGGAACCACAAACACCCAGACCCAACACAAATATCTGTCCATTTGTGTTGGTGCGGGAATCGAAACCCATGACCCTTACGTCTCAACCGGCGCTCAATCTACTGCACTTAATACTCGTAAGTGGTCAAAAATGTACACATACAATTCTTTTTTATTGTTAAAAACTCCGATGGTCTAAATGGTTTAAGTACCGGGCTGTGATCTAGGTGTCCCGGGTCAAGCAAAGGGTTTCGAATTTTTCGAAGATAGCTCGGGTTTGTGATCACCAATCCGCATTAGGCAATCGTGGTGATTAAGCCAAACCCCATCATAGTAGCGATGACTTGATTTCTGTGTTGGAGGCCTTTGTCCTTCAGTGGGACAGTATATAGATATAGATACTTACAAGACGGCCGTTCCTGGCCAAGTTAAAGCTGTCATCGATGATTTGAGCACGGTTGAGGAGGTGAATGACCTCGTGGCTGCTGTTCAGGACGCGAGCAAGAGCATGCCAGTTCTGCACGTCGTAGTTGACGCGGTAGTAACCTGGATGCAACGAAAGATATAAACAAACAAATTCGCACAACATCTCATCCATTTACCTTTCTCCGTACTAAGTAGCTTCAGCACTTGTGTTACAGGTATCAGACAACAGAGGATCACAAATATATATAACATTCAGACGCTGAACAAACACAAGTGTTCATCTCAAGAATGTTTGTCCAGAGTCGGTATCGAAACCACGGTCTTTGGCGTAAGAGACAGGGTCACTACCAAAAGCAAATATGAAAGGTTATTGATTGGTAAATGATTTATAATTACTTATACTTGAGCCAAAGACTCGGGGCAATCAGCGTCATATTTCGTCCATTAATCTCTCTCCTCTGGGCAGATAATACTGTCCATAGTAGCTGCCCAGGGTGCAGCTTCTTGAGTGCACGACGAGATGGGATGATGACATTCGAAGGCTGGCTGGAGTGAGCTGGATGAGAGTAGCCGAAAATCGGGAGCTGTAGCGTGTATTAGGAGAGACTATATCCAGCAGTGGACGAGTGTAGGTTGCTGATGATAGTGCATAGGTGTCTCACTCTGGCGATGAGGGAGCGTCGCTGAGGTTTAGTCGGTATGCCTCCGTCCGCCACCGGAGGAGAGCCTGACATAACTATTCCTTTTGATGCCCAACGGTTACTTGCTGAAGCGCTCCGTGCCCTATACGGTACAGCGAAAGGGCCTAATTTGAAGTCGACATTACGACCGAATTGGAGTTCCCCTCTCTTTCACAAGCGCTGTACGCGCTTTCGTTTGAATGTGACAGGTATATTCTCATCTCATCATCGTTACGGGATGTCTTCGTTATAAGCCACCTCGGATTCGGTCACAAAAGTCATTCCGCGGGGCCATCGCCTGTGTGGATAACCCGGGATCCACAGTCATCCAGGTTCTGGACCCGAGTTTATTCAGCCTACAATGACCTGTGAAATATACTAACCAGTCTGCTGTTTGTTGATGATGTACCATTCGGCTTCTGCCAGTCCAGGCATATCTATGGAGTTAGCGGTCACGCCGTTGTTGACCCAGTTTTGGGGAGCTGTGTCGTTGAAGTTGGGGTCAGTGGAAAGCACCCAGTTTACGGGGATGATCCAGCGGTCGTTGGACTGCAGGGTGCGGTCGGTGAGGAAACGCGACTGTAATAAAAATGTGGAACTTAGTTACAAAGTTGTCAAATAGTTAAAGTAATCAAAAGTATCGATACATCCGAGACGCTCATTTTGATAGAGTCATTTCATTTGTCAAAAGTAATTTGAAAAGATTAAGTTCTACTGAGTTTCTTGCTGATTCTTCTCGGTAGAAATTGACCTTCCGAATCAGCAGTAGATTATAAAATTTGACATTCATAAATGTTCTGTAAAGGACTTAAATTGAATAAAGAGATTTTGATTCGATTTGATAACGAACGTGCATGTCACCAATTAAATATCGGTTCTACTAGGGCGCTGTGTCGCTATAATGGCGGTTATTAATACATTTGGTCAGACTGGGTGTATTCAATAATTTGATCACTTTGGCGGTATCGGAGTTATTCGCGATTTTGGCCTCCTTGGATGTCGCTATCTAATGGCTGGCCATATGGAATTTGCATCAAATGCAATGAAAATCCTAAGATTCGCGGCGGTGAAGTCTCACCTGACGGATCGTTACAGAGTTAGCAGATGGGGCATCTCTTGTAACATTGAGGACTGGAAATCCCCCTTGGTTGGTCCAAGCGTCCATGATAACAGCAACGCTAGCTGGGAGTGAGTAATTTGACAGCTCGACGGCAATCTGAAGGGCAATATATAAGTCCTGTGGTCTAGCGACATTGCGAGATCTGTGAACAAAAATAGTTTTTTTTCTATAAGTTAGTGGAACAGTAAATTGTCTCACCTTAGCTTGATGGTGAAGAAAAATACGAGCACACATATTTTTATGATATATGGGGCAGACAAACAGACGGGTAACGTCGCTTGGTTATTTTGTATGGGGAGTAGAAAATATTTCCAAAACGAGTACAAACATCATTCAGAATTGTTGATAGAAGACTTGCTTTAAGGTTGTAAATGTCTACAGATACACCCTTCATACATCGCAGGCGGCAGGTGGGGTCCCGGGTTCGATCCCCGTCAACTCCAAAAATATGTATACACTTTAGGACCTTGTCACAATGCATAATGTATAAGAGAGTAGAAGTCGTTCTTATACATATTTATTATGACAAGGTCCTAAAGCTGTATACATATTTTTGGAATTGACTCTACCCCCGTGCCTCGGAAAACACGTTAAACCGTTGGGCCTGCGCCCAATCTCTCTTCAGTCGTGTCACACTGGTGTCCCATCGAATTAAGAGGGTAAGGAAATAGAGAGTGCACCTGTGTTTGCGTACACACTTGACCACTATACCTATATCCTGTGTACGTGGCTGGTCTTTAGATTGGCCACCGAAGCCGAATATCGGTTGGAGGATTTTTATTTATTTACTAGTGGCCCGCCCTCACTTCGCTTCGGGACCGTAATTCAGAAATAAACCAATAGATGGCGCTGTGCTAAATTACATAGCGCAAGCGTTTCGTGTTTTCGGTTTACCTATAAGCCTTGTCGTTGTCTATAGAAGTTATCTCTTTATAAATAGAAGAAGATTAAACATCGCATAGCTGCACTTCTTTCTGAAATCTTCCTGGCACAGCTAATAACTTCGTATTCGTGGAAACGATCATGAAGTTTCACATTTTTGCAGCATAGCTATTATATACGAGATCATATCTAGTCTAAAAAGGCACTCTAGAGCGTGACACGTGCATCGTATCGGCAGCGCTACCATGAGTTGACATCGAAAACTGACATAACGTAAACTATTGCTCCGTCTCTTTCAAATGCATCACAATGAAAGAGACAAAGCGATAGTTTTCGATAGCGAGGATAGTATTTAAAACTCATGGTAGTGCTACAGAACATCTATCAGTTAACGAGCACGAAGTACTGGGATACAAGATAATACCATCTCCTTATAATCTCCGAACTAATGAATATTCCTTGTTAAACCAAAAATATCGTAAAGACCCAATCCTACCATGGATTATGTAGCAAAACCTTATTTTGTCAATGTGTATTTTCCTGTTACTTTACGGATGGGATTCCGTAAACATGTCATAAAGAATTCGTCAGTTCGTGTGTACGGATTACGCGAGAGGGTTTGCCGTAAAATTGGAAGCTGGGTTTGGTATTACGGAACGGATTATGGTAACTATGGTTCATGGTAAGGTTACTTTCATACGTATACTACCTATCTTGGCATCGTAATGACGTTTGTGTAATATGGAGTTGTAATGAGAAGATATGAAGAGCATATGCAAAAGATAATGGTTTAAAAAAAGATACGACCGATACTACCTACAAACCTTCAAAAAGCGAGCGTATTCCTTCTTAAAAGGTCGGCAGCGCATTTGCGACTCCTCTGGTGTTGCGGGTGTCCATGGGCGGCGGTAATCGCTTACCATCAGGTGATCCGTCTGTTCGTCTGCCCCCTATTTCATAAAAAAGGTATGAACGCGCGACCTGGATATCACGGCCCAGTAAGTACATAATATACTTAAACAACTAGACCAACGGGGCATTATGGTGAGATTAAATTTTAATAGCAATTAAAATGATCGAAGGTCTTCAATAACAGAAACATTGAAAAAATTATATTAAATGAAAAAATAATTTTTTGCTTCAAAAAGTTTTCTGATAAAAAACTACGCTCGTTCAGGCAGAGTTTATGTAAAATTTCATACAAACTTACAGCATTCTGATGTACATGCGAAGTCCCTCTTGGAAGATTGTTGGTGTCAAGAAGTGTTGCATCATGCGAATAACGGAACCGGCTGAAAACCAATAAAAATTACGATTTGTTTTATGTGATTGGTAGCAGACGATCAAGTGAAGGTAAGCAATTGCCGTTGCCCATAGACACCTGCAACACCAGTAGAGTCACAAGTGCGCCAACCTTTGGCCCCCTTCCCCCAATTGGGCCTCCAGTACCCTCACTGACTCAACGAAACACAGCACAGGTGCTACTTTACGCCGGTCTACTGTGAGGCCGTGGTTGACTCCAATCGAGCCGCCGAAACGTGACTCTCTCACTATTTTTTGCTTATCATCAGGTGGCTTATTTGGCTCGGCTCACACACACACACAAATTAAAAGGTTAACTTACATTTTTCTATTTGGCTCGTCTATCTCTCTCTCTCCCTCTCTCTCTCACACACACACACACACACACACACAAAAGGTAGACCTACATTTCTGGTAAGCAACGGCGTTGAAGGTCCCGAGGATCTGGGAAGGCGAGAACACCGGGTGCGTCATGGGGTTGACGCTGAGCACAGCATCAGACTGGAACACGTTCTGCGTCGCGATGACGTACTGGTCCATCATACGCCACTCGGGGCGCACCTGAATGAGAAAAAAGATAGATATAAAATAGATAAATATGTGGCAGACGACAAACTGATCAGCTGATTTTAACTGCTTACCGCCGTCTCTCACTACCCAGCCTAACACAGCCCAAGCACTGCTTTAGGCTGGTCTTCTAAGAACTTAAGACTTTGTAGGGAGAGGAAACGCACCGGGGAAAGAGACCTTAGCAAGTACCTGGTGAGCGTCTCCCAAGATAAATGGTCCGTATGCTGAGACGGTAGGAAGGACCATGGGCTGGTGAAGGGACCTGTGTCTTTGGTCTTCTAAGAACTGGTACATTCAAGCTGAAGCGCGGCTCTCCCATGGTAAAACTGACTGACACGGTACCTTAAATTCTTCTTTTATGTGATAGGTGGCAAACGAGCAGACGGACTACCTGATAGTTAACGATTGCCGCTGCTCATAGACGTAACACTATTGGAGTCAAAAGTGCGCTGCTAACCTTTCAACCCCCTTTCTTCCCGATTGGGATCAAAAATCGGGAATCATTATCAAACGAACCCTATTTTGAGACTAAGTGATTGGTATGATTGCCTGGCGTTTATTAATTTCTCTTACCAAGTCAGTAGCGAAGTTCTCGAAGAAGTTGGCGAAGCCTTCGTTAAGCCAAGTGTAAGTCCAGGAGTAGGGTCCGACTTCATTGCCAAACCACATGTGCATATTCTCGTGGCAGATGATGCGGCCGATGTTCTGGCGAACAGACGTGGTGGTCACACCTTCACGGACTAGTAGAGCCACTTCCCTGTTGAAATTAGTTTAAGATTTAACACCCCTCCGTTGGTCAAGTGGTTTAAGTACCGGGCCATAATCTTGGAGTCCCTGGTTTGATTCCTGGATTGAGCAAAAGTATGTTTCGAATTTTTCGAACTTAGCTTGGGTTTGTGATCACCAATCTGCATTAGGCGAGCGTGGTGATTAAGCCTAATCCTACCATAGTAACGATGCGTTGATTTCTATGATGGAGAACTTTGCTCTACAGTGGGACAGAGGCCTGACGAGGCGTCAAACGAGCAAACAAGTCCTGTTGGTATCAGCAATCACAACCCAAGAAAATTTGCTAGATCAGACAGGTTGCTGATACGTTTCCAGCAGTTTAAATGTGATAAGTTCTACGAACAGACGGATCACCTGCTGGAAGCTTGGCAATTACCGCCACTCATGACTTCATGCTAGACCAGTGGAGTCACAAGTGAGCTGTCAACCTTTACGCTACGTTTATACTAAAGCGGAGCGGCTCTGAGCGAGTGAAATTCACCAACCACAATCACATAAAAACTGCTTCTCAACGAGAAAGCTTCTTCTATGGATGTATTTCAGTAAAAACACAGCCTTAAACTTGAATCCATTTTTCACCCGGATTGTTCCTCCGGTAGCATCACTTATCGGGTAAAACACAGTGAAAACCGGCTTCACGCGGATTCTCTGTAAGCCACAGTCATAAGATATCCACTGCTGGAATCTCCATCTTGTATGTCCAAAGTATCGACTAGGGTCTTGTACCACCCAATGGATTCCCACAAGATTGGAGCAGGTTAAAATAGCACGGTGTATAACGAACTAACTCACCTGTAGATAACCTAATCCCCAGTTCTCCATAGCTCCCGCAGCAAAATCAGGGGCAGCCACTTTGTCTATCTTAGGGAAGTAGTACGGGAAATCAGTGTACTCTTCAAGAGCGTTCATGTTCTCTTGACCAAATTGTAGGGCGAAACTGGGCCGTTTCGTTCGTACCAGCGCGGGAAAAGATCTTAAATGGGACGTGGTAGATGGGGTCGTCAGAGTTATCGATGTGGGGGAACGTTGACACGAGGTAGGCGATGAGGTAGGTGGACATAACGAGGGTGTCTTCAAACTCGTGTTTCACCCAATCCTGGCCAGGAGTGGACCTGAAGAAGAAAATTTAGACTAAGGAATCTAGTCTAGTCAAGTGTGTATTCTCTCATCTTTTGCATGTGATTTCCAATTGTTTTCAAAGCTGTCACTATGTAGTCCGGTACCCTTAAAGTACGAATCAGGATTTGGTGATTCTGGTAATATCAATGAAGCGACTGCCTTCTGACCTTCGCAACCCTTTATCAGGGGAACCAAACCACCTGAATCATTATTACAAGTTTCAGAAACTATCCGAAACATGCAGGTTTCCTCACGATGTTTTCCCATGGGAAACATCGGTGACGCCAGATTACTGTCATATTATGATAGTAATACGCACATAAGGTTAGCATGTAAAATAGCTATGATTTCCAATTTTACAGGTTTACAGAAACATCGACGCGTCGCTAGAAGAAAGGTTAGCGGCTTAGAATAATAACTATTTGCGGTCATTAGAGAAATAAATATTTGACAATCGTAGAAACATTTGCAAGGAAAAAAGGCGAAATTTTGATTAGTATTCTCTTTGTCCTTTGACCACGTTTTTCTGTTTCAGAGCTGGAATTAAATTTTCGCCGAGAGCTAAAAAATTTGAGACTTCATACGCTAAAATTAACTGGGAGAGCACGAGTAAAATTACGTGGAATTGCTTTCCCAAATTAATGTAATGCAGCTGGTACATGTATTTTGCCACCGCAACCTATTTTAACTGTGGTGGAACACTTAGGTAAATGCTATCAAGTAAAACCACAGTATTTACCTCTACATACAAAATTATAAGTTGATTCTACATTAATTTGTAGGTCGTGTAGGCAAACTTTATTTTTCGTTTACACTTAGGGCCTCGTCCACCCACCTTTGAGTAAAGTGTCCCTATCCCTGGTCCGCGGCCTAGTTTAATTTAGATCATTTTTTTCAATACAATACCAGGGGCCAAATTTCTCTGACACACTTTGATTGACAAGTAAGTCTTGTACCACCAAATGGATTCCCACAAGATTGGAGCAGGTTAAAATAGCACGGTGTTATAACGAACTAACTCACCTGTATGATAACTAATCCCAGTTCTCCATAGCTCCCGCCAGCAAAATCAGGGGCAGCCACTTTGTCCTATCTAGGGAAGTAGTACAGGGAAATCAGTGTACTCTCAAGAGCTGTCATGTTTCTCTGACCAAAATTGGAGGGCGAACTGGGGCCGTTTCGTTCGTACCAGCGCGGGAAAGATCTTAAATGGGACGTGGTAGATGGGTCGTCAGAGTCATCGATGTGGGGGAACGTTGACACCGAGGTAGGCGATGAGGTAGGTGGACATAACGAGGGTGTCTTCAAACTCGTGTTTCACCCAATCTTGGCCAGGAGTGGACCTGAAGAAGAAAATTGACTGAGGAATCTAGTCTAGTCAAGTGTGTATTATCTCATCTTTTGCGTGTGATTTCCAATTGTTTTCAAAGCTGTCGCTATGGAGTCCGCGGTACCCTTAAAGTACGAATCAGGATTTGGTGATTCTGGTAATCAATGAAGCGACTGCCTTCTGACCTTCGCGACCCTTTATCAGGGGAACCAAACCACCTGAATCATTATTACAAGTTTCAGAAACTATCCGAAACATGCAGGTTTCCTCACGATTACTGTCATATGATAGTAATATGCACATAAGGTTAGCATCTAAAACAGCATTATGATTTCCAATTTTACAGGTTTACAGAAACATCGACGCCTCGCTAGAAGAAAGGTTAGCGGCTTAGAATAATAACTATTTGCGGTCATTAGAGAAATAAATATTTGACAATCGTAGAAACATTTGCAAGGAAAAAAGGCGAAATTTTGATTAGTATTCTCTTTGTCTTTGTCCTTTGACCACGTTTTTCTGTTTCAGAGCTGGGATTAAATTTTCGCCGAAAGCTAAAAAATTTGAGACTTCATACGCTAAAATTAACTGGGAGAGCACGAGTAAAATTAACGTGGAATTGCTTTCCCAAATTAATGTAATGCAGCTGGTACATGTATTTTGCCACCGCAACCTATTTTAACTGTGGTGGAACACTTAGGTAAATGCTATCAAGTAAAACCACAGTATTACCTCTACATACAAAATTATAAGTTGATTCTACATTAATTTGTAGGTCGTGTAGGCAAACTTTATTTTTCGTTTACACTTAGGGCCTCGTCCACCACCTTTGAGTAAAGTGTCCTATCCCTGGTCCGCGGCCTAGTTTAATTTATATATTTTTTTTCAATACAAATACCAGGGGCCAATTTTCTCCAAACACACTTTAATTGACAAGTAAATTAGTTGACACTTTACTCGTAGGTGGTGAACGAGGCCCTAATACTAATAAAAATAAATGCCCTCCTGTATCCTCACTTATTTGACAAAAACAGCGCAAGCGCTGCTTCACGCTAGTCTTCTGTGTGTGTGTGACTCCGTGGTATCCGGTCGAGCCGGCCCATTCATGGCAAAGCGTGGCTCTCCCATGGTCAGTATTGGTCAGCCTATATGCCTTTAGCCAATATACATTTATCAAGATTGTTGCAGGTACCTGACCATTCAGTTTCCCTTAAAGAACCAACTGACTATGTCATAACAAAAATAAACCTACTGTCTCAAAGGCATGTTGCTCCTGACTACTGGGTATTGCGGTGGGGCATATATGGTGGTACGGAACACTGCCTTGAGGGCAGGCTCGTCGAAGCACGGGAAGGCACGACGAGCAAAAGTAGGCTGCAGCTGGGAAGTGATCAGTCTCCTGCAAAAGGAAAAATATAGTATAAATAAAAGGACAGGTATAATATAGCACATATCATAATTAGCGGTCTTAAAATTGGAGCAAATTGAATCTAAAAAAAAAGGAAATGTTGAAGATAAGAACGTCGTAAGTGGCATGGTTTCAAGCGCAGATTTTGATATTTATGGGTTATGTAATGACCGGTTGCTTCTAAAACCAATTTAGACTCCGAAAATGACTGAAAATAATATCTTGGAGTTAAATAAAATAAACATAGTAGGTATAAAAGAACAAATACAAATTATATACATTATTTTGCATCTAAAGCAAAGTTTTCCTGTTGGAAACAAATACAATAATCTGTGAATATACCAATATGTAAGTAAAATGTATAATGCACTTTTAGTCCATTTCACGTTCTCAATATTATGCTGCGCACAAAGAGGATAACATAATATACTGAAAAATTATTTAGAAGATCCTATTTTACATTCATGAAAGCAATAAATACTTTGAATTTGATTGATAAAAGTATCTTAAACGAAATTACTTACGAAGGACCACCATCTTCATTCGTATACGTTGACACATAAATTCCGAACATATTGTCAGCATATTGACCGGTGTAGTCGATGTTGAGGACATAAAATACATCAGTCTGGAGTTCTTGATTAGTGTAGATTCTCAGCAAATGCGTATCATCAGTAGCCAAAGTGAAGTTATCAAAGAGGTCAACATTTAGGTCTCTATCGCTAAAGAGAGATATGCTGTTAATTGTCATCTCCATAGCGTGGAGGACGATTTGTGACGTGATGAAGCTGGGCGTCAATCTGATGGACACGGAGCCATTGAAGTTGTCTGTGTAGTCGGGATTTAAGTAGAGAGTGACGTCATAGTGGGTGGGGATGGACTCTCTGGGCAGGTTGTAGCGGAGAGCGAGCTCTTCGTTGGTTTCCGCGCGGTCTACTTCGGCTAAGGGAATAGCCGCAGCTGAACCCACTAGGGCTAGTAGCAGTAGATTCAGCATGTCTGTAAAAAAATAAATACATTAGGTACCTTTAAAGTATAAAAGTAAAGTATCAGCCTATACAACTGCAGGACAAAGGCCTCCATCATAGAAATCAAGTCATCGCTACTATGATGGAACGGGCCTTGATCTCGGGGCTCGAATCCCAGGTCGAGCAAAGGTATGTTTCGAATTTTCCGAACATAGCTCGGGTTTGTGATCACCAATCCGCATTAGGCAAGCGTGGTGATTAAGCCGAGTCCCATCACATTAGGTAGGTATATAAAAACCAAATGGTTCAAGTAAATTCGTAAAGCTTGATGGGGTTCTATGATTATAGTAAAGTATCTTCGACAAATCTGTACAAACTATAGTTGATTGAGCAAATATACCAACAATACCAGTACACTCCACTGGTGTTGCAAGTGTCCATGGGCGGCGGCAATTGCTTACCATCAGGTGATCCACCTGCTCGCCTGCTACCTATCACATAAAAAAAAAAAATACCAGTACTCATTAGATACCATTACGAAATTATAATTATTCATCATTTTGTAGGTATATTTTTAAATAGCATATCTTGCATTCTCATGGATAACATATTTATCGGTACATTATCCGAAGATACTCGTGCTAGTAAAAAAGTAAAAAGGTTACTAAAACACTCACAAATAGTGAAGGCCAAAATACGAGTAATTACCAAGAACTGTGACGAATTTTACAATATTTAAATTATCTTTTGTTGACAGATAAAGTTAGATATTTATTGATATACCTACTGATATGGATTGAATGTAGTACATAACCTCATTATGAAATATTTAGTAATGAAGGACAATGGGCGAATATTTTTGAACTTTTAATTTGGCTCTCTCAATAGGAAGACACCAGTCCAAGTCAGCGGACAAAGTATTCACATGCACACCGATCCGTTACCAAATGTAGATTCTCTTGAACATTTCGTATTACATAAGGCGGGTAGCACACTGCCAGAGTCGAGGCGGAGTCAAGGCACCGTCGAGGCGGTGGTGTGATATAAGAGTCGAGGCAGAGGTGCAGAGCATCGTTTGCACCCATTCAATATGTCGTCGTCAGAAGACGATGACAAAATGGCGGCGGGGTAGGGGCGGCAGCGTACCGTGCGCCCGCTGCACCTCCGCCGCCTCGACTGCGCCGCGACTCTGGTAGTATGCGTTGACATATTTGATTGTATAGAAAAACCAGAGGCGGGGTGCGCCTCTTGAACACTTCCGCCTCGACTCTTGAGTGTGTGTGCGACACGTCTAACAAGAATATAATTTTCAAATTTCTTAATTCTGGAGGAGTTTTAGGTATTTCATGTTTAAAGTTTGGAAGAGCATCTGGTGACTCCACTGCTATTGCGGGTGTCTATGAGCAGCCGCAATCGCTTGCCATCTGGTAATCCGTTTGCTCGTCTGCCACCTATCACATAAAAAATAATCCACCTATGTTAAGTTGTAGTAATTTTACCGCCGTCTGTTTCCCCTAAGACTTCAACCTCATAAATTTTAACATAGATCTTTTTCTAAGTCGGCATCACTCTTGACAGAGTGGTCGTGGTCATCACTTCAGGCATTGGTGGCAAGTTTCTCAACATGCCGCCACTCTAACACAACATAGATAAGCGCCATGTATATTAGTGCTGTGTGCAAATGTCTCAAAACGTAATGAGGGCACTCGACCAGTCATAAATTTAAGGGAACATTTCATATACTTTATAAATTAATGTTTGTACTTCCTGATTACATCAGGATCTGTTTGAGCCAATCTTATTTAATAAGTTAAAAGTATTTTTAATGACGCGGTTTCAATATCTTCGTGATAATAGATGATAAGGACGCCATACCATCTATCAAATCCAAGATAAAGCTAAGATTAGATAGAGGTGGCAAAACGGTGAAGTCGAATTTATACAATTGTATTATTTTGTATATATTTTTTCTAATTTATCGATAGACTTACTCCGAAATAAAAATACTTAGGCTATGAATTTATTACTATTAAAAACCCATACATTGACCTGAAGTCCGTACTAAGTAGTTCAAGCACTTGTGAAGCAAATACTTCAATATAAACGGGACATTTTTTTTTTAATATTAGACTATAGGCCAACGCTTGACCACAATCGCACCTGATGGAAAGTGACGATGAGGTCTAGGATGACACGCGTTTGCCTAGAAGATGCCTGTTCACTCTTGCCTTAAATGCGAGGAGATTTAAATATAAGTACATTTTAGCACTTACTGCTTGACGTTTCGACTGCGTTACAACAGCGTTTAGTCCCGTTTAAATGAAGCATTCATTTGTATAATGCAACTCGAAAGTTTAAAAACATAACTTGCCAAGCAGTTTGAAATATCACAAGTTCTTGAACTCTGACTATAAATTTCGACCAATACACAATGCGATGAATGTGAAAAATCCGGTAGATGGCGTACTGTAGAACGGGGTTTATTTTCGATGTGAGATGTAAAAATGACACTAAACAATCCAAAAGAGCGATTTACACTTCAATAAGTACAGTACTGCAGTAGCGAGTTAAGTTGCTTCATCAGCGAGAACTCCCGATTACTGTACTTATTAAAGTGTAAATACTTCTGTGTCTGTGTGTTGAGAAAATAGGTTTTAACAACCAATGACATTGAAGTTGGACCTCAGTCTAACAGTACGCTATCTATCGGATTTATCGCACGCGGTAGCCCCCATTGTGCTAACTAAACTGGCAAAGTTATAGCACCTATTAGTTACAGTCTGCTTTTCATTTATATCTTTAGTTAGGACCCTAGGAACTGCATCCTCTTTCAAGTGCTTAGGCATACTTTAGTATTTGTAATAAAAACGATATTTGAGTTTCATCTGTTCTCTGATAACTGCAACGCTAGGTTCTTCGTACGGAGTCATGATGAGGTCATCATCATCATCTCCCTGCCCTGTTCCCAGATTATCTAGGGATCGGCGCAGTATGTTTTCTTCTTCCATTGATCCCTGTCATTCGTCATCGTATCATCCACCCCCTTTTCAGGCATGTCATTCTTCACACAATCCATCTATCTTTTTTTTTTTATTGCTGATATAGGCAGACGAGCATGCGGCCCATCTGGTTGGTAAATGGTAACCGCCGCTCATAGACAACAACAATGCCGAGGCACAGTCACGCCGCTGCCTACCGTGAAAGAAGTACTCTTTTCAAACCTCGTTTAAAAATCTTATTTCTTTTTCGGCCATCCTCTGTTCCTCTACCCACTTACATTCATACACATCACTCTTTTGGTAACATGTTCCTCCTCTTTTCTCTTTTCATGGCCATTCATGATGAGGTGTCGCATAAAATCGCGTGAAAATTATGCTAAATTAAAACACGTGCTACTGATAAATACACTTAAGTGATATCAATCGAAATTGGGTGTTAAAGCCGATATCATAAAAAACCTATCAAATTCGAAATCACACGAGGAGGATTTCGTACCAACTTTATAATGTAGATCTCTCTCTCTCTCTTTCTCAATCTCATCTCAGCGTGTAATTCCCAGTTCCGTTTAGCCTTTTCAAACCTTATATCAAACAAACATTTAAACTGATGTGGTCCGGGTTAGAGCCTTAAGCCTAAAGCAATAGGATTTACATCGGCTGTGCATATCAGATTATTTATCAAAACGCATAAAAGTATCTACCTACAACATAAATCACCAGCACAGCGGTTTTAATCTTGTATTAAGATGTCTAAAGATATAGTAAATTTTATTTACAAACCAATCATAAACATATCAATTGCCGACATGACACGGTAATTTTACTTAAAACCAGTTATGGTACGTAACTTTGTAATTGTAACAAGATACGTCAAAATGTAACCAATCCACTCGTTGTTGGACGTCAACGTAACACCATCTATCGGATTTTGCATTTGCAAGAACTCTAATTCGGTTCACATGCCAAGACTAGAAGGGCATAAGTGTACCTACTAGTTAAATCACGTTTTATCTTAAATAGCTGCAAGCGGACAAAAAGAGATAAATGTCAAGATAGGGTAAAGGTGCGGCCACGGGGCAGTGCGATTGATACCTTTCGATAGGATCGACCGACTTTGACTATTCAAGCGAAAAAATGGCACTCGGGTTGAATAATTTTATAAATAGCAACGATTCGTTCGTGTGGAAAAAATACTTGACTGGCATCAAATGGTCTAAAATTTATAGTGTCGTTATTCTTAAGTTCATTACAGAAATATTAGAGCGACATCTATGGCGAAGTAGACGTAGCTATATTTTTTAAACCTGATCAACATTCAGCCAAATGCAGTTCACAAGCACATAGTTTTGCAAACAAGAACCAACCCACAATTCTGATGTAAGTAAACGAGTTTATACTTTAATAGACTCTTCATTACGGTTTCTTTTCTCGAAAGTCTTTTTGTGGGTTGGTTCTGGTTTGCATAACTATGTCGGATTGCAGTCAACAATGACAGAAAGTTGTAGAAATGGTTAAAAGTTTAACTGTAGACAGGGTCTGTCGTGGAGCTAGGCTTCGTGTTGCGGACCCACCACCGTCTCCCACTATGGACGATGAGAGAGAATCCCAGTCGTGTGGAGAAATTGCTGTCATGCGGAGGGAGTCCGATATGGTGAACGTAACGTATTTCCCTTGGCTTACCCAAAAAGAGGCGAAGATTTGAAGTACTACGGGCCACTAATTAGGTACCTGAATAGCGGTCCAGTGTACAACATTTAGAAAGAAAGAAAGAAAATACATTTATTAATTTGGACACCACAACACATATTACATGCTACAGACAATTGACACAACACAAGAAAATAAAAAACACTAGTAAAAACAAATTAAAACCAAAAAAAATAACAACAAAAAATAAACTGTCCCTCCCCATTGTCCAGCAGTGCCGTGTATTTATATTATGCTGTGTTGTGTTGAGGCATCCAGCATAAATGGCCCTCACTCAGCTTATGTCACGACCATAGGCCGTAACATAAGCTGCGTAACATTAGGCGGTCTTATTGCTGATGTATTCTTATATGTCTGGTGTAAGGCTTAACTTAACAACCCTATGTAAAGTGAAAACATTGAAAACGTTCTATCAATGTAAGACAAAGTTACAGTTACAGTTCCGAAAAACAAAAATATTTGGGATGTTTTCTATTTAATAAGTGACCCGTAGTAGTTTAAATCACTCAACGTGTCATGATTGGGCGAAATTGGCACAGGACCGCAAAAAATGGCGACTTTGATGTCAGAGGCCAAGATCCACTTTGGATCGCTGAGCCAGCGTAGTAGTAGTAGTAGTTCAAATCTTCGCCTAATAGATGTCGCTGGGTGGATTACATCGCACCAGTGTTTCGTTTATTCGGGCAACATAACAAATCCTGCGTTTTTTATAGAAGTCATTTCTTTATGAATAGTATAGATTTTAAGTTTTTGTCCGTTATGCAACCAAGAATAGGTATCTATCTATCTAAGGAAAAATATCACTTACCTGTTTACCTGCCCGATGATGTAAACACAATGAACGAAAAATTATATTATTCCTAAAATATCATTGATAATTATAATCTTATCGATAAATAGGTACATCCAATCAGTAATCTATCTAATTAAATATGAAATGGTGAACAAAAAATAAGTTAACTCCTCATTGTGACCAAATGTAAGTGTTTATGGAGATAAATCATAACATTCATTATAGCTTTTTTATGAGAAAAATAAGCAAACGAGCATCCGAGTCACCTGATTGTAAGCAGTCACTGACATGCTGCACCGAATGTGTGCTACAAATTAAATAGGAGATTGCCCATGAAACTTTGACACAAAACCAGCTAGATGTTATATTTTTAACTGAAAATTTAGGCTATTGGTTCTTATTTACCAATATTTTGGTAACGTATCAATATTTTTACTATATTGCGATTAGTCAAATACCCTATTATAAAAACACCCAGTTAACATTTTTGCGTGATGGGTTAAAACAGCATTTCTTTGAAAATATGCCACGTGCCAAATCAGTCTGAACGTACTGGACTTATCGTTTTTATCAGTGTATATCTTTCTGTAGGTATGTAACTTTTACCGCTGCTTATTTTAAATCCTAACTAATATTATAAATGCGAAAGTAACTCTGTCTGTCTGTCTGTTACTCTTTCACGCCAAAACTACTGAACGGATTTAAATGAAATTTGGTATACAGATAATCTAGACCTTGAGAAAGGACATAGGCTACTTTTATTGCGAAAAGGGGGTTGTAAGGGGTTGAAAGGGGGGTAAAAAGTTACTTTTCCACGCGGACGGAAGTCGGGGCGGCCGCTAGTTATCTATAAATTTGCACGCCACTTGTGTAAAAGCGTATCAAATTTTAATCTGACGGACTCTAATAAATTAAGTACATATTTAATTTTATTGATGAGTTGCGTTATTTAACGTTAATAGGCTTAAATCTTTGGATATGACTGATTTCTTAAAACTTCTTTCTAGCAACAAAGCAAAAAAAAAAAAAAATTATACCTACTTATGATAAAATTGCATGCACAACAACATAATATTATGTACCTATATATTTTTACTTATTTTTACTTTTATGGTTGACTATCCGAACTCCTTTTTTTTTGTTGACCCAGGTGAATTGCCGCCGGCCTGTAGTGCAATGAGCCGACGTCGCCACCTTTCGGCGGCGCTTTATGCACACCCTCGGCTGGGAGACCGACGGGTAGTGTTGGGCTCTCCCATGACTGGGGCCTCAGCTGTTCTGAGACCGGTCAATAGGCGTACCAACTAAAACACCTGGGGCTGTTCCCGGCTTATCCAGGGCTACGGGAACTAACTCCTACCTAAGCTATCTCCCGATAGCTCGCTTTGTGATTGTATTTGTTTACCCTCACGTTTATAAGTACTTACACTCTCCCTAATTAAAAAGATAAGAGATAACTTCCCAGGACAAAAAAAGGCTTATAAGTAACTAAACCGAATCACTTTTGTAATAAGTATATTATAATGAACGTACAGCGCCATCTATTGGCTTGGCTTGAACTAATATCCCGAAATGAAGTCACATTAACCGCAGAACTGACAACCGCTGGAGCCGTAAAGTCCTTGAGTGGAGACCGCGACTCGGCGAACGTAGTGTTGGACGCCCTGCTACAAGATGGGATGAGGACATTCGAAGGCTGGCTGGAGTGAGCTGGATGAGAGTGGCCGAAAATCGGGAGCGGTGGCGTGCATTGGGGGAGACCAGCAGTGGACGAGCGTGGGTTGCTGATGATGAAGTGAGAGCAAGCCATTAGTTTAATAGGTAATGTTATCTTTTCATTCACTCCCGAGGGGGTGAAATGGGGGCATCAAACGTCGTATAGTTTGTTTTGTTTTAAGTGATGCTGGAATGACTTATTAATATTTGCTTATAGTGCTTGTGCTCTTCTAAAGGTAGTTAATGCTACCTAAAATAGCCTGTTCCCAACATATCCAAAGTGTTGCCTCCACCATAGCCTGATAAATCAGTCTCTGCGTCTACTCAATAATCGTTAAATAACCCAATGATCCATTATCTAGGCACGTCACAGATATTCATCTGTTATCGGCTTGAATAATTGATGGGTCGTCGCGAGAGCTCAGCGTTGCAATATGGATGCGTTTTGAAGCGCAACGAGGTTGCAGGTATAGTCGGTACCTGTCTACCTAGAGCGTCAATAAGAGAGAAAAAACACCTACATTGAAGAGAAAATATGATTTGAATTTTTCGAAAATAGTCCTAATCCTATCATAGTAGGGATAACTTGATTTCTTTGATAGAGACCTTTGCTCAGCAGTGAGACGGTATAAAGGCTGAAACTTTACCTTTTTCAGGGTTCCATAGTCTACTAGGAACCCTTACAGTTTCATCATGTCTGTCCGTCTGTCTGTCCTGGCTCTTTCTACGCCGTTTCTACACCGATTGCCACGAAAATTGGTGGAGAGTTGTATAGTGATTTATCTAAAAATTGGTTATTAAAATAATCGAAAAAAAAAAATTTTTGTGTCAAGTGGTCGGCCCATCTTTTTTTATTTATTAAATCAAACAATTTGTAACATACTGGCTTATAGTTTCCCAAAACGCCAGGCTTCTAATGTTACATAAAAAAAGTAACAAGAATTTCATACTAAATTAAGTTTGTCAAATAAGATTCAAACAATAATATCAATGTCAATAATTCATAACTTAATAATGAAAATTCATGTGTCAAGAGATCTTATGGCTACGGAACCCTTTCATGTGCGTGTACGGCACGCTCTTGGCCGGTTTTTTTTACTGAACGTCGTGACACCTTTTACCTACCTTTCTGTCAAATACATCGTGCCAATACGTACTACTATAGAAAATAGAACCTACCAAAAAAAATAGCACGTATATTTAAATAGACTCCCGGAGACTCTGCCGAGAGTCTATTAAAATATGTTACGCGATTTTATCCGAGATGAAGGTTGGTTCTTGTTTACAAAACTATGTCCAATTGGCGTAACCTGATGTCTAGCATTCTGCACAAATACTTATTTTGCCTAATTAACATCTCAAATTGTTGCAGAAAGAGAAGGAAAATGTTCAAATTAGAGGTCATCTCAGATAACGTTTCCCTAAGGAGACATTCCAACCACGTTCATACAAAACGACCTACAAACAACCGCTTGTTTAGATAGCGAAATGTTAGGCTGATTCACACTGAAAGCTATACAATTCTAACTTAATCATTATTGATTGGCTGGAGTGGCCGGGTGACGCATTTGGTAGTAGCCCTGCCTCATACGCCAGAGGTCGTGGGTTCAATCCCCACCCTGGATAAACATTCGTGTGATGAACACTTGTCTTTGTTCAGTGTCTGGGTGTAATATGTATGTATTTAATTATATTTGTGTTTCTCTGTTGTCTGACATCTGTGATACAAGTGTTTAAGCTACTTAATACAGATTCTGATCAATGTATGAGGTAATCTATGATGTCGTTTACTTCGCGCAAGTGTTGCACGTTTTCGGTTAGGTAACCTAGCCTAGATGTCAATACGATAATTACCCTTTTATTAAAATACTAGTGGCCTCGCCCTCACTTCGCTTCGGGACCGTAATTCAGAAATGAACTGGATGAATAGATGGCGCTGTGCTTAATTACATCGCGCAAGCGTTTCGTGTTTTCGGTTTACCTATAAGCTTTGTCGTTGTCTATAGAAATTATCTCTTTATAAATGGTATAGATGTAATATGTGTAATAGTAAGGTATATATTTTTAAGCCTAGGCACAAATATGTTACTAGGTAATCTTACTGTACCTACTGAAATGGCATTTTTTTTTATGTTATAGGTAGCAGACGAGCAGGCGCGGCAACTGTTGCGCGCCTTATATATCTATATTAGCTTTAAGCTATTTATACTTACTTTACTGACTCAGCAACCCGAAACGAGTCTTCGCCTCCGAAACAAGAGAACGCCACTTCGGTCGATCCTACACCACTTGTTGCCAGTCACTGGCCTGAAGCTCTCGCAGATCACTCTCGACGACGTCTTTCCAGTGATATCTAGGTTAAGCAATTTTTTTTTATCTAGTCAGGATTAAGTCATAATAAATAGCCTTACTTGCACTGGAACTCTTGTACAATTTTAATAAGAAGTTCTAAAATACTCATAACACGTAATACTACGTATGAAGGAAAATAATAAGTAGGTGAGTTTGCGGTTGCAATAAGTGTTTTAAAGTTATTATATTATTATTTTAAAACGAGGTCAACTTACATAGTGTTTTTGAAAGAGACGGTTGCTAAGTGGACTAGAACGCGCCATCCATACGGGTGTAGTTTGAATCTTAGCATGAACCTATGGTTTTTCAAATATATGAGCATATTTGTACCATTAGCTCAGTGATGAGGGAAAAACATCACGAGGAAGTAGCTCCTATATACAAAATACATGTCCATAGAATGTTGGCTCCCTACATCATGTGCTAAACAGTTTCTCGTGGTTTGACCTAAGACAGAGATTGATAAAACTAAATGTGAGCAAGAAGGAAATAATACGATGTAGGTTTACCTAGCGCGTAGATCAACAATCCGTTGACCCCATTTGGGGTACCAAACCTTCCGTGTCTCTAATTCTACGTATTGAGTTACTATATAAAAGTTAGCAGCATGCCCGTAATGAGATAAAAAAAGTAACTTGAAACTGAAAAGCTTTCCAGGCTCCCCAAAAACATTGTCAAAGAAATGCCTATTAAAATGTTTTAGTGGAATTACGTAACACTTCGGAAGCTGCGCCCGTTTGACCGGCAAACCGTAACAATTTAATTAACACAATTTGCTGAGCGCGGGCGCAGCGTAAAATACAACAGTGAAGCTTTTCCTTGATGCACGTCATCATCATCAACAACCAATACTTGTCCACTGCTGGACATAGGTCTCCCCTAATGCACACCACTGCCCCCGATTTCCGGCCACTCTCATCCAGCCCCCACCAGTCAACCTTCGAATGTCATCGTCCCATCTTGTCGTTTGTCTTGATGCGCGTACAGCCACACATCATTTTAACCATTAGACGTCCTCTGCTGGACATAGGCCTCCCCCGATGTTCTCCACATAGATCGGTTCTGTGCCACCCGCATCCAAGGAACTTTTTTTTTTATTTCGCTGGGGAATGCCGCCGACCCGGATTGCAATGGGCTGACGTCGCCGCTTGACGGCGGCGCCTTATGCATACCCGCCTACTGGGGAGCAGGCGGGTTATGTCGGGCTCTCCTCTGGTGGGGGCTTCTCCTAACGAGAAGCCGGCCAGAGGCAAGGAACTCCCGCAACCTTCACTAGATCATCAATCCACCTTGTGGGAGAGCTGCCACGAATGCGGGCAACACATTTTTTTGGAAATGAGCAAAGCGCTTGAGGAAAATAAAAGTTACGGTTATCCTTTGATAAGACAAGAAAACTTACTGTCTGGTTTTACTGTGGTTGTGGTTGACTGTGGCACAGACGCTTATTATGCAAAATACCGGTTTACAAGCCGATTAAAATAGATTTTTGACTAGTAGCAGCAGGATTTTACAATATCAGAGGGTTGTTGTGGTTTGAAAACATATCTCTAGTTTCCAAAAATTACAGGATGGAAATTTTTTGTCCACTCATTTGGGTGCAACCATGAGAAAAAACAAAAAGGAATACACAAAAAAGCAGATGTCATCTGTGTAACATGCCTATGAGAAGGGAAGAAGAGGAGAGTAGCAGTGCAAGTGTCGCTTACCATCAGGTGATCCGCCAGCTCGTCTGCCACATATAACAATGAGTATTGTATTGTAGTCTCCTCTAGGGTACCAGGGTGGAATTTGATTACATTTTTGGTTCCAATAAAAAGCGTTATGTGTCCAACCACAGGAAAGTAAATTCATCATCATCATTTCAGCCAATAGACGTCCACCGCTGGACATAGGCCTCCCCCAAATTCAATGTTCTCCACACAGATCGGTCCTGTGCCACCCGCATCCAAGGGACTCTCGCGACCTATACTAGATCGTCGTTCCACCTTGTAAAGTCAATTGAAAACATAATAGTAAATACTGTATATGTATTTAAAATTTAATACATTTTAATTCCCAGGACACATATTTTGTGTGTAAGGGTTCCATCATTAGTTCCGACTTTTGATTATTCCGAATAAATAATTTCATTTCTTTCGTTTCTATAATTTGCCGAAAGCCAAATAACTATAGGGCGTCTACTTGAATGGTCAAACATTAAGTACCTACGTACTGAACGTAATTTACTTATTTTGAAATTATGTCGAGTTTTGTCCAAATTTATTTTTGTATAATAGTATAGATTTGCATAATTCAATGCGACGGTATGATAAAACATTAACCAATCCATAAGTACCTAGGTACTTTAAAAGCTAACCAGGCAAAATCACGCAAATATCCACGGCGCGCACGCACTATTGACCTAATACTCACGAGTTCTCGACATTAGTGCGGTTGCTAACTCGTACATTCGTAAATTCAGCGAACCCACCCGTATCATTGAACTAGTGGTGGCTATCGATCATCATCATTTCAGCCAATAGACGTCCACTGCTGGACATAGGCCTCCCCCAAAGTTCTCCACACAGATCGGTCCTGTGCCACCCGCATCCAATGGCTCCCGCGACCTTCACCAGATCGTCGGTCCACCTGGTGGGAGGCCTGCCACGGCTGCGGCCTCCTGCACGTGGCCTCCACTCAAGGACCTTTCCACCCCAACGGCCGTCTGTTCTCCTCGCAATGTGCCCTGCCCACTGCCACTTCAGCCACGCAATTCTTTGGGCTATGTCCGTGACCTTAGATCTCCTGCGGATCTCATCATTTCTGACACTATCACGCAAGGAGATTCCGAGCATAGCCCTCTCCATTGCCCTCTGAGTGACTTTGAGCCTTCTTAAGCGGCCCATTGTAAGCGGCCACGTTTCAGTTCCATATCATCTCTGGCAATAAAAAAAAAGGTTCCGATAGCATTAGATGCTGTCAGAAATCGCAACACTTCGATAGTATTGCAATTACTATCGATATTATCGAAGTATCGATACTTTAACGCCCGATACTATCGATAGTATTTGAAATGTAATACGTGGTTACCGCCGCTCATAGACACGTGCAACACCAGTAATGTCGTAAAGTGCAAGTATTGACGTACCTATAACAATAGTATTCGATGCAATGGACATAGGTAATGACTTTTATACACTATCGATATCCTGAATAGTTTTAGAGGTCAACAAACAATAGTGAAACTATCGATAGGTTAGCAACACTATATTTAATGCAATTTGTGAATGAATAGCCACTCACTTCAGAAAATTTCAAGGCAGGGAAATAAATAGCTGTATTTTAGTTTGAAAAGCAGTGTGGAGAGGAAATCATAAGTACCTACAACTTGAGACTGGACTATTAATCATATGGTTGCGTCGCAAGAAGTCCAAGTGTTAGTTTTATTTTCTAAGAAAATGGTGTCAAAAGCACTTTCAAAGTTTTTTTGTAGAATGTGCGATCTGTTGGTTGGGATCGAGACTTTATGACCATTTTTCATATATTTTTTTATATCTCAGGATACATCGGAGAAATAACCTATATTGACCTAAAGAAATACATTGGCTTAAGGAAAGGTGTGAACTGACTAAACTTTTTTTTTTACCCCTTAGAATCACAATATCCAGCCTTTTTTCTGGAGGATATCATTAGTTGACTTTTCCGGATGATTTTTAAAGCTTTTTTCTTTTTGTGTATGTTTAGATTTTTCACCAGATAAAAAGAACATAATACAATAACATTTAAATGTTTATTTATTTATAATTAAACATTTAGCGGTGTGAGATTTTTCACATTCGCCAATTTATAGACGTCCACTGCTGGATATTATGTTTTCCATACAGATCAGTTATTTGCGAGATGCTTTATTTAAATATTTATCCATTATTCACATGCCAGTTCATCAAATCCAGTTCCAATAGATACACCAAGAAGTCATCAAGTAAAAAAAAACAAAATCATTTACAACAATTTTAATAATACATTAGAAGAAACATTTTGCATCTTCATTTTGCTTTGCATGATAGGAAGTATCTGGAACAATAAGAAGTTTAAAAAAATATTGTTTAAATTATTACACTGACTTATTTTTAATTCCCAGGTTTTTTTATCTACCACTAACCTTTCTGGAAGATAAACACTTTTAGCTATGAAACTACCAACAATGTTATGTACAATAAAGTATTCAATTCTGTAACCTTGTGTGTCGCTCTCTTGTAACTAACAAATTAACAGAACATTTTTATTACAAGTTATAATCCTTTCTTAAGACTTCTTAATGTTTAAAATGCAATCTCAACAAGTTTAGTCGATCAGTCCGTGTGGTCACAGCATTAGCGCACGGATCGTGGCGAAGCCTGTTGCGCGTAGCACAGCTACGATCCGTAGCGCCCCGTAGCGCTCCGTAGCCAGTTATATTCCGCGCGTCACACTTCGCGCCCGCTGCTCCCGTCGCGTAACCCACTTTCAAACGTCACTTCAGTGGTTCCGAAAGTTGGTTTGTTCTTTTTGCAAATGAATGGAGCTGAAGTTTGGTTTCGCATTGCGAGTTTTACAATGAAGACACCCTTTTGTTGGCTTTCCGAGTTGGTGAGTGTTTTATTAAGGTATTTAATGAATAAGTTTCAGTTTGCAATAAATATTAAGCAAACAATTAATTTAAGAGAATATTGAAACCTTGATAATGTCTTATTTTGAAATTTTAGCTTAATTAAATCTGATTAAATTAATTGGTTCCAATGATTTCAAAGTGAAAATTAAATAGCTGTGCTGGCCTCATTATCTATAGAAATTTAGTTTTCACTTCAAAATATGTAATCGTAAATAAGGAAAAACAAGCAATTAACAATAGTTAATTGTTGCTTATAAGTTTCAACAAAATTTTTTTTTTCTCTCAAAGTAAGTAAGTTTTGATATAATTAAAATTATTATTTCTTAAAAAATCTTAAGTCCATAAGTTATCGAAATAGGGAATCCTCTGAAATTCAGAAAAAGTTTACAACTAAAAAACTATAAAATAATCGTAGAAGTCGTAATTCATTCGAACTATAGGATCCTAGTTTCTTTTAATTACCCATGGACTTTCGCTTGACACATTTTTTTTGGGATAGCCTGTGTAAGGAGAGCTGATGACTAAAAAGGCTATGACTTTGTTAAAAAAGGTTACCTACTTCAAATAATTTAATGCAAATTTTAAAATTAACGTATTTGTGTACGTATTTCTTTTTATTATATGGTAAATTACAATCCACTGACTCTATCTTCTTGCCTTAGTTCATTTTTTCTTGTGTTAGTATTATTAATTAAGTGCTATTAATTCAATAACAAGTTGTACAGCAGCGTATCAGCCATTTTAAGGTTTACATAACACATTAAATAACGTAATTAGACCAGTTACTTTAAACATGCTTAAAGCGGGTCCACCCGCATCAACCTCTTACAGTTCGGTTTGCCTGAAAATAAAATTTAATTACGTCACTTTGAAAGGTACAGCCTACTCCGAAAGGTACTGCCTTCCTAGAAGATGAAAATATATAGATCGTTTTAGTAGATTTATTTATTTAGGACAACCATCAAGGCACACACTATAATAGTCTTAAATCTAGTGCAGTAACTCTAATTCTAAGTGTTGTCTTAATTATAAATTACTTCATCATCATCAACAGCCTGTCTCAGTCCACTGCTGGACATAGGCCTCCCCAATGTTCGCCATTTCACCCTGTCTTTGGCGAGACGCATCCAGTAATACCAACGGCTTTTCGCAAATCGTTACTCCATCTAGCTGGCAGCCGTCCCACACTACGCTTTCCGAGTCGCGGTCTCCACTCAAGAACTTTTTTACCCCAACCGCTGTCAGTTCTTCGACAGATATGGCCAGCCTATTGCCACTTTAGCGTGCTGATAAATTATAAATAAATAATAACTTACTTCCTAAAATTATCATATAACCTGTGCACATGATGCTCTTTTTGCCACTTTACATAATTAAATAAATGAATTTACATATATTTCATTAACTTTACATAATTTATGCACAATTTTAGTATGTGAAATTGTGGCTAAATGACATTGTAAAAGTTATTGTTATTTTTCAAAGTTGCTCAATAAACATTTTTTTTATTCAGCCAAATCTTCACACAGTTGATCACTTTCTGAATTTTGATAAATTTTCGGAAAGTAACAAACTGCAGTTAAAATTAAGTATTTAGACGGCGTTAGGTTTATTTTGCGAAAATAGGTAAGGAAACATGAGAACTGCTGATCTAATCCAGCGCGCTATAGGTCACCATTTTTAACTTTAACCTAACCAAAACCCCTGGAATTTCCATCTCAGTAGGTCGATTGCGGTAACTATTTTCGAAAATAAAATTGAGCAACGTTTGCTAATATCCGGAACTTGATAAACTTACAATTCGGACTATTTTACGGTAACATCTTATTATGTTACCGTATTTAAGGTGAGGTTTCGTAATCATAAAAGTTATCCCCGCAACTGTTGTTTTGTGTGCTCAGACCTGTATAATGGCCCCAATCCTTTCCCAGGGACAATACTTAGGAGGGTGCTCGTTAAGCGAAGTATCAAAAAGTTTCATCACGCTCCCTTGCGATGTAAAATGAATATGTAACGAATGTTTTCAGGCTGGTAGATCAGTTCACAGGAACAAATTTTTCCCATCTTTAATTTTATCGCCATCAGTTTACCCATCTCTTTTTTATTTTAAACTAGCGGCCGCCCGCAACTTCGTCTGCGTGGAATAGTAATTTTTTTACCCCCTTTTTAACCCCTTGCAACCCCTTTTTCGCACTAAAAAGTAGCCTATGTTCTTTCTCAGGGTCTAGATCATCTGTATACCAAATTTCATTTAAACTCGTTCCGTAGTTTTGGCGTGAGAGAGTAACAGACAGACACACAGACAGACAGAGTTACTTTCGCATTTATAATATTAGTTAGGATGTGGGAGAGCCACACTTCAAGATCGGCGTAAAGCAACGCCTGCGCTGTGTTTCGTTGAGTGAGAGTACTGGAGGCCCAATTTGGGAAGAAGGGGAATTAAAGGTTGGCACCAAACTTGTCTCTCTGCTGGTGTTGCAGACCGTTGCAGGTGTCTATGGACGTCGGCCATCACTTACCATCAAGTGATCCGTCTGCTCGTCTGCCACCTATCACATAAAAACAGTCGTAAAATGCATAGCAGTGTTTCCGGTGGCAATAAGTAGCTTAAAGCTCAAGTAGAACTTATCCGTTATATAATGAAACAGGCCTTTAATAATACGAAACATACCTAACTACTTTCTAATAACTATTCTTAAAATATTTTTCTCCAATAATAATGAGGTCTTTTCCTACTTCAAACAAAAGCTTTTCACTTGAAAACCAAAGTACAAAAGAAAAATATAATTTGATTAATTTTGTTCGTCTTTCTTTGTTCGGAGTACCTACTTACCTACTTTATTCCGCTATATCCTGTTTTTTTGTTATTCTGTATTAAGCGACGATAAATCCAAGAAACCTTGTAATAAACATTTTGGCGATTAAAAAGAGTAAGGTGAGTTTCTTGCCGGATCTTCTCGTCAGAATCAACTTTCCGATACCGGTGGTAGAATCGCATTATGTCTTTTTATTTTTTATTATATCTCAAGATATATATTTAATTTAATTTAAATTATATACTTTTATTTTTGAATAGTTTTAAATATTTTCTTTATGTATGACGATTTGTAAGTGTTGTGTACAAGCCTATGTAAATAAAGAATATTTGACTTTGACTTTGACATCATCTAGTTAAAAACTTAGTTATACACATTAAGAATACCGTTGTCTCTCCCCAAGTGGAAACCTAAATGGTAAATCTATAATTTAATCTATAGGGTACATATTCCCGGTGACTAAGAACTATAAAATTTTGTATGTTACATTGTTAAAATCTCGGTCATGACTTACGGTGCCGAGACGTGGACGCTCACGGCTGGACTAGTCCACCGGTTCAAAATCGCTCAAAGAGCTATGGAAAGGGCTATGCTCGGAGTATCTCTGAAGGACCGCATCAGAAATAATGTAATCCAACAGAGAACCAGAGTCACCGACATAGTCCACCGAATTAGCAAACTGAAGGTGCAGTGGGCTGGTCACATTAGCCGCAGAACGGACAGCCATTGGAGCCGTAAAGTCCTTGAGTGAAGACCGCGATTCGGTAAGCGTAGTGTTGGACGCCCTGCAACAAGATGGGATGATGGGAGTGGCCAAAAATCGGGAGCAGTGGCGTAAGAAGAGAGAATAATAATAATAAGAAAACATTTATTGACCACAACTGAACACATGCACATACCTAGACAAAATCTATACTATTTATAAAGAGATAACTTCAATAGACAACGACAAGGCTTATGGGTAAACCGAAAACACGAAACGCTTGCGCGATGTAATTTGGCACAGCGCCATCTATTGGTTCATTTCTGAATTACAGTCCCGAAGCGAAGTGAGGGCGGGCCACTATCAATACTATTTATAAAGAGGTAAATTCTGAAGACATCTACCAACCTCATATTACCTACTAACCGAAAACGCGAAACACTAGCGCGATGCAATCAATGTCCAGCGCCATCTATTGGTAAGTATGGAAACGAAACGAAGTGAGGGCGGGCCAATCTATACATATAATAAAAATGTAAAAAAGCTGTGTCTGTACATTGAAGATATTTATCTCAAAATAACTTAGGACGACTAAAAAACAGCAACAGAACATGAATCAATGATTTTTAAAATTTTTGTCTGTCTGTTTGTCTGTTTGTCTGTTTGTCTGTTTGTCTGTTTGTCTGTTTGTCTGTTTGTCTGTTTGTCTGTTTATCTGTTTGTCTGTTTGTCTGTTTGTTCGCGCTAATCTCGGAAACTACTGAACCGATTCGAATGAAACTTCTTTTATTGTATAGCTGTAACATCAGGGCAACTTATAGAATATATTTTATTTTGAAGACCAGGCTCTTTGATGTAGAACCACAACAGCCCAGCTAAAGTATAAGAGGTAGGTCAATAGCACCTTAACAAAAGTTGTTCAGATTGATGAGCATTTTATGATGCCATAAAAAAATCAAAGATCATGAAACACCTGGTGAAGAACTCTGAAAGCCCAGCTACACCATAACAAATATGGAATGAAATGGAATGCAAAATTGTCAAATGTGATGGGCATTTTTGGATGAGATCCGATAAGGAAGGATATTTTGAACTTACAGGGGGTTCCAAGTTAGGTGATGGGACTACGTGATTCCTTGGCCCAATCTACTATTTAAATAATCATCTTTAAGTCAAGAGTCATAAAGTTCACGCAAACGAAGTTGCGGGCGGCCACTAGTAAGGAAATAAAAGAACATAGAAGTTGCGGCCAACTAGGTTCAGCTTCAGCGCCGCGAGCAGCTGCTACGGCGCTGGTTTTAACTCCTGGTTATAACTGGTAATAACCCATGAGTCTTTAGTTTTTGCTTCACAGACTTGCCCAGCATTTCATACTTACGCTACGCGCTAGTTTTGTGAAGCAAGCCGTGAGCAGTTTGCTTTTCGAGGATGTTTCATTTTGAACTCCGTCGTTGAAATAAGCTACACACTATCATACAACTAAGTCTTGTCCACACATGGATGAAACATGAAGTTAAATGCAAATGGAAATTGAAGGCTGTGTTTTTTTTTTGTTTGTTTATGGCATTGATGTCTATATAAGTTTATGGCTTTTAATGTGGAGTGACTATGGAGACACGTTTCAATAAAAAATGGAAGTGACCGGTGGGTTGAGCTGAAACTTTTTAATTAATTGAGTTTTCTTTTTTCTACAAAACACATTAAGAGTAAACATAAGCAAATAAATTGTTTAAGATCAACGGGACTAGTACTAGTACTCATATACCTATAGTACTCTGTGCTAGTAGGTACTCCATAGGTTAAGTCATCTTGAAAGTTGACACTTTGAAATACGTACGTGCGTTTTGCTAAAATCGACAGCATCCAACTTTTTTGCTTAGACTTGAGATTAATTTTTTTACAATTTCAGAGGACCGTAGAGGACCGTAGACCGTATACAGTCAAAGAGTAACTTGAATAATAGGAGAGATACAGTACGGACAAACAAACAACAAAAATATGTAATAAGGGTTCAATTTTTTTCTCATCAGGAACAGAACCCTAAAGATAAATGAATCGAGAGGAGCATTTGTGCAACTGGGTCATAATACTCTTTGGAACTAACTCGCTCTTAGTTCCAGTCTAAGTCTGACTCAGTATATGTAAATTTAACCAGCTAAAGCTCGTGATACAAACTGTATTATGCAGATACAAACTCCTTGTTTCCAAAAGCACGGTGGCATTTCTGAGCGTTCTCTTTGTGTATGGCACCGTAATTATAAACAGTTAAATTAGAATATAACTCGCAAGATACCTACTTATAAATAATCAATAATTCACACAACATCTCATACATTGACCTGACTCCGTACTTAATAGGTTAAGCTTATGATGTAATATAATCGTTGGTGATCTAAATAAATAAGCTCTTGGCATACAAAGAAAGGCCTATGCTCGGAGTATCTCTGAAGGACCGCATCAGAAATGATGTAATCCGACAGAGAACCAGAGTCACCGACATAGCCCGCCGAATGCAAAATGAAGTGGCAGTGGGCTGGTCACATTAGCCGCAGAACTAACAACCATTGGAGCCATAAAGTCCTTGAGTGGAGACCGCGACTCGGTAAACGTAGTGTTGGACGCCCTGCGACAAGATGGGATGATGACATTCGAAGGCTGACTGGAGTGAGCTGGATGAGAGTGGCCGAAAATCGGGAGCGGTGGCGTGCATTAGGGGAGACCTATGTCCAGCAGTGGACGAGAGTGGGTTGCTGATGATACAAAGAAAATAATAATATTGTTTAACAAAAACTTGGGCTTACAATTTAAGGCATTACACTTCCACAGTTCATAATTGGTCTAACTGATTTTAAGCTTTCCTTTAGCTTCACGAAGATTACTAAGGGCCACTTTGATATTAACCTCAAAGTATTTTTGCTTATCTTCACAGACACTTAATCATCATAATCATAATCTTTAATCTTAGTGCGATACTGCGCTTTCACACCAAGCGTTTTTAAAACGCGCATTTTGGCAGTCGTCCGAGCATTGATGCGCTACTAAGCCGACTTTGACTGGCCTGATGGCGCATTTGGTAGTGACCCTCATACGAGGTCGTGGCTTCGACCCACCCTGGACAAACATTCGTGTGATGAACACTTATGTTTGTTCAGTGTCTGGGTGTACTTAAGTATTATATTTGTGATATCTCTGTTGTCTGATATCTGTAACACAAGTGCTTACTTAAGCTACTTACTTCTTACTTGTAAGAGTCAGGCCAATGTATGATAAATGTTGTGACAACTTATATGCCATCGTACTGCAGGGCAAAGGCCTCCATCATAGAAATTAAGTCATGATTGGTAATAAAAAAAAAACTTAGCTCGTATCGTCAACAAAAAATCGTTGCCATGGAAACGTTATGGCAATCAAGTATTTCTCGGTTGACATGAACACGCCGGAAAACGCACGTTCAGTTTTTTGAATCGCGCGTGGTTTCTTTTTTTGAACATGTTTTTTTTCTTTGAACATAGAACATAGATTTTGCATTTTAGTAATAGTGCTGTCCAACTAGAATCCGTTTCACATGAATAAAATCAAGTGGCACTCCTGCAATGGAATGATTAGTCATATTTATGTACCACTAGTGACCAAATCCGCTGTGGACCACATAAAGAAGTTCAGAGCGCTACAAGGTGTGCGCGTGCGGGCATCTTTATGTGGTCCGCGTCGCCCTCATCATCAGCAACCCACGCTCGTCCACTGCTGGACATAGGTCTCCCCTAATGCACGGCACCACTCCCGATTTTCGGCCACTCTCATTCAGCCCACACCAGCCAGCCTTCGAATATCATCATCCCATCTTGTCGCAGGGCGTCCAACACTACGCTTACTTCGCGGTCTCCACTCAAGTCAGTCGCCCTAGTAAGGTCATATGCTGAAACGACCGTAAAAATACGCTAATCTGAAACCACCCTATGAAATTGTTCTATCTATACCAGAACCTTGAGCATCGCTCGACTAATCTATTACGCTGCAGCTATTAAGTCTTCGTTCGTCACGCCACCTTTCAGCGTTTCAGCTTCGCATTATCGACCCGAAGTTTTCAGACGGAGCTTTTGTGGGCTATAGACTAATATCGCCGTTTTGCAAAACTAATTTTATTATTATGTTTTAAACTTTTGATTGAAATAAACGGGACTAAATACGAGGACATTTAAATATAAGCAAGCACTAAAAGAAAATAAAATATCAGTATACTGTCCTAATGCGGGGCAAAGGCCTTTATTTTAGAAATCAAGTCATCGCTACTATACTCTGATTCATAATCATGTAAAGTAAACTGACAGATGTCAATGTGTCATCCCCATACATTAACACTCAATTTGACACATGCAAAATGTCAAAATGCATAGAAACTTGTCATTTTCATCTGTCAGTTTACTTTACATGATTATGAATCAGAGTATAAGATGGAATTAGGCTTAATCACCACGCTTGCCTAATGCGGATTAGTGATCACAAACCCGAGCTATGTGCATAAAATTTCAAAAATGATTATTATGCTTGACCCAGAAGTCGAACCCGGGATCCCGAGATCCCGGCCCGGTAATATATTAATCTGTGCAGTTTCTGCTTGACTTTTCGACCCTATTACAACGGCTGTTGTGACACGTTCTTGTCCACTTTTTTTTTAAGTATAGCCAGACATTTAGCCACAATCTTACCTGATGATAAGTGATGATGTGGCCGAGGGTAATGCATTTCTGTCTAGTGAAAGCCTATTCTCTCTTCTCTTAAAAACTCCCAAATCATAGCGCTCAGGGTGCCATAATAACGTTATAGTTACTTGATTTTTCACATTGGGCACAACTTTAGGCCTTAATCAAAATATCTTGTGTATGGCGGATGTGAGTAGCTGCCATATAGTGACGGGGGGACAGGAAATTGTCAGCATTACCCTTTATATCCCACTTTTATTGTATAATTTTTCCGTTATTATGGCTCTGAGGCGAAGCTGCACAAGGTCAGTATATCCTAGTGACCTTACAAAGCGGTTATATTCTGTTTCAACTGGCTTACACTTTTTTTTACTGTTCATTTTGTAAAAAACAAATTATCTAGCTCAAATCATTGACAGTTTTGTATACTTTGATTCAGCCACATACCACATTAAAAATATTGTTTTGAAAACTGTGTTTCTTGCTAAAAATATATTTCTACTCGTGCAAAGCCAGGTCAAGCCGCTAGTTTGCATTAAAAACCAATGTTTTAAAAAACCCTTAACAAAAGTTTTCAGCAGGCTTCGCTTTGTCTCGGTAGAACTAAAGTACTACGACGCGTTTTCGCAATAAATTTTAATTAAAAGAGAACTTTCACTAATTTCAAATAGTTTGCACGGCAAAAGAGAGCTAGCAAAGGCTTTGAATAAATAAAAAAAACGGACAAATCCGAGTCCGAATCGCGTCAAAGATTCTGCATGTCATTGTACTTATAGGTACTTTTTTATTTTAAAACCAGTGGACGCCCTGTAGCTTCGTTCTCGTGGAATTTCTCTTGCCACTATAACATTTTTTCAAAATATTCATCATCATCATCAGCAACCCACACTCGTCCACTGCTGGACACAGGTCTCTCCTAATGCACGCGACCGCTCCCTATTTTCGGTCATTCTGATCCAGCCCACACCAGCCACCCTTCAAATATCATCATCCCATCTTGTCGCAGGGCGTCCAACACTACGCTTACCAAGTCGCGGTCGCCACTCAAGGACTTATCAGAATGTGATACCGACGTATTGGTGTTTCTGTATGGTGGGATTAGGTTTAATCAACACGCTTGGCTGATGCGGATTGGTGATCACAAACCCGAGCTATGTTCGAAAAATTATAAACATGCATTTAGTTGCGACCCAAAATATACTTACACAGGTTGCTTAAAAATGGTACAATAAAACATTTTTATTTTTACCCGGGGAACTCTAAAAACACACGTATTCTCTGCAGAGATTTTCTCGCTGTTTCGTGGAAATTTTAATGAGAACAAAAGTTCGTTGGTAAGTATGACTTTAAATGCTAATGTAGCACCTGAGATACAAAACTATATGCACTCCAATTTAGTTTACTATTTCAGCATTATGTTTTTAACTAAAAAGTATTTTTATACTCCCTTAATGTTAAAAACGCTTTACCAAAGTTCTTAACTTTAATAAGCGCCAGTGGTTAGTTAATTTACTTTCTACTTTTAATTTGATTGCCACTGCTTACAATATTGAGGAAAATTTTGAAATGTATAAACATATATTACGGAATATAATTAATGTAAATTTGAAATTCATCATTTAGTGGTGGCAGCCATCTTAAGTTGGCGACCATCTAATCTACACTCAGAGGCACATCAAACCGCCCATAGCGTATTTTTCATTCAAACTTTACGATTTACGATACGATACGATATTGCCAACTTTACGATTTTATAAAATAAAAAATAAAAAGTTTTATTGCAATACTTTTTACGTAACATGACCTTTATGTAGTCGTTTTAAGAACACTCCCGACTATAATAACTTTCATACAAAAGAAACAAAATCCAAAATCGTTTTATACGTTTGGAAGCTACGATGGCAGAGACAGACACACACAAAGACAGACAAAAAAATAGACATGTCAAACTTATAACACGCCGTCGTATAAAATTATTGATAAAAATATCATGCGTAACTAGATAGTAGACTAACTAGACCCCTAAAATCCGTTTACCCCAAAGCGAATTACGAACCGTCCGTTTTTCTCTCAAGTGGTTACGATGGTCTTTTTAATACTAAGTCGATGTTTTTCCAACGTTTCTTGTGAGGGGATCATCTCGTCCAACCCGGATTACAAGGGCTACCACATCGAGGCTCGAACTTTGGGACATTTTTCTTGGATTATGCAATGTAAATCTTTTTAGTGCTCGTTGTAAAAGGATTTTGTTTAGGCTCGGGACTTGTTGCGGAGTTTCGGGATTTAGCGTTTGTCGTAACGGGAAATTGTGAACTGCAAGTAGGTTGTAAACTTGACTGGACAGATTCTCAGTTGAAATCGACATTCCGAACCAGCAGTACTTAGATTATTATGTTTTGCCACTCATACGTATTCTGTATTGGCCAAACTTGGATAAAGATTTTTTCTATTTCTAGATGCCGCAATTGATATTCTAACAGCATCGAATATTAAATATAGCCAACTATCAATTGTGTTAAACTATTGATAGAACCTACTTATCAATTATTTTTGCCTAATTCTGTTAGAAATGACAATACCTGCTATCGAAAGTATCAGACGTTAAGCTATTGCTAGTATTAGCGTTGTTAATAGTAGCATTGCTCAATTTTCCTATCGACACTATCAATCGCCACTGGGGCAGAATAGTTCTGGAATATTTATAATACATACACATATAGTTCTTAAAAGATTTACGTCTTTTAGATCATCAAATAAACCTCAAAACATCGTTGACTAAATAGTTAAGATAATAAAGCTACAAATGCTTTAAGACTTATTTGGCATTTACGTCTTTTGAGAATTAGATGTGCTATATACCAACCACAGCGTGGAACAGCCACCCACGAGATAGATGGACGACCTGTTTACAGTAGCAGGATCTCGCTGGAACCAGGCTGCTTGCAACTGGTTACTCTGGAAGACAATGGGGAGGCCTATGTTTAATAGTGGACGTCCTTAAGCTGATGATGAAGAAGATTGAACTCCGAATTGATTATTCCTCTACTTATCTGATTATAAGTGTCTCCACACAGAACTGATCTTATAAGCGTTCCATTTTTTCGCATTAAGGTTTGGAGCTCTAAGAAGGCACCGTCTAGCTTTGACCCTACACATTTACATGGGCGATTGATTGATTGGGCTTAAGGACAAAAGGGGCCGACAACGGATATTGCGACCTCCTGAAGATGGATTGACAACGTGCCGGCTTACCTATATCAGTCACATTGAGGCGCCAACAAGCACCATACAATCTGTTTCATATTTTAGCTGGTGTCAACATTGTGGAACGACTTCGCCGTGACAGAAATTTTAGGTTAAACCTACCTGCATATATGTAGGATAAATAATGGGAAAGAAAGTTGAAGTTTTAAGTACCATTAAAAGAAGGAAACTTGAATATTTTGGACATTAAGAGTGCACTTATGTCTGCGCACACTGTGCACTGTAAATGTCCTGCGTCGATGGCTGATCTTTAAAATTGGCTGCCATAGCTAAAATATTGGTTAGAACGATAGCTTTCACCCTTCGATAATAACCTATGACAAATCTAAGAAGCTCCATCAGCAAAATAATTTTAAACCATTTTTAATTCATTTAATCTTTTTTTTCGAAATTGAAAATATCTATAGCTGTGACTACTAATGACACCGCTATATTGGCATCACATTTCAAACGCTTTCAGTATGGAATTGTACTCGTATATCTAGACAGTATTATGATCTTTACCTTAGTTTGGTTTAACTCAAGCATCTTGCTCTCAGATACTACAACTTAGCATGCGAAGTTTAAACTTTACTATCTTGGAACGTAGTTTCTGGTTCTTAAGTTTAATTATAGAAGTTTGCAACTCGGTAGTTATAGTAAAAAAAATTCCTCTTGCATAACGACATCCATATAAAACGGTAATTTCATGGGGAAACTTAAAAATATATTTTATATTCTGCTTTTTTTATTGTACAATACAGGTTCCGTGCCATTTTTGTGTCGGTTTATATTAAGTGTTACAATATAAAAAGATGGTTCCTGCCTCTATAACAATTTAATTCAATTACAATCTTACGGTCTAGGTTACGCACGGTTATAGTTAGTGAGTTAAGCGTTATTATAGAGTGGTCTAATAATAAGTCTTTTTGTTTTTTGGGGGTACGGGATTGGTATTTTTTTGTAGTTTATGGGCCTCAGTTTTAGGCCAAAACTGAGGCTTTGAGGAAGCTTGCTAACAAAACAAGAAAATTTCATGTTTTGCTAGCAAGTTTGTCCCAAACGACGTCAGCACTCCGGCAGATCGCCATTTTAAGATTGTACATTATTATATTGGATATTTACTGAAATCCGGATTTATGAAAACTGAATATCCAAGTAAATAGGGAGTTAACTCAACTTCTGACTTGTAAGTCAAGCAAATTCCCGATTTCGCTTTGAAACCAGATCTTGATATCGGAACGCTTCTCAAACTGGTCACAATACATGCGGGGGCATTTTTTTCCTTATTCCTTTGCTTCCATATATTTCTGATCTCCTGGTACTTTATGTGTGTAATTCACATATAAATATGTATACGTTCAAGTAGTTTTTACTGTACCAGGAGCTAAGTTATTCTCCAAGGAAAATTTGATCATTTCGTGTTTATCAAATAAACAATTTCTATTTATTCTATTATATTTTAATGTACCAGAAGTTTGTTAGGCGGTCAAAAACGTCACAAAAGATCGGCTTGAAGCAGCGCTGTGTTTCGTGGAGTAAGTGAGGGTACCGGAGACCCAATTGGGGGGAAAAAGGTGTTAAAGGTTGGGAGAGCACTTGTGACTCTACTAGTGTTACAGGTGTCTCTAAGAGGTGGCAATCACTTACCATCAGGTGATAGGTCTGCTCGTCTGCCACCTATGACATAAAAAAATCTTATAGCTGTTAATAAACTCAATCGTCAAAGTTGCAGTCACCACAGTTCTCATGGGACATGCCACTTTGAGAAACACTGGCTTAAGTAAATAGGATAACGGCGATGTTGGAGAAATCGTCTTAATGTTAACAAGGCTTTGTTTGTTTTGCGAGAAGCAGATTGGTTTTCAAATCTCAATTCTGACATGGGATTTTGATATGGGGCATCAAACTTTGTTTTATGCTAAAAGTTTTAGATTAGGGTTGCCAATCATAACTTTCGTTCTGAAAGTTTGAGCAAGCTGTTTGAAAAAGAATGAATGATTTGGCAAAAAAACGGTACCGACATTAAAATGTTGATTGGATTTCATAATACCGATATTATTTTCAAAATTTTTAATAGACTTATTCTCAAAATCAACGTTAAAGGATATTTGTATTTTTTTAAATGTTTTTGGTGGCAGACGAACTGAAGAAACACCTGATAAGCGATTGCCGCTGTCCATAGACACCTGAAAAACCAGTGGACTCACAAGTGCGGCGCCAACCTATAACCCTCTTACCTCTCAGCTGAGCTTCCGGTGCCCTCACTCACTCGACGAAACACAGCGCAAGCGCCGCTTCCGTTCTTCTGTGAGGCTATGTTATCACTCTAATCAAGCCAGCCAATTCATGCCGAAGCATAGCTCATCTACGGTTTCCTATCCCACAGAAAGATCTAATTATACGACGCAGGGAGAACGCGCGGTTGCTGTAGCTGTACTTTAGTCGGAAGAGCCCCACAAACAAAAGCTCGATATGCTATTTTGGGAACCCTAAAGGTACTGACCGTACATGGCATAAATAGACAATGTCACGAAGGGAGCCCTTTTTTCAGTTAGCATGAATTGCTAAAAGGCGTATAGGGAGGGAATGTTCTCTATGAAAGGGGAAGATCTCCCGCCGAACCGGGTTGTATTGACTCGGGAGCCTTGGTACCTATGGTGTACCGTCTTGATTTGTCGTGTATTAATCCTAGTTGACATGCGAACTTTGCCTTCGCGGTATACGAGAATTTTAATCTTGTATCATCATTTCAGCCAATAGACGTCCACCGCTGGACATAGGCCTCCCCCAAAGTTTTTCACACAGATCGGTCCTGAGCCACCCGCATCCAAGGGACTCCCGCGACCTTCACTAGATCGTCGGTCCACTGGGTGCACATTGCGAGAAAAAAAGACGTCCGTTGGTCTTACCATACCAACGGACGTATTTTTTTCTCGCAATGTGCACCCGGTCTTGAAAAAAGGCCGCGCGCAGGAAACTTGTATGGAACAGTCCTTTCTTAGTGCACCTACGGTACCTAAGCTACGTCCCTTCCAAATTTCAAGTATCTACGTTAAGCCGTTTAGGCTGTGCGTTGATATGTCAGTCACTCAGTCAGTTTCTCTTTTTATATATTTATAGACTGGCTCCAATCTCGTCTTGCTATTTCAGAGATATAATAGCATGTCTACTGTGGCCCTTTAGCTCTGGTAATATAATATAGATCCGCTGTATGAACCTGTAATACAACAAGTTGACGTCATATGCGAAGCGGCTGTCGAGCCCAGACTTCTCGTTCTACGTCAGATTGTAAATTGGATCAGGCTTGCGTAGTGTTTTGATATTATCTAGACCGATGAAGATTTTGCTTGCAGAAGACTATGATAATATTGAACTTAAAATATTCATATTCATATTTTATTGCATATAGCTGTTACCTGCGACTTTGTCCGCGTGGAATAGTATCTTTGGGTAGCATTTTTAATTATTTAATCAATTCAACACCTACAACCATTTTTCCGCAATAAAAAGTAGCCTATGTATGTCCTTTCTCAATTTGAATATCTTTAAAAATTTTGATCGTAACTTAAAATAAGTTGCGTAGTGGTTTGAGGGCTGGTTGAGCCGCAAGGGTCGATTCCCACATCTACACAAATGTTTGTTGAAAAAACCGATATTTGTGTTTGGTCTGGGTGTTTGTGGTTCCTTCGTTGTTTCTGGTTTCCAAAACATAAGGAAAAACCTTAGGTTGGGACTAATACGTACGGCTTACTACGTATGTGATGCTGTCTCAATTAAGGTATTTGTGTTTGAAAACAATATTATAAGAATAATAAAAAAAATAGTTTACTACTTGAACCTAGCTTATAGACTTGACAAACCAGTTGATTTAATTCCCCATTTATACTAGGACGTAGTAAGTAAAACGTCATAGGAACAGACGGCTGTCACTAGCATTTCTCGTTCTGACTCGCGATAAATTGGATACCCTCAGCGCAGTTTACGTAAACCCCGTGTTGACGTCATCTGTTATTTGTCTGATGCTCAATGATTTATTCAGACGGCGTGGCTGGGCGTGACAGAGACGGATCTCATTGTCACCTTTTGAAAGGTCTGTCTGAGGTACAGAGGCTGTTGACCTCAGAACAGCTTGCTGAAGCGTAGGTGTCCGAAAGCCAATGCCGGATTTTGGCGCTGTTACACCGATAAATACTTATCACTTTTGTGTAGACTGCCTGCCTGGATCGCATTTTAAAGTGATGGCTGCGCCTGGGGTAGATCGCAAGATCGAGCCAAAAATTTGCATCTGAGTTTTTCTGTTTGCGTTTTCGAAATTCAAATGTATGTTGTTCAAACCGTTAAATTTTAATCGTTTTAATCCCGAAGCCCTCATAGTAGGCAACACGATTAAAACCCCTTCAGCATGAGATAATTAAAATAAGCAAAATTCAAAACGTGTATAGCTGCAAGTTCTACTAAGGACAGCGCTCTGATGGGACCACTTCTTCCAAAGCTTTTAATATAGAATTGTGCCTATATAGAGATTATAATATGATCGAGCGGAATATGAGAATGGCACAGTTTTATTCTACCAACATAACGAGCAATTCAACTCCAATTTGGACAAATTGGAGCTTCATTAAAACTCATTTAAATGTATTTGTACGGACTCGTAATTAATTATTTGAATGAAGTTGGAACTTCCGTTAATCATTGATTTATTTGTGTTTGTCCTCGCCTGGACCTGATTTAAGCCGTTTTTGTCGTTAAATTAACTCTTTACTGTAAAATTACTGCTTTTGTAGTTAAGTCTTATAAGAAATATTTTAATTTATGTAATAGGTAGTAAACGAGCAAACGGATCACCTGATAGTAAGCTATTGCCGCCGCCCATGACACCTGCAACACCAGTAGAGTCACAAGTGCGCTGTTAACCTTACCCCCTTTCCCTCCAATTGGACCTCCGGTACCCTCACTCACTCGACAAAACACAGCGCAGGCGTTGCTTCACGCAGGTCTTCTTTGAATATGTGGTTCGTTAAGGCCCTCTGGTGCAACTGTAACACCTACTCAGAGAAACTTACTTACATAACTTAGGGTATGTATAAGACGGGAAATCTCGTCTCTTTCTACATCGGCCTAGTCAGAGAATAAATAAAAGTGATAAGATTACAGTTATCATGTTTATCTATCTAACAGTTTTACTAGTTTCATAGTAATGAGTCACTTACTTATGCAAAAGTAAATTAAACTTCAGCGTATATCCTGCAGGGCAAAGACCTCCATCATACAAATCAAGTCATCGCTAACTACTATGATGGGATGAGCCTCAATCACCACGCTTGCCTAATGCGGATTGGTGATCACAAACGCGAGCTATGTTCGAACTTAAGAAACATACTTTTAACTCGACCTGGGAATCGATCCGGGACTCTCTTCGGGTCTACTTAAACCACTAGACCAGTGGTTCTTAACCTTTAAGTCATGAGAGACCATTTTACCAAAATTCTGTTGCGTCAGGGACCACACACTTCGGACATGCGTTGCGGCGCGCCGTTTGGGTTGTGTTGACTCGACTAAACACGTCACATTACTTGTTTATTACGATGTCTTTGCGGACCACTTGGAATGCCTCCAGGGACCACCAGTGGTCCGCGGACCACCGGTTAAGAACCACTGCACTAGACCAACAGGGCGTTATTTGTACCATATGCACTACTAATAGTTACAATGAGGCTGGCCATCAGAGAAATTTAATGCTTCATTGTGAGGAAACCTGCATAAATTTTGTAGTAAATCACCCTAATCGGCGCGTCGCTATCATACCCAAACACTTACGAGAATACGATTTATGATGATCTAACATGCTAAAGGAGCTTAAGCCGTGTTATCTAGTGTAAGGGTTTCGGTACTAAAATTTATTGGTGTACCTAAGTATTATTAATAAGCAGAAAAACGAAGATCCGTAATTAGACCGGTCTTGAGGTACGATTGCGAAACTTGGACACTTACACAAGGAGGAGGAGAAACTGTTAATAAAAGAAAAGAAGGTGTTGCGAAAAATCCTGGGTCCAAACAAAGCAACAACGGGAGAAACCTGTGGCCGAACCGAATATAATGGGCGAGACAAAGTTAGCAAGGTTGCACTGGCTGCACATTGAGAGATTGGAGTTGGATTGAGCTGCCAATACCCCAGCAAGCGCCCAGTACCAATCCGGCCGGGCCGGTCAAGAATCAGGGGAAAACCCAGCAAATATTTTAAAAAGTGTTCAAAATTATTAGCAAACATACTAAGTAACCTGTCACTTTATTATTATTCACGGAATGATTCATAAAATACGATGACTGATTTCTTTAGATATCATGTTTACATGATAAAATCATATTTATCCTACAAGACACAAAGATTAGTCATATTATTATCAAGACTTACTTTTACAATTCTTAGATAAATATACAAGTACGTCTGCACTATTATAATGCGTGATAATACTCTCAGAGGCATGTTTTGACTGACCTCAGAGCATTTGTCATACTTACAAACATAGAAATATAAATATTCTTTATTCGGTTTAAGTCCGTAGAGCATATGAATGGCAAATATGTAAGCTACCGCTGATTAGGAATGATAATTTCCTCCTAGAAGAACAAGAACAAAACTCAGCAGTTATAATTTTTCAATTCAATATAACAAATAATAGCACAAGAGAAAACCTTAGTTTGGGGCCAAGACAAAGTATGTGATGTTGTCTCAATTTATTTAAGTACTTATTTTTATACAAATACTTTTCATCAGTATCGTTAGGGCGATCGCCAAAGTAATAAAATTAGTTACATAAAACTACCTATAATTTGTCAAACTACAAGACAAAGGCCTCCACCATAATAGAAATCAAATCATCCCTACCATAACAGGTAGGTTTAATCAACACGCTTGACTAATTTCAAAACGAGCTTCGAAAAATTCAAAATACACTTTTTGCTCGACTTGCATTTCACACTAAGACAATTTTGGTGTACAAAATGGCTTTTTTTTTGCTAAAGTAGGCAGACAAGTATGCGGCCCATCTGATGGTAAATGGTAACCGCCGCTCATAGACAACAACAATGCCGAGGCACAGTCACGCCTACCATTTTTTGCATTTTCTTGAGTACATAGTTAGTAAATTTTTGGTGCACCAGATATTTTAACAACTTTTTAGTAATCCGCGCATTATAAACACAAACCAATTGCATCAGTAGAAGTCAAGTGCTAGCAAACAGTCCTGCGGCTTGTATTTTTTGTTTCAAACTTAGATAAAGTTCTTTTAGCTTTCCGCTGACAATAGTAGGTACCCTCAAGCTGAGAGGCTCATCCAAGTTTGGTGTCCTATCGCGAGATTTCGTGAAAGAACCTTTGAACTCGGGATACAATGGCCTCCAATAATCGGGGTAATTAATGGGCCGCTTTATTTCCGACCTAAGGGTGATTTATTTGTGTTGGTTAATCTTTTAATGAAGTCGTGAAATTAAAGGTGGGACGGTAAGTCATACCTTTTGAAGAGTCACTAGGACATTCAAAGGTCTTCATCGGAGATAATGCTAATCCGTGGGAGAGTCACGCTTCGGCAATGGGCCGGCTCAACCGGAGTATTACCACGGCCTCACAGAAGTGAAGCAGCGACTGCCCTGTGTTTCGTTGATTAAGGATGCCGGAGGCTCGGAGGGGTTAAGAGTTGTCAGCGCACTTGTAGCTCTACTGATGTTGCAGGTGTCTATGGACATCGGCAATCGGTTACCGTCAGGTGATCCATCTGGTCATCTGCCACCTATCACATAAAAACTATCTCAAATCAGCGTATAATTCCTAGTTACGTCCAAATCTCGATAGATTTCGACGTAACCTAGATTCTCGATACGAGTACATAGGTAGAAACTAGGGGTGTTAGGGAGCTCCGTAACCGTAACCGAAACTATCGGATATCCGATATAAAAAATCATCCGTAACCGTAACCGAATCCGAAATGAAAGTTTCGGATAGAATCGGATAGGGGCGGAGCCTAATTGAGACACGTTATGACAAGTTGTTTTGATCGGCCGGCCGCTGCCAGTGCCGACACACAATATTTTCTTTTAATACAAAATTACTGATTCAGTATAAGTAATAATTTTGTTATTACATTTTCATTTTAGGTGTTTTTGATCTAATAATACTCAATATAATATAATTATTTATATTTATTTTTATTTTAAATACCTAGCTGTAATAATTACTCACAGACTGATTGTAATTCCTGCCAAAAACGAAACAAAACTACTTTATTACCTATTAGTATTTTACTTTTAAAATTCCTTAAAAATATAATATCCGTAACCGAAACTAACGGATAATCCGAAATAATTTATTATCCGTATCCGTAACCGTATCCGGTATAACAATCATTCCTATATCCGTATCCAATCCGTAACCGAAATTTCATATCCATAACATCCCTAGTAGAAACCTAGAATGTATCGAGAACCTTTCTAGGTAGATTTTTAAAGCGTTTTAAAAAAATCAAAATTCTAGGTCAACGGAATGTGACTTAAAGATTTTCGATTTGGAACCAATACTCGTATATGAAATTACGCAGAGATGTGAATTATTTGAAATACAAATATTTCAAATGCAAATACAAAATGCAAAATACCTATTTTTATTTTATATTTGAAATACTTTTTTTTCTAAATGTATTTTGTATTTTATTTGAAATACTCTATGTGAATATTTAGTATTTATAAAATACAAAATAGTTTCGTTGCATTTTTAATTCATTTTTACAATTTTTCATTCTTAAATCCATGATTTCCTTATTTATGAACGCACTGACCGTGATCGTAGTGTTGTCATTGTCATTTGTCAACTAGAACAATAATGCCTCAGATTAAAAAAGTACATTGTACTTCATTGATCAAAGAATATTCTTCATTGATCAAAGAATAAAAAGAAGGAAAGGACAGAATCTTATTATATGTTTGTTGAGGACTCTTCAGCAGCCAGTGATAATGTTAATACAACCAATAGATCAACAACAATAGATCTGGAAACACTACAATATTTAAAAGATGAAGACAATACCTTAGAATCCTTGAACAGGTATCCTACTGTAAAAAAACTCTTCCTTAAATATAATACCTGCTTACCGAGTTCTGCCCCTGTAGAACGACTATTTTCATTTGGTGGAATGATTATGAGGCCCCATAGGCGAAACATGAAAGATGAACTCTTTGAACAAATACTAGTTTTAAAATCAGTTCAATAAATAAAAGGTTATGCTTAACAATGTATTTTATTTTCAAAACCTATTTTAAAAATACGTATTTTGCATTTTGTATTTAAATACTTTTATTCAAAACTATTTTGTATTTCTATTTGAAATAGTGCTAGCAACTATGCATTTGCATTTTGTATTTAAATACTTTTACTAAATTATTTTTCACATCTCTGAAATTACGACACAGGTCGCATATCTTTACTGCTTGCCTTTAAAACTTTTATACAGCTTCAGGGGACCGTAGGTATCGGAGATATTGAGTTGAAATGAATTTTGTATCTTATGCACTTTGAATCTCTTTACCAAATAAAAAAAAATACATAAGGACATAGGCCTCCCCTCTAAGCGGGATAAATAGTAAAGTTAAGTACAAGAACGCCCCGTCGGTCTAGTGGTTTAAGTACCGGGCCGCGATCTCGGGGTCCCGGGTTGAGCAAAAGTATGTGTTAAGCCTAATCCCGTCATAGTAGCGATGACTTGATTTCTGTGATGGAGGCCTTTGCCATGCAGTGGGACAGTATATAGGCTGATACTTTAAAGAGTCATGCGCCACTGTGTGAACACTAAGACTTAGTTACTTTTTACACTATAGTTGTGCATTGTAAAGCGTGGCCCATCACAGATCATTGTGTACTGGGGTCTTAACGTAGTAAAATCTCATGGAAACAAATTGATTGGCTCGGGAAGGCTGGAAATCTGCTTACGTGTAGGACACACGAGAACATCTTGACCTTTCGACACTAACCGATATCGACCCTTAGTTATGGGGAACTGAAGACACCTCAAATTATTTTTACATGTTCACCGATTGTTGATGGCAACTCAAAGTTTGGGTTAATATTGGATTTTTTGGCAACTTTACTCTCTTGCAATATGTTTTTTTATGATATTGGGGGCAGACGAACAGACGGATCACCCGATGTTAAGCGATTCACTCCATTCTCATAAACCAATGTTTTTTTACTTTCCGGTTAAGTCAATTTAGACTACATTTTCTAAGTATTCTTGGGTCTGGGTGTTTTGAGTTGACGCCCCCAGTTATAGCTGGCAGCACGAAAGTATAGCGATGACCGTTATTTTGCGCACTTGTAAAAAAGAAGACTTTCTTTTAATATTGGTTTCTGCGCACTCAAGGTCATAACTACACTTTCTTGCCGTAGCTATAACTATCGTCACTTGGTACTCATAGTATAGGGGTTGCCCTAGTTTGAGACCAGGTTCAGTGATTGTCTCTCGCATTTATTTATTAACAAAAATAATTCTTTTAAATTACAGTTTAGGTCTTCTTTCTACACCGAAGCAGGAGAATAAGGAACTTGGGCTTCCGATACCCTCACTGTCTCGACGAAACACAGCGCAGGCTCTACTTATGGCAGTCTTCTGTGAAATACAGTTTGAGAATAAATCATTTTAATACTTTAACCCTATATTGTGTCGGCAAATGTAAACACGACTAGTCCTTCATAAGCTGGGACGTTAGACCCAAAAACATTACGTCTATTATTTCACCCGTACGCAAAACGAGGGTTGACTTGCAAAAAAGCCACTTCACGCCATATCAGCTCGGACCAGCCATAGATGGTGGTTATAAAAACATAAAAAGGCGATTCAAGGCACAATATCCATCGTTCCGGTGGGGCTATTCGAGATTCACGTACAATGATGTGGTATTTTAGGGCTATTTTCACTTTACGTTCGTACTGACCACGTATAAAAATGTAATTTATTTTTGTTTACGCTTTGGAAGATAACATTACATTAAAACATTGTGGTTTTTATGTGTAATATGGGGTAGATGAGCAGACAGATTTAGCTGATGGGTGGTGTGGGGCAGAAAGACAGGGTGTATCTGTGAACATTTACATCCCTCTAACCACGTGTCAAGTTCAACAACTTTTCGAAATTCATCAAAAAAATGTTCAACTCCCCATAGAAAATAACCAGGTCACCTGACCAACATTGCATGGACAGATGATTTTTTTTTGCGAATTTTCAAAAATCATAGCACAAATTAATGTTGTTCAAACGGAAGAACACGTGGTTAAAGGGATATAAATGTTCACAGATACACCCCGTATGCTGCGAAGTTTTAAACTCTCCTTCCCCACGGATTGGGCCTCCGGTACCCTCACTCACTCGAAATACAGCGCAGGCGCTGCCTCACTCCGATTTTCTGTGAGGCCGTAAATGGATTTATTTCCGTTTAATGGTATCTTTTCAATGACTGCGCTACGTCAGAGATTAAGATGGCTTATTATAAAAGCGATCACATAATATTTAAAGCTACCAAAACCTTCGAAAGACACGATCGTCTACGATGTTTAGCTAACAACTAAAAATAAAATAATGTCATTTTTATGAGAAAGACTTATTACCTAATTTAATTTATTCTTAACCATTACTAACATAGGTGACACTTCCCATAAATAAATAAATAAATGCACCAGACAATCACATCAATCAACCAGTAGCCTTACCATGAGTTTGAAATACTATCCTCGCTATCGAAAACTATCGCGTTGTCTCTTTCATTGTGATGCATTTGAAAGAGACAGAGCAATAGTTTACGTTATGTCAGTTTTAGTTGTCAAATCATGGTAGCGCTACAGGTCTCAAACTAGGGCAACCCCTGTACTATGAGTACCAGGTGGGAGTAGAGGCGTTAACCCAAAACACTCAGACCCAAGAAAACTTAGAAAATGTAGTTTCCTAAATTGACTTGACCGGGAATCGAACCCGGGGCCTTTCACACTTCGGGCGAACACCTAAGCCACTATAAATGTTATATTTTTAAAGCCTTAAGTACGCGTTATAGTTAGCCAACGTTCTGTGTCAATCTATTTCGTAAACCCAGTCTAACACTCAACTTAGGAAACAATCTTTAAAGTTTTATGACGACTTTAAGCCCTAATGAATGTTATTAAGAAACTTTGTAACGTTAGTATCGCTTTAATTAATGCCGACTTTAATGAGGTTTTTCACTGAGAGTAAATGTGGTAGATTTAGAAGTTTCTTCTTCTTGTAATAGGTGATAGACGAGCAGACATGTCACCTGTGTGTATTGCCGCCGGCCATGGATACTCGCAACACCAGTGGAGTCACAAGCGCACTGCCTAATTCAAAACCCAGATTGGCCTTGTGGTACCCTCACTCACTCGGCAAAACACACCTGGATAAACTCAGTGAGCTAAATCTTCTATCTGTACCATTTATATTGAGATATCTTCTATAGACAACGACAAGGCTTATAGGCAAATCGAAAACATGAAACGCTTGCGCGATGTAATTATGTACAGCGCCATCTATTGGTTTATTTCTGAATTACGGTCCCGAAGCGAAGTGAGGGCGGACCACTAGTATTACATAAAGCAGTTATAGTTTTGTTAGTTTTCCATTTTAATCAATGATCCTTGAAAATAACGACGTCCGTGAAACTCAACCGCAATATTTGAATACAGCTGAATATTCTGATTCAGTTAATTTTATCTCCAACAGACCTGACGATCGTAAACTTGTAACCAGAAATACAATTTCCAAACAACGCAACCCCTAGTGAAAGCACAAGACTTGAGTTTCGATTTTTAAATACTCGATATAGTTTTTGACATTCGCGTTAAACTATTATTTACTCTAATATGTCATCTGCTCAAATAATAATGTCGCGTTCGTATTTTAAACTTACCTGGTGGCTTATAACGAAGACATCCCGTAACGAATGAGAATATACCTGTCACATTCAAACAAAAGCGCGCACAGCGCGTGTGAAAGAGAGGGGAACTCCGATTCGGTCGTAACGTCCACTTCAAATTAGGCCCTCTGGGACGACCATTGGGACGCCGTCCTATAGGGCGTCCGAGATATCGCTGGAGGGACGAAATCGCCAAAGACTTAAGCACCGTAGTGATTACTTGCTCAGTGTTAAGCACTATTAACTATTAAACGTGCATGATTGGTCGGATTTGGCACAAGACCGAACAAAATGGCGAACCTTGACGTCGTAGGCCAAGACCCACCTAGGATCATTGAGCTAGCGTAATAAGTGGAGTCTTGTAATTGCAACTATCTGGTTAGGTATTGCAACTAATTTTAATAACTCCCTCTATGATCTCCGGTTCGAACTTTAACAAGCAAGACATAGAAGTGCAATATTTACTTAAGAATAAATTGCAAAGAATTGCTATAACAAAAATAAAAAAACTAAGCAAGACATTGTGCTTCTACTAAAGGCTTTTTCTGCAATAAATCTATGTCAATTCGGAAGCCATCTCATCGATTTTCATTTCATCGAAAACTTAACCGAATTTATTTAAATGACCAATGCATCATTTTATGGGCATGATTATCGGAGAACTCGACTTTTCCACATCACTAAAGTACATAAGTATACCATCAGCGGTTTCAAATTGCGTAATTTCGGTATCGGACGTGGCAAAATCGATTCTGTATACCTACGATAAGGTTTAAGACTCTACGAAGCGTTTTATGCTGACTGCACGCCGTAAAACTACTATGTAAACTGAAATCTATCGAATATTTGCATATAAATAGAGTGGGTGAATTAACATGGGACAGGCTCATTTGGAGTCGGTGTATGCGGTATCATGGAGTGTAGCCGATGGAAAACTGTGTTGATAACCTACTACTAACTAAACTATGGATACAAGGATACAAGGCGACCCGTTTAGCGCAATGGTTTGAGCGCCGGTTGAGACGTAAGGGTCGCGGGTTCGATTCCCGCACCAACACAAATGTTTGTTGATGAAACAGATATTTGTGCTGGGTCTGGGTGTTTGTAGTACCTTCGTTGTTTCTGGTTTCCATAGCACAAGGGAAAACCTTAGTTTGGGGCCAGGACAATGTATGTGATGTTGTCTCAATTTATTTATTTATTTATTTAAGGATGTTGCCACAAATTGAATAGAAACTCGGCTAGAACCTTGTAAAGTTATTTTATTTTTATATGATAGTCAGCAGACAGACATACGGACCTGATGGTAAGCATTTGCCACCGACCGGTAGTGACCCTGCCTCATACGCCAAAGGTCGTGGGTTCGATCCCCACCCTGGACAAACATTCGTGTGATGAACACTTGTGTTTGTTCAGTGTCTGGGTGTTATATATGTATTTAAGTATTATATTTGTGATCCCCTGTTGTCTGATATCTGTAACACAAGTGCATAAGCTACTTAGTACGGAGTCAGGTCAATGTATGAGATGTTGTGTGAATTTATTATTATTCATTTATTTATTACCGACCTCGATGGCGCTGTGGTGTCCGCACGAAAGGTCCCGGGTTCGATTACCGACCAAGTCAATTTAGGAAACTACATTTTCTTAATTTTCTGGTTGTTCTGGGTTGACGCCCCCAGTTAATTATCGTCACCTGGTACTCATAGTACAGGGGTTGCCCTAGTTTGAGATCAGGTTGATTGGTGTGATTGTCTGGCGCATATATCTGAATTGGATAATATTGTTATGGACACTTGCTACACCAGTAAAGTAGAGCAATATCCAAAAAAGACATCAACACAACACATTGCTTCTTTTAAATATAGTACAGAACAAAACCATATAGTACTATCGATATGCTGAATAGTTAATAATAATAGTGGTAGTTGGAGCCATAAAGTCCTTGAGTGGAGATCGCGACTCGGTAAACGTAGTGTTGGACGCCCTGCTACAAGATGGGATGACGAAATTCGAAGGCTGGCTGGAGTAAGCTGGATGAGAGTGGCCGAAAATCGGGAGCGGTGGCGTGCATTGGGGGAGACCTATGTCCAGTAGTGGACGAGCGTGGGTTGCTGAGTAGACGTCACCAATCTATCGTGAAACTATCGATAAAATAGCAACACTACTTCACCACTTTTAAAATAGTTCACTGTTTCTGAGTGTTGATTTACCACCATAAATCAAGTAAAGGGCAGTCCACTACGACCTTTAACGATGAACTGACCGTGACATTAAAATGCAACCCTTTGATGCCTGATGGGAAATGTCACCAATATTTCACCAACAATAAGGGTTAGACAAGACACCTTTAGCTTTGCGTCTCCTTAGGTATTTACTTAAATAACCCCCATCTGAGGGTTTTTAGGTATGGATGGTCCTGTGCCAATTCCGCCCAATCTTTGACGTCGGAGCCAAGACCCACTTTGGATCGCTGAGCCAGCCTAGTAAGTAAGAAGGGTATGGATGGGGAATTCAATTCAATTCAATTCAATTTATTTATTCATAGCAAAATACATGTTGCGTCGAATATGTTGGTAACGTTATAGATTACGGGTCCCGTGTTCAAATCCCAAGTCGAGCAAAAGTATGTTTCGATTTTTTCGAACATAGCTCGGGTTTGTGATCATCAATCCGCATAGGATAGGCAAGGGTGGTGATTAAGCCTACTAATCTCACCATAGTAGCAATGACATGATTTCAATGGTGGAGGTTTTTGCCTTGCAGTGGGACAATATATAGGCTGATATTTGAATTTGAAACCAATTACTATGGTCTAAGGTCGAAAATAAAATATGTAGGCACCTCGACGGTATATTCGAAATCCAAAATATTTAAGCTGTAAAACTACAAATGACACTTTTTTTCACTCTTTTATCATGGAATGGTGTTATCTAGAGATCTTATCTATGACATAACTGAATGAGTCTGAGTTATTTATCAAAATTTTAAAGAAATGTACGTAAAATTTTGATTGAGTCACAATTTTATCGCCATTTTTATAGAGTGTTTTGGGCTTTCCCAAAAACTTGTGATCATATTTATCATAGTTGTGATATCTCAAGTACTTTAAATATGAATCAGTAACTCTTCCAAAAATGTCTTTATAGTTGTTGAAAGGTCTTTTGATTGCAAATAATTGGTAATCGAAAATTCAAAATTGTACAAGATAAAATCCCATATTAAGAGCAGGCGTTGAAATATTATGTGGAAAATATCGAAACTTTTTATGCACCAGGCACAGCATATAATTATATAAACCGAAAAGGCGAAACACAAGCGCGATGCAATCAACGCCGAGCGCCATCTATTGGCAGACAGTGGAACTACTGTTCCGAAACGAAGTGAAGGCGGGTGGCTAGTAAAAAAATAAAGTGAAATAGCATAATTTACCTAACACTACCAGCAAACAAACGTCTAACATGTACAAATTGATTGTTCAGAACAACGCCTGCCCATTGTTTCAGCCCTTGTGGGGTACACAAAGGTTTATTTACGTGCCTGCTGTATATACTGTCTTACAGGGTGTAGCAGAATACAAAAGACGCTAAATCAATGATAATGCTAATGACTTTAGCAAACGAAGTTATTAGGGTGTGCTATCGATTTTTAGAAGTCTAGGTTGAGTTTATATAGGGTGTTTTGGATTTATCTATGCTGCTGATGAGATATACATTCCTTTGAAAATGAAAAAGTTTATAGATAAACCGAACAGGTGAGATACTTGCGCGATGTAATTGACACGCAGCGCCATCTATTGGTAGAATTGGAACCAAAATTTGCAAAGTTACGACGCGAAAAGAAGCTTCAACAAATTGCTTGCGTCAGGTGATCCGTCTGCCCTGCCACCTAAAAAAAATGAGGGCGGGCCACTAGCCTAAAAAATATTTTAATAGTATTTTAGGAAGTGATAGTAATCTCATTGGATAATAACGAATCTGACCATGCAACTCTAGATTTTTCAAGTCTGCTCAAATGTGCGTATTTCTACTATTATTTCGGCGATAAGGAAATTTGCACGTATCGCATAGTTTCTGAAACGTGTAACCATGATTTAGTGATCTAATTCCCCTGTTAGAGGGTTGCGAAGGTAGTCGCTTCATTAGTATGACACCAGACTGCCCAAATCCTGAATCATGTCTATCTGATGGTAAATTAACTAGGTAATTCGTGAAATCAACTTCCCGCAGGGGTATTTCCGAATCGGTACGACATCCAAATCTTCAAGAAACGAGCTCTTCTAAAGGCCGTCAACGCATCCGCACTCTTCGGTGTAGCGATGCTGATTACCATAGTGGCCCCTGTCCTATGCCTACTATAAATATGTAAAAAAAAGAAATCGGACAAAAAATTGGCCCAAGTACATCTTCTTTGTAAGTTTTTAAATCTCCTTCCCACAAATCAATTTACGATAGATGTTGTCATCGTGTAGATTATGGTATTCTACTGAATTCGTACACCCTGTAGACGAGTAGGTCCCCTCAGGTAGGGTACCCGACCGCGACGTCTCAAAATAAAAGGGATCGAAGGTCGCTTCATTATTATACATGTTTATGTTTATGTTCTAACAATAAACAAAGCTCTCTCCACGCACAGTGGAGTAACAATACAACATTGTGTTGTGTGGTTGTCTTGTGGAAAATTATATTATCTCTCTTATTTTATTCACTAACTAGTGGCACACTCACTTCGCTTCGGATCGTAATTCAGAAATGAACCAATAGATGGCGCTGTGCTCAATTACATCGCGCAAGCGTTTCGTGTTTTCGGTTTACCTATAAGCCTTGTCGTTGTCTATAGAAGTTATCTCTTTATAAATAGTATAGATAGAAGATAGAAGTGTAGAATAGGTAGGTAACAACACTGTTCATTACTCATTTCATCTCAGCGTGTTTTTTATGTGATAGGTGGCAGACGATCATACGGATCACCTGATGGTAGGCGATGGCCGCAGCCCATAGACACCTGCAACACCAGTACAACAAGTGTGATGCCAACTTTTAACCCCCTTTCCCCCATTTGGGCCTCTGGTGCCCTCATTCACTCGACGAAACACAGCGCAGCCGCTGCTCCACGCCGATCTTCTGTGAGGCCGTGGTATCACTCCGGTCGAGCCGGCCCATTCATGACGAAGCGTGACTCTCCCACGACCAAAAAGATTCCGTAGCCAAATAGCAAAAAAGCGAACCCTTATTGAGTCGTCATTTCTGTCTGTCTGTCAGTCCTGTATGTCATAGCTACTTTGTTCCGAAACTATAAGAACTACTCAAATTGTTGAAACTTGGTAAGGACGAGTAAGGCGCTAAAAGGCTGATTTATTTTTATCAGTTTGTTAACTTTTGTCAAATTGACTAAAGTTGACTTTGACAATTGGCCAGAACCAATAGTTAAAGTGTCTGTCTCTATTGTTTAAGCTAACTTTTGTTCAAAAACATATTTTGTCGATATTTGACGATTGGTTACTTTTATAACCATTAGTTCAGTTTGACTATGGAGTAAAGAACCGGCCCTTATTTTGTATTAAGTAGTTTTTTTTTTGTCATGTGATAGGTAGCAGGCGAGCAGGCGGATCACCTGATGGTAAGCAATTGCCGCCGCCCATGGACACTTGCAACACCAGTGGAGCTACAAGTGCGCTGCCAACCTTTTATCCCCTTCCCCCTGAGTGGGCCTCCGGTACCCTCACTCACTCGGCGAAACACAGCACAGGGGCTGCTTTACGCCGGTTTTCTGTGAGGCAGTGGTATCACTCCGGTCGAGCCGGCCCATTCATGCCGAAGCGTGGCTCTCCCACAGTTGAATTTTCTCGAATACCTAAATTATTTTTTCGAATACCTAAATAAATTTAAAAGGAACAGCCCGTTACCTAACAATATTTTTGTTACGTATTAAGCTCTTCTATGGATTTCTTGAGATCGCCCATTCCATATGAGCGGGTACGCAGCCGGCGAGTGGTTCTGCACACTCAATAGGCGAACCGAGAGAGATATACATGGATTAGTCGACAGTTGCCGAACGAAACATATACAAGACCTACGACATAGTATAAAGGTGTAAGTAGTCTAACTCTTACCGCCTGCACTGTACTCGTAGGTATTACTAGACCTATATTAATTGTGTCTCAAACTCTCTATTGGATCTGTTAGTCCCCGTCACGCTTTTCAAAAGGACCGGCCACCGCACCGTGATTTGCCGCCGGACATATACAAATATCTCTTCTTTTTTCATATATGAAAGAAAATGACCTCCTCTGGAGGGAAACCCCAGAGTTTTACTTACTAAAGGAATCTTTATTCCCATCTCTTTCAAACACGATGTGTGTCCCCTTTGTCAAAACAAACGACAATACGACAGGTATGCTACTCCGTTACGGGACGGCTTCGTTGTAGCCCTCAGCACAGAATACTTAATAGTACAAAGTACAGAAAACCCACTTCTAAAAACCGTTTATGGAAATAAAGACTTAGGCTACCATAAATAAAGTTGAAATTCCGACCGCCCAGCGTTCAACACCTACAATTATTCATACCTAGAAGTGCGTTCTCTTTCAATCGCAAACAATTGTCGCGCATGCGTGGCCGCTCGCTCGTGATTTACTACTAATTAGCCCCTCCGGAGGGGCCGCCGCATGTACTTGCTAGTTCGATACCTACACGCGGGGTGGGACAGGCCTGCCCTCAGGTAGCTGTGTGCTTGAGATCGTTCATTCCGACCGAGCAGGTACGCAGTCGGCGAGTTGTTCTGCACACTCAATAAGCAAAACGAGAGGTCCCTGTAACACGTTGATCAGACGATGCTGGCAAACTTGTGAGGATATTTACTTACTTAATTACTACGCTGGCTCAGCGACCCGAACTGGATCTTGGCCGAGACGAGAATTCGCCACTCCGTTCTATTCTCAGCCACCTCTTGCCAATCCGGCCTTTGAAGATGACCAAGATCCTTCTTGACCTGGTCCATCCAGCGATATCTGGGATATGTGAGGATATTTATTAATTTTATTTGCAAGGCACACACTACCATAGTCTTAAATCTAGCGCAGTCACTCATTCTAAGTGTTGTCTTCATTAACCACGGCTTGCATAGGGGACAACAAGAAAAATATACATAGGGTATTTCATATAAACAAGCTTAAACAGGGTCCATCTGTGAACATTTACATCCCTTTAACCACGTGTTCTACCAACCATTCTGAACAATATATTTTGTTCTACGACTTTTGAAAATTAACTTAAAGAAAATCTTTCCATACAAAGTCGGTCACGTAACTTGGTGATTTTGTATTTGGAGTCGAAAAATATCGAAAAGATGTTGAACAAATATTGTTCAAAATAGGACACATAGTTAAATTGATATAAATGTTCACAGATACACCCTGTATGTACCTAGATACTACCTATCATCTCTAAGGGATGTAAATATCTACAGATGCAACCTTAAGTAGAGGTATGTGCAGTGCATTTTTAATACCTACCCGTAAAAGGAAAAACATGTTTTCTGCACACAGCCTGCCAATAAAAATTAACAATCTCATCAAATAATACCAGACTGGCAGTCGAACTAAATATAAAGCAGTCTGATATGCAAATTTTGCTGAGTCGTCTATTTTATCTCGACACAATCTTTGCATAATTTATGAGCTAATTTCGATGAGGCTGCTGGTATTGAAATGGATTTATTTGAAAATTATTTCGCGTGAAATAATTATTTTTTAGGGAAGGAGAAAAGTTTAGGTAGAGTTTTATTAAACTAGAGTGGACCAAGCATGGTGATTACGCCTAATCCCATCATAGTAGCGATGACTTGATTTCTATGATGGAGGCCTTTGCCCTGCAGTGCAACATTATGTTTGAAGTATGCAGAATAATGCTTCAAATACATATAATTTTTATTTTTGGTATAGCAATTCTTTGCAATTTATTCTTTAAGTAAATATTGCACTTATAAAATTGTGGGTTTGAGTCCCACCTGAACCCTCCGAGGAATTTTTTAAGTGCAATATTTACTCAAATACATATAGCCGTCTCTTTTCAACTACCGCTAAGAAGTTAATCCGACATGTCTGCCCCAGAATGTTCGTCAAATCCCGTCTGTAATCAAAAGCTCAGCATATCCCGTTTGTAATCAGAAGCTCACTGAAGCGTTTTTTTGCAGATGGTATTCACAGTTCACTAACGGCTATGTTTGAAGTATGCAGAATCACGCTTCAAACATAGCCGTCTCTTTTGGTCTACCGCAAAGAAGTTAATACAACATGTCTGTCCTAGAATGTTCGTCGAATCTCGTCTGTAACCAAAAGCTCAGCATATCCCGTTTGTAATCAGAAGCTCACCGAAGCTTCCTTTGCAGATGGCGTGAGCGCATGGCCGACGCGGAGGTTCCGGGCGGCACCGGACGCCGCGAGCCGCTTGTCTGGTCGCACCCTTATCTGCGTGGTGAGTAGGCGGGGGGCAATTCTCACGTAATTGACAAGTCACTGTCGTAGTTCGTCTAGAAATAGGAAACAATTATTTAAATAGAAAGATATTATTTTTAAATAGAAAAAATACAGATATCGAGCAACTACATCAGACAGTACAATACTTGTAGCGATTTCTTTAGGGCAACCCTGAAATCGACTGCCTCATACGCCAAAAATCGTGGGTTCAATCCCACCCTGGATAAACATTTGTGTAATGAAAATTTGTATTTGTTCGTTCAGTGTCTGGGTGTTATATACAGGGCTGAAGAAGTGGTAAACTTCTTTTATAAATCATTCTGAACAACAATTATTTTGTTTTTATTTTGCATTAAAAAATCAACTTTTCATACGAAGTCGATCATATGACTTGTAATTAACCAATCCATTAATTAAATAGGTATTATAATAAATTACCAATTGGTAAGTAGAAGGCTAAATAGTTGTATTTCAGACTATTTTTCCCTAATATTTTAAATTAAACTATGTCATAGTAATATACGCATTGTTCTTATCATGTGAAGCATAATGAGATGGATAATGGATACATAATGATACAATTGTAATATTTATACTTAGGTCCTACTTATTTAAAATTTAAAAAGACTCTAATTGAATAGAAATAGTGTTCTAGAAGCCATTTTCGGCTAGAAATAGACTGGAAAGAAGCAAATCTTTATGAATGCTTCGGCCGAACAGCTCCGTTTGCTGATGGCACAGGCATGATGAGCGCAGTTCCGGAACCGGACGCGGCCGCTTGTCTGCCACCACCCTTATCTGCGTGCGATAGACAGGTCGGGCTCCGCAGGAAGCGAAAACTAAACACAAGCTTAAACCTAGTCTAGGAGTTAGGTCTTAACTATACAAAGTATATCCGTGAACATTTACATCCCATCTACCAAGGATTCTGAACAATTTTTGTTCTATGACTTCTGGAAATTCGCATAATAGAATCAACTTTTTACACAAAGTCAATAACGTTACTAGTTTATTTTGTATATGGTGTCAAAAAAAAAATTCGACAAATTTTCAAACTTATGTTGTTCAGAATGGTTGGAAGAAGACGTGGCTAAAGTGATGTATGTGTTCACAGATACAACCTGTATACGATTTTAAACTTTCGCATCGCATTATTCTCGTACCAGTAATTCATTTTATCTTCTTCTATGTCAGTGTCACTCTTGACATAGTGAGTGTGAGAGTGAGAGTGGGAGAGTGGTGGACCACTCTGTCAAAAGCCACCAATGTGGCAAGCTTCACATCATAAAACGCCACCACTTCTCTGTGATGGCCGCCTTTCTCGTGCATTCAGTAGACCATGAATCATTATTACTGCTTATCTGGTCAATCCACCTCATAGGTGATCTTCCGCTTAGGTCGAGGGTACCAGCCTCAAACTTTCCCTGGACAACAAGTCGCTCAAGAATCACTTATCCTACTCGGCATACGGGACTGAAAAAAAATAATGATCAATATAACCGGAACTAATTGCGACGAAATTAATTAAGTAAATACTAACTTTTAGTACCAACTGCTTGACATTTCGTCCGCGTTACGGCCACAAGCGGACTTTGCTGCAAACGTCTAGAAATAAGTACTAAAATGTTCTTTATTAATTTTCGTCACGCTTAATCCCAGTTTAATGAATTATTAAGTTTAACGGCCGCATTCTGAGACATAATTTAACCTAGTGTACACTATGTCAGTAAGGTGACTCTTTCCGTGATCACACTATCGTCGGTAGGGTGACTCGTATGGTAGCTCACACTATGTCGGTAACGCGAGTCATGCACCAGCATGCACTATTGTCGGCAGGGTGGCTCGTACTCTAGGTCGCACTATGTTGGCAGGATGACTCTTACTCTACCTCGCACTATGTCGGCAAGATGACTTTTATGTCAGTTTACACTCATATAAATCGTCTCAAAGGTTGCATGAAACCCCTGGAACTGCACTGCCCATATTAATTGAACAATCGACAGTCAAACTAACGATTGTCTCAACACTAACGTGCCATTGAGTCAAGTCGGAGAAAGATGTTCCCATTGATAACTAGCACAGTTTAATGATGCCTCGCTAAGTTTTCTCGATACCAGAAAAGTTAGAAGATGCTAGTTTTTTTCCGATAGAGTCTCTACTTGACACTCTCTTTTTGTGAGGGTAGTTTACCAATGTCTTTTTCTTCTCTTTGAAGTCAAAGTGCCGTTTCATTACTGAAAACTAGGCCATTAGCTCTTTAAATCGTGGCTTATCCTTGGCAAGCCCATCAATATAACCGTCTGCCAAGTCTCCAACGGTCCGCAATAGTTAGAAATAGATCTAATTTAGTTGCTAAAACTTTGAAACGATTGGCGGCGCTAAATGTCCTACCCTTTCGATTTCATATGCATGCAATCTAAGGTATACTAGGTTTGTCAATTTACTAATGACCACAATTCACAATTTGTAAGAACATTTCCATTGAATAGTGTTACAAATTGTTAACTGGCCAGATGGAAAGCAACTTTACCGTTCTTTTTATTGTGAGGACTCAGCAGGATGACCTCACTCCGCCTGATGGTAAGCGGCCGTGAGATCCAAATATGAGATTAACAGGCACAAAAGAACTAACTTATTACCTATTGAGTCTGTCATCCTCACCTTGAACTCTGAAGGCCTGCCTTACCCTTACCTTAGCCCAATATAAGTATATTTTATTCATTGTTACTTTAATTTCAGTTACTAAGTAATTTTAATAAAACAGTGTCATCCATATGTAGTTACCATTACATTACCCTTACAGGGTCCAGTTTCCTAGTCACTAACTGTAACATCACCGTTATATTAGCTTTAAGACAGCAAAATTTAACATGTGCAATTCAATAAATAAATAAATAGGTACCTATTTAATATTATTCAAAAATATCACACCAAAGCAGACATTTGCAGACTAATAATATTCTTGAGCATTACGTAGGGAATTCTCAATCGTATCTTTGCGAGGCTCGCAATGTTTTTTAAATGAGTTTGAGTATTGGCAGAACAGATCTACCGAAACATTGCCGTCGCTTTGCATACTAAGTCGAGGCTTGAATATTTTGCTAGCTTTTTTTAGTTCTTGATTCTGATTCGGTTATGTTAAGTAGCAATAAAGCAGGAAAAAGATAGGTATATAGTATTCTTAGCTTTTTAACAATTTTCTTCATCTTGAGTATTAGACTGTAGGAAGATTTTGGCGATTAAAAAGAGTAACTGGCGAGTTTCTTGCCGGATCTTCTCGTCAGAATCAACTTTCCGATACCGGTGGTAGAATCGCATTATGTCTATTTATTTTTTAGTATATCTTATGTATCAAGATATGTAATTTCATTTAAATTATCTTAAAATAGTTTTAAATATTTTCTTTATGTATGACGATTTGTAAGTGCTGTGTATACAAGCCTATGCAAATAAAGAATATTTTGACTTTGACTTTGAGTAAGACTGAATGTTTCGGCGAGGTCTGTAAGAACTTGGCGTGCATTTCCCGGTTGCCCTTTTTCCCGAGCAAACGATAAAAATAGTAGTTACATAGATTCCAAATATCCAGAGGTGCGAACTTCGATTTACTCGAATATCAGTGACCTGCCCTCACTTCGTTAGAAATAATAGAAATAGAAATAGAAATCGTTTATTTGCTTTTGAGTAGGGTATACAGTAGATGACAATGCATAAATGACCGCCTATTCAGCCGTCAACAACAGCATGCAAACTACAATTATAATTTAAAACTAATTACAATGAATAAGTTACTACATACAGTTGAAATATTCTTGTAGGGAATAAAATCCTTGCCTAATTGCGGGACTACTGTCCACTATCTACCAATAGATGGCGCTGGGCGTCGATTGCAACGCGCTAGTGTTCCGAGTTTTCGGTTTGTATATAAGAATTGTCGATGACTATGGAATTCGTCTCTTTTTAAATATAGTATATATATTTAGAATACAAAAGAAAGAGGAATAGACAACATCATAAAGTACGAAAGTATAAATCCAACCATTTTGTTCCAGATCAGTATCAAAAAGCGGATCTGATGACACCTTCTGCTGCACAATAGCTGGCTCTCTCCCACCATGAACGTAACGGAAGCGACTGTTGACGTCAACAAGTCTACGCCGATCTACACTATAGGCACTAGCTTTATAACGCAGTGGTGAGTATCTAGCCTATATCACTACTCGTGTAGTTTCTGAAATCTATAGGTACAGGACTTGGTCATCCGTAAACATAGTCGTACGCCCCGTAGGACTAGTAATTTAACACATTGCCGAATATTTGGTCAGTTCATTATTAATTCCCACTTCACAATACGTAATCGGCACCAACTCGGTACGGTACGCAATATAACGTAGGTATATGCAATGTTACGGAGATTGGTGCCACACAAACCAGTTTTAAACAAACACCCATTTAAACTGTAAAAAGGTAGATACTACGATGTATTACGTAGTTGGCCCCTAGCGTGTAGTCTTATCTCTACGCAATATTGCGTACCTATGTATTTGGTATTCAATTCTCGGGTTATTGATATGGCAATTAAAATGACCCTCCTGTTTTGACTTACAGCAATTTATAGTTATTTTCTTGTTCTTTTTAGCAACTAAATAATATGTTATTCACGAGTTGCAGGTTTTGTATTATTTTACTTTACTCGTACTACAACTAATTTTATAAGATTAGGTGAAACGAGACTGATGTGTAAAGACTCCTTAACTTTAGTGGATACTAAAATAGTTCTTAGGTACTTATTATATTTTCCTGTAAGAAGTAAACTGAATCATAAAAAGGAAAGCAATATTTCCAGATTTGATAGAGTGCGAATGTTGGTTCATTGAACAATTCCAACACTTCGTAAGGATTCTGAAACAATAAAGTTCGCACAAAGTTATTCTTTGTTTAGTACTGGTATTAAATAAAAGATATTGTGTTCTTGCTTAGCGTTTATAGCTTTTGTTTGATTGAAAAGGGAATACGGCTTTTCTTTTGTCGGGAACTTTCTTTGAATTAACGGCACTAGGTTTTTTTTTATTTAAATGTCTACTTGTACCTACTTCGTCTTAAAATTAATTCATCATCATCGTCAGCCTGACTCAGTCAGCCAGTCTACTGCTGGACCTAGGCCTCCCCCAATGATCGCCATTTCAGCCTGTCTTCGGCTTGACGCATTCAGTCTACGAGTATATTAGCGACTTTCCGCAGATCGTCACTCCATCTAGCCGGAGGGCGTCCTACACTACCGTTTTTACCGTAGGAGAGCCATGCTTCGGCATGAATTGGCCGGCTCGACCGGAGTGATACCACGTCCTCACAGAAAACCGCCGTGAAGCAGTGCATGCGCTGTATTTCGCTGCGTGAGTGAGTGTACTGGAGGCCCAATCCAGGGGAAGGAGGTTAAAAGGTAAGGAGCGCACTTGTGACACCAAAGGTGATCTGGTAATCTTTCGCTGCCGTTCCTTTACCCGCTCAGCACTTTAGTATTTCTCCGATGCTTATCAAGGAAGAGTGCTCCTATTGGAAACCTCCAGGCCACATCGTGACATACCTATTTTGCGGTCTTTGTCGCAAGTGGGGATGAAGTGCTACAACCTCAAAATAATTACACACAGAAAGTAGACTGCCCACTAAGAGCTAAAAACGTGTCATGTACTCACGCATGCGCACTAGCGGGAAAATACACCTTTTCGACCACATTAATCCTAGCTTATGCCATAAGATTGTCGAACTGTCGAGGTCTGTGGTAGAGGCCGCGCGCTTATGTACTCATGCCGGGCAACAACCCTAGCATAATATGTCAAAGAACTCTTCTAAATTCAAAATCGGGCTGAGTCTACCTTCTGTGTGTAATTATTTTGTGCTACAACCGTCCTCGTCTCGGCACTGTAATAATTGCTAATTATGTAGATTGATTAACATTTCATTCATCCATACTAATATTATAAATGCGAAAGTAACTCTGTCTGTCTGTCTGTTACTCTTTCACGCCAAAACTACTCAACGGATTTAAATGAAATTTGGTATACAGATAATCTAGACCCTGAGAAAGAACATAGGCTACTTTTTATTGCGAAAAAGGGTTGAAAGAGGGGCAAAAAGTTACTTTTCCACGCGGACGAAGTCGCGGGCGGCCGCTAGTACAGAAATAAAAATATCAATGATTCAAAATGGCATTGGAACAAATACAACGCGTTTCTGAAAAGCGTATTTTGGCAGATGGCAAAACGTTGGATCCGTTTGCTCGTCTAATACTATCTAACTATCACATAAAATGAAATTGGAAGTTCTGTTTTATTGATATTCTTTTTCACATTCACTAGTAAACTGTAAATAAATCTTAAGTGCATACCTATTGACTTTAAGAATTGCAAAAAATCTAAGCACCACTGTCTTTGAAAGACATACACAGTTCCGATTTTTGCAATCGGTCAGAAGAGTTATCGTACCTACTTACTTATATTACTGAACATAACCATGTGTAGTGTTGCTGAACTATTTAATAGTTTCAATATCGATAGTTGACCTCGAAAACTATTCAGAATATCGATTATTATAATTGTAGATTGCTCAAATTTCCGTATAGATGAATATACAAATATACGAAAAGAGATAGATAAGATATAAACAGTGAGATAGCCAAGATCGGCAGGAATGGGCCGGCTCGATTGGACTCCGGAGACCGGATACCACGGCCTCACAGCGCGAATGGAGGTTAAAAGGTTTGCAGTGCACCTGTGATTCTTCTGATATTGCAGATTTCTATGGGCGTTGACAATCGCTTGCCATCAGGTGATCCGTCTGCCCGCCTACCAACTATTACATAAAAAAGATACTATTGGCAATACAATCGATACTATTGATTTTTCTTTTACAATCGATGTCCAACACTAAAATCCTAGAGTAGTTTTTCTCGGTCCGTTTTCGCGCTGACAAAGTTCGATCAGAAAACCTAAGAGCTATCTGATAGGAAACGACTACGCAAGCTCAAAAAAGATGGAATGAACTCGAGTGCTATCTAAAGCGTTTGTCCCCTTTTGGTGAACCGTAAGCAATGAAAAAAGGTAAAGATATAATCAATAACCCGTCTTAAAGCACAGTCTGTTTATGGATGTTTGTCGGGTAATGACGGAATGGGTAGGGTGTAGCTATCAAAGATAAAAATATATGGAGATACGCTTTTCAAATTTTTATGAGCCGGTAAGATGCGAGTCGTATCGGTAATCATTTGCATTTTTCTAACCACGGTTTCCCTCTTTTTTAACCCATTTAGCGCCGCCGTACTCGTTTGAGTACACCTAATTTTGGTTACCTAGCTATTACATTTAAAAGATTTAAAAAGATATTAAGGGTAATCTTATTTCTTTAAATAACACTTAGTCAAAATATTAATACTGTATAAGGGTAGATTTAAAATTATGTCAAAGTGAGCATCGTATACTAAGGACTCATCACGCCACTATAGGTAAGTTCACTTTATTGTAATTTACCGTAGTTTTATGTAATTTGTAGCTGATCCAACTAAAACATTTTATTTAGTAAGTACTATTCTATAAAATTATGCTAACAAAATAAGTAAACTGCAACTACTAGTGAAAATACGTTGAAGTAAACATAGCTGTACTCATTCGAGTACAGCGGCAATAAGCGTATAAGAAAATCCCTTATTTTGGTTTCAACAACTAACAATGGCTTCCAAACGTATTACGACGATTACCAACTACAAAGGGTTAGAAGAAGCTGTTCAAGCCATTCTGGAAGATGATACCGATGATGCCGACTTAGATTTAGCTATTATACCTCCACCTCCTAGCGTGGTGATGGATTAAGAAGAAGGACCTGATGAAGACTTAGTGACTGCTTTACTGCCTTGAGACGTTCCTGGGAATATCGAAGTATTCGTACATAATAATATATCCGATGAAGACGACAGCAGTGACGATGAGCCATTGGCTAATAAGCGACTTCAACGTGATCAACAGTTGGCTCTCAAGAGTTGTCAAAACTCTTCTCGAAAAATCGGAAACCGATCCCACTGTCCACAAAGTCTTTTTGTCAATTTTTTTTCAAGTTACGACCTTATGGCTGATTTGCGTAAACTTGGATATTGTGCAACTGGTACAGTTCGCGAAAACAGGACTAAGAAATGTCCTCTGAAGAGTACAAAAGATATGAAAAAGGAAGATCGAGCTGCCTATGATTATAGATTCGACAGAACAAATGAATTATTACTAGTTAGATGGAAAGATAACAGCGTTTGTACGATGGTCACAAATTACGATACGATTGAACCACTAGGCGTGGTAAAGAGATCGTGTTCTGTAAGGCGTGAAAAAGTCGATGTAGGCATTCGTCGCCTGTTCCAAAATTATAATAAAGGAATGGGTGGAGTAGATGAACTTGACCAATCTATATCTCTCTACAGAATTGCTATCCATGGGAAAAAGTGATGGTGGGTTTTAATCACCTACATGATTGATATGTCTATAGCTAATGCGTGGCGTTTACATGTTCTCGGTCATGAGGATCATATGGACCAGTTGTTGTTTAGGCGCAGTATTGCAAGGTACTATTTGCGTCAAGCAACCCAAAGCAAAAGCCGTCCTTCGTCGTCAATAGTGCCAGGTTTGGCTAACACTGGTTTGGGCCACTATCCTCAAAAACTTGAGAAACAATTGCGTTATGCGATTTGTCATGCGAGAGTAAGGTGGCAATGTAAAACATGCTTGAAAACCCTTTGTATAGAAAGAGAGTGCTTTGAAATTTTTCACCGCTAAGTGGCCGCTGTACTCGCACGAGTACACCCTCCTAAAACTTGTCTGATTATGTAAAAATTTTTTTTTTATCTCTTTTGTGTTTCATTGAGTCACTAATCATTAGAAAATAAACGATTTGCATATAAAATTCGTCTAGTTTCATTTTGGCGCTAAATGGGTTAAACAACATTTAGTCTAAGTATATTAGACGGGAATTAACGATTTTATTTTTAAGCACATACTTATGTAATTACTGCTTGACGTTTTGGTTGCGTTACAGCAGCCCTGGTCACAAGCGGTCTGGGCGGGACTAACTAATTCATGGTTAATACACATTTCAGAAACTATCTGAAACGTGCTTTCCTCACAATGTTTTCCCTCACCGCCGGTCTAATGATAGAAATACTCAGATTTGAATAATCTAGAGAGATGCATGCTCGGATCCGAACCACAATCACCCGCACGTTCTTAACCACTTTTTTTTCCCAGTGGAAACCATCATGGCCTTCACCTTGCCACATGTGGGGGACAAGGTGGTGTGTGGGACTCTAACCCTAACCAATACCCCTGGGGTGTCCATCTCAGCGCAATCGCGGTCGGATACCCCACAGCCGGGACTGGACCGTGCCGCAAATCGCGCTCGGCACTTTGAACCAAATTGTTTGGCGCAATGCCCTTCCCAAATGCGCGACCTACCAGGACACCCAGTAGGATTTTTTCCCTCGCGGAGTCGTGATACCGAGCAAGCCACTCCCCAGTAGTGGCTTGTTCACGTACTCCGAAGCCCGTTTAGTCGCCTCATACGACAGGCCGGGAATACCTTGGCAGTATTCTTAACGCCCCTAGCCACAGGGCACACGTTCTTAACCTCTGAGCTAACATGAAAACACATTGTGATATTAATACAGTAATAATAAAGTCTGGGTCTTACTGAAGATTATCCAGCTTTGCCTCACCACGAATAAACTTTGAGGTAGGTAATAAATAACGGACTCCTACAGGTAAAATATTGGGAATTTTAAATGGGAATTCTTGGGGCAAGCAGATTGTGTTATTTTGTGTTTTGTGGAGATTTGTTACTGTTATGTTTTGGTATTATTTTTATCATTTTTCATACATTTTTATGAAAGAGGCTATAAACAAGCAATCGTGTTACTTGGCGGTAAGGTTATTACCACCGGTCAAGAATGTCGGCAAGATCAAAGGAGTTCTCTTAGAAGTCTCTAGATAATTAATAACCAGCAGGAAATACTGCTGCAGTCATTCCGTTCCGAAAGTTTCTTGTGAAACACACATCATTTGACTGACATCCATCTAGATGATGATGATGGAAATGGAACAAAAATTTCCCAAGAGCGTAACTATAGCGTAGCAGCCCTGGCTAAAAGCCATGGGCCCCCGAACCCAAGATGGCCTCAGGTCCAAAAGGCCGCGACCTCTAAAGTAACCCAAAAGTATATTTCGAATTTTTCGAACATAGTTTTGATTTGTTACCACCAATCTGCATTAAGCAAGCATGGTGATAAGCCTAATCTCTCAATTCCCACACCAAAATAAACAAGCAAAATTACTAAATGAAAAGTTAAACTTATTTATGCGAAAAACTTCAATGTTGTTCTGAATGGTTGGTAAAAGAGGTGGTTAAGGAAGTAAATGTTTACTGATACCTTGTATTAAGCTAAACGTTCTCGAAACTGGCCCTTAGAACCGACCGAGGAAAAACCACCAAAGGTCCGGACCACGAGTTCAATGCTCAAACGGATTTTTTTTGCTTTACATTAATCTTGGCTTAGCCGTCGATATCGCGTTTTTCACCGAACCATAAATTACCTGCCAAGCCTCACCATTACAGAGTGTTAAATAAAGTCAGATGGAGCCAATTCAAGCCATTGATTGAATTTGATTGCGTATTTGGGAAGTGGTTTGGTTTGATCGAGTTAGGTTTTACAACTTTGGGTAAATTGCCGGTGTAACTTTTCCCTTTGAGCGGGTTTACGAATGTTGTTACACGAAAGAGAAGATAGGTAAATATATCGTCGGTCCAGTGTTAAACTATGCAATTAGAAAAACTACAACTTTGATGGTGAGCAAAAAGTATATTGTAAACTTATAGTAAAAGTTTACAAAGTAAAAATAGCTATAAAACCTGATGCACAGGATCAATTTTTGTATTTAGTATTGTATTATCAATTGTTGTTTTTTTGCTCTCCTAATAAAAAGTATTTTTTTTATTTTATACTTTTTAAAGGTAAATATAACTTTAACCCCCCATAAATTTTAAACTGCTCAATCGATTTTCATCAAACATGTCTAGACATGCCCAAAAAACACACAGTTTTGTGTTACAGGTGTTTCATTCGTTCGGGAGCTATGATGCCACAGACAGACACGTCAAACTTTTAACACCCCTCTGCTTCCTTCAGGGGTTAAAAATTGGACAGTTGCAGAATGCATACTGATATTCCAGTTTACCATAGACTGATGATGATAAACGCTATAGCTTCAGATAAAGTACCAGTTTATTTTATCAATGCCTATATTGTTGCAGGAAACTACAGAAGCTGAAGCAACGCACGTGTCTCTCCTCAGGGAACCTCCAGGAGTGCCAGGGCGCCTTCTTCCTGGCCAATGGAACTAACTACACAGACATCTACTTCTTCAACAGCACAGTTGAGAACATCCTTGCTGCCAACGGCGGACTGGTTCGTTTGCTCATGATTAATAAGAGAAAGATTTTAAGAGAACAGCATAGGTGCCCCTTTCTAAAAGGCCGGCAACGCATCAGCGACCCCTTTGTTCTCGCAGTAGTGGCTCATTGGCGGCGGTGTTTGCTAACTATCAGATGATTAGTTTGTGTCACTTGTCACCTCTTGTATAAAAAAATATTTTGCAAGGAAGCAATTTAAGAAATATGAAAAAAGATTAAACAACATCACACTCGTTACCTACTTACCAACTTTGTTATTTGTTATTTATTATTTTAAGAGAAACTTCCTCTCAACAAACACTAGGTTACCTTTATAAGAAAGCAAATCAACTTATTGTATCTAAATACCTAAGTAATATTAAAGTGTGTTTATGCTTAGTATATCATCACGTGACCGGGTTGCTCATTTGTCTCCTTTATCCAAACCTACAAATACGAAATTTCAGTTTACCGCCTACTTATTCCATCAAACAATGAAAATTTCGCTACTAAAAAGGCAAAGCTATTTCAACAACATGTTACTTTATCCTCGAAATCGACGCCATTTTTTCCAAGGACACGAAGTGACGGTTGAAAAAATACTTTCAAATAAGAAAAGATCGGGACGGCTGCAAGCAATGACTATCAACCTACCAGATTTCGCATTTCTACAGCCATCCCGTCTCCTGTCTCGCAGACCATTCACCACAGCACCCGACGAGATCTTGCTTGTAAATTGTTCCTACAATGAGGTAAACTGCTGTCGTTTTTGGCAGAAATCTTTTCGGTTTTCATCCGACTATGCCATAAACAAAAGCAAGGAGTAAATTAACGTTAAGTCGGATGCAATGAAATAAACGAAATTTGCAGAACATCTCATTGACCTGACTCTGTACTAAGTAGATAAAGCACTTGTGCTTCAGATCTGTAGCGCTACCATGAGTTGACATCTAAAACTGACATAACGTAAACTATTGCTCTGTCTCTTTCAAATGCATCTCAATGAAAGAGACAAAACGATAGTTTTCGATAGCGAGGATAGTATTTCAAACTCATGGTAAGGCTACAGACAACAGAGGATCACAAATATAAAACACTCAAACACTGAACAAACCTTGGTTTGATTCTCGGATCGAGCAAAAAGTATCTTTTGAACTTTTTGGAACATAGCTCGGGTTTGTGATCACCAATCCGCATTAGGCAAGCGTAGTGATTAAGCCTCTCATCATGGTTGGAGATGGAGATCTCATGATGGAGACCTTTGCCCTGCAGTGGGATAGTATATAGGCTAATACTTTACGTAGATCTGTCGCGAGAATTTGCGTTTATTATAATATCCCGATAGTGGAATGGGGCTGGAAGAAATATCTCGTGTAGCTCTCATCCTCTATTATCAAATAAAAAAAGCACAAAATGTTAAGCACGACGCAAATGTAAAAAACTCTCCCTAGCTAGGAAACCGATGCATTACCGTCCACTAAAAAAAAACATTGGAAAAATCTATTGCACAATACCGAACGTGAATGAAAGTAGGAATGTTGAAAAGTATTATAAATTCAAGCCGTATTTTTGTAGAAGAAATTGTTCCTAGGAGGACATTTGTAACTTTGTACAGTTTTAAGGTGTACGGCATAAGGTTTAAAATCGACGTGTTTATGTTGTTGACGCGCCGAGTGCCCCATAAAATCGGTGCATCGCACACGTTCGTGTTGGTATTAATCGATTGTGGGGCATCGGTTCTCAAACCTAGAGCACAAGCACGGTAACATATTTTTTTTATCATAGGTGGCGAACTGATCACCTGATGGTAAGCGTAAGCGATCGCCGCCGCCTACCTAAGTATCCAGAAAGCAACAAGTGCGCTAACCCCCTTTCCTCCCACCCGATTGGGCTTCCGGTACCCCCATTTAGTTGGTACTGATATCCATAACAGAAGCCTTCACCTACGTAAAAGATAAGTAGCGCTACCATGAGTTGACATTGAAAACTGACATAACGTACACTATTGCTCTGTCTCATTCAAATGCATCACAATGAAAAAGACAAAGCGATAGTTTTCGATAGCGAGGATAGTATTTCAAACTCATGGTAGTGCTACAGGTCAATGTTTGTGATGTCACCTGATACTTATTCTATTATGTGACTCCACTAAACCTAATGGAAAATTCATTAACACCCGCGGTTGTTAGAGTAACTGGTAGGAGAGCTCTTCAATCATTAATCATCAATTCATGTCAAATCATCAATGGTGGTCAATTTCATCGATGGTGACCATTCTTGTTTTGTAACACCTTTATATACACTATGGAATGCAATAAACAATTAAGTATTGATCATAGAAACCTTAAATGTGTCGCCGCCAATGAAGGCTCTCCAATGGCTAGTAGCGTTTTCAGAATATAAGGTTGTCGCCCAACAATGTTTTTTCTCGCTCACACGCGCCTTAAGCGTAAAACTATGAGATCGCGTTTCATACATTTTGACTTCCCAAGTGTGACAAAAGTTTTATCGAAGGGAAACATCGTAGGAAGATTGCCGCAAAGTTTGAGCATCGTTTGTAGACCATTATCGCCTTACGTTATGTGCCCAAGCGAAGTGTTTTCATAATAGGAAATGTTAGGTTTTGTGATGTAAAGTAAAAGTGAATGGCGGAATGGGAACCGTGGAATTCCACACGCGATTCGGTTGCCAACTGGGCTTAGTAATTTAGCCTGAGTGACCCCACACTAGCGTCCTTTGAGCGTTGGCGTCTTGCCGATGACCTCACCACCTAGCGTTTTCGGACAATGCGTGTAAACACGAAAAGCCTTACTCTTTAAGTTTTTTCATACCTAGAAATCCAACATAAGTACCTTAATTACATATCAGGTTGATTTTTATCTTTGAATAATAAAAAATATTTAGTACGAAAGGAATATTATTAAAATTAAATTGAATACTAAGAATTTTAATAAAATTGATTTCAAAAATGAAATCTGGAACTCATTACCCACCGATGTATTTAAATAAAAAAAATCGTTTATTGTCTCTTAAAAACATTATAAGTACATACATTAGTTGAGAAAGGGGAACAATTTTGAGACAAAGGAACGAAGTTCAGTTCATGCTGCCTCGAGTGTACACCCTCGGCCAGCGCTGGTTTTCAACTTCTCCCGGCTCTCTAAGGCGGAATTATTTCCTGAACGATATAACCTGGACCTCTTTAAGGCAAGAGTGAATAGGCTTTTCATGGACAAGCATTGCCCACCTGTGATCGAGGTCAAATGCTGGTGTGTCGTTGAATTAAAAAAACTTAACACAGTGTAAAGCAATCACCATTGTTCACTAAATCTCCAATCACCAATTATGAAGTCACCATGAAACAACCCTAGGACTTAGAAAAGTATTTTCTGATGTAGAAAGAACCAAACGAAGTACAGTTACTTGCCGGTTGACTGGCCGGTTGGCGCAATGGTAGTGACCCTGCCTCTTACGCCAAAGGTCGTGGGTTTGATCCCCACCCTGGACAAACATTCGTGTGATGAACACTTGTGTTTGTTCAGTGTCTGGGTGTTATATATTTGTGATCCTCTGTTGTCTGATATCTGTAACACAAGTGCATAAGCTACTAGTATGGAGTCAGGTCAATGTATGAGATGTTGTGCGAATTAAAAAAAAAAGAATAAGAGTCGAAGCCATATTTGAAAAGATCTTTAAAAACATATCTAATAATGGTAGAAATTGCTTTAGAACGTCAGAGTCCAACTAACACAATCATCTATTTAATAATTACAAACAATGGTTGTTAACTGTTTATGGATTTAAATAAAAAAAAATACAATTTGCATTTTTGTCTCGCAGCAGCCCGTCCTCCCACCGTTCCCTCTCTGGCTGGCTTCGATCTTCGCGACGTGCCTCGTCCTGGTGATCCTACTGACGGTCAGTGGCAACGTCCTGGTGCTGCTCGCGTTCTTGGTGGATAGGACCATACGGCAACCCAGCAACTACTTCATTGCTTCGCTGGCAGCTACAGACCTGTTGATAGGTAAGAAAGCTAATAAAGCAAAATGTAACTGCTAATTATGTACCTAAATTTATTATATGATACACAATAAACTTCATTCATTTTTTCATTCAAGGAACGTGTCAGGTTGACTGATAATCATGTTTTCCTAAAACTGTGGCGTTAAACTATACTGAAGATTTTTTTCGACACAATTAGTATACTACTAACAGCCCGCTAAGAACTGAAGAGCCTTAGTGACGCCAGTATACAGATATTTTGTGGGCCTAACATAACGTCGTATGGTCGAGCAAAAAGTATGTTTCGAATTTTCCGAACATACCAACCATCACCAATCCACAATAGGCGTGGTAATTCAGCCTAATCCCGTCATTAACGATGACTGATGATGATGATGATTTCTATGATGGAGGCCTTTTCCCTGCAGTGGGACAGTTATTAAGCTGATACTTTTTAGCACAATGTGTCGTAAAATTGAAGGTTAATTTGCAGTGATACCACAGTTTTAGGAAAACACAACCATTTGTGTCCACCCTAATAATTTCCCCTTTGATAAAAATGCTCTGAACTTCCAGATAGAAAACATTTCCATTTAATTGTGTACGTTCAAACGATCCTCCTACGAGTAATACCCGTGCGAGTTAAGGCGTATAATAGAATCAATTTGCGACGAAGATAGACTTTACTCGATCGCACACCTGTTTTCCTACTTATGCAATTTCTATTATGTCACCCCTTTTCTACAACTGACTAATATTACTTTCATAGAAGGCAATACGAGCAGTTATTTCATTGTTCGCAGGTACCCTATCTCTGCCATTCTATACTGACTACGTTCTAAAAGGATATTGGCACCTAGGACCTCTCCTGTGTGACCTCTGGCTCTCCGTCGACTACACCGTCTGTCTAGTTTCTCAGTACACAGTCTTGCTCATCACAGTAGACAGATTTTGCAGCGTCAAAATTGCAGCGAGATACCGCGCATGGAGGACCAAGAACCGTGTCATATGGATGGTTACAGTGACATGGATAATACCAGCTTTATTATTTTTTACCACCATTTTTGGGTGGGAACATTTCGTGGGCTATAGAGATTTACAAGAAGGAGAGTGCGCTGTGCAGTTTTTGAAGGATCCAATCTTTAATACGGCTCTTATCATTGGGTATTACTGGACCACATTGTTTGTCCTAATTGTGCTGTATGCTGGAATTTTTAAGACTGCATATGATATGCAAAAGAAAAGCGAAGCAAAACAGAGAAAAATGCAATCGATGGTGGCTTTGAGTGCGGGTTTTATGACTGGAATGGCGGGACGCGCTGCTGGAACATCAGGTTTGATCGAAAGCAACAATATCCAGTGAAGATCAAATGAAAGTCTCTGAGGCAATACGCAAAGACTCAACGTCTAAAGGTTCGTTGGCTGCTCCACTACTCGCTTTAGGCGGATCGACAGATTCAAATTCAAGCCAAAAGTCTTCAGCTCATAAAAGCAGCGCAACTGCCACAGGAACTTCTACTACACAAGAATCAGATGGCGATAAGAAAGAAGATCAAGTAGAAGCAGAGAGGTCCAGTAGTCCAGCTTTTGATTCCGACGAAGAAAGCACGACCCAAACGAATTCCAAGAAGCGCCCTTCTGTGGCTAATTTAGTGATGCAAACTGGTGCTTTACAGTTGTTGAATAACATGCGTATGAATGGTGGTATGTTGATAAAGACAGATCTAAAACCTCAAACGTCCAAGCCTGAACCTGATAAAGCTAAATCATTGTCACAAATATCCGAAAAAAGTTTGTTAGATACTGATAATAATGAGACTTCTCAGAGCAGTTCTCAAGTGCCAGCACCTACAGTGCCTATGACCACAGCTAGCCTTATGTCTCCCGTTTCATCGGGTATCGCTACACCATCCGAACAAAGAGAAGTTTCAACCACGATTGCTCAAAGAATAATTCCTCCCCCGTCAGAATTTAGATGTAGTCCGACAGTCTCTGAAAGTCCCCCGTCTCAATCAGAGTCGTCACGGGCCAAAACCTTAAGAGTCGTGAAAAGTGATGGCACTTCGTATGACATGCTTGTTGGTATGGACGGTGCGGACCTACGTTTTATGGATGAAAGTTCTGTCATTGTTCCTTCGCCAACCTTTGAGAGCCCGCCATCTTCGGTAACTTTTCCTACTGCCACTGAACCCTCATCGCCACCGACTTTAAATTCTGGTAATGTTACCAACACTTCACTATTACAAGCAGCTCTTATTAGAGCTACGGCTGAAGCTCAAGTAGTTCAGCCAAAAGCATTTTCGCCGCCTCCGCCAGTCAAAGTGAACACTGAGGTTAGTTTAGCCACGGGTGAGCGATCTAAGCCTGTCATTACTCTTGTATCGTCGTCTTCCAATAATAATGAATCTCAGCCGGCGAAGCCTACTGACACGAAAGTTTCACCCTTAAAACTAAATCCAGTGAGTCCAGCTGTTGAAAACAGCGACGTTTCAAGTACTGCAGTAACTGGGTCAGGCCGCGGTGATTCCAAGAAAGAGTTTGTGAAAAACATAGGAAAAAAATTAAAAGTTAAGCGTTCGAAGCGAGATGGTTTATTCCCGAGCATCGGGCGACAGAAGTCAAAGTCAGAAAACAGGGCTAGGAAAGCGTTTAGGACGATATCTTTCATATTAGGTGCATTTGTGGTTTGTTGGACACCATATCACATTTTGGCGTTGGTGGAGGGTTTTTGTACGGATCCGCCGTGTATCAACAAGCATTTGTACATGTTTTCATATTTTTTATGTTACGCAAATAGTCCTATAAATCCTTTTTGCTACGCGTTGGCGAATCAGCAATTCAAGAAGACTTTCACGAGACTCCTGCGGGGTGATTTCCACATCACCTAGTCCATGTATGTGGGCTACAGAGCGTAATCACCCCTCTGATGTGATTCAGGAAATTACGCACACAATAACTCGAACGGATTCATTCATCCATTCGATTGTTGCTATTAAGACAATACCAGTCGTTAATGACTTTGTTAAGTATTCGTATGCTTTTGGTGTATAGACATGACGTAACATACTGTGTAGAATATGTATTTAAATGTATAGAAAAACGTCGGCTTTAAAAGCAGATCTTGAAAGTTTGTACATAAAGTAGAAAAGTTGTATATTTATAAAGATTTTATTTAATCTTTGAAGTTCAGAACTGACAATAAAATGTTAGAGCGTGTATATAAATGTTAGGTTTAAAGTTATTCAAAGTCTCTTTATATTTCTAGATAAGCGTGTATTGGTTTAAGCTAATAGATTCAATATTACAATCAAATAGCTTCTATACCTCGATGATATTGTATGGATATTCAGTAGTTGTGTTTATATCGATTTTAAAATAAGTTGAGTATCAATTAAGAATATTCGAATAGTTTACATCAATTCTCGATACTGTGACAATGAGTAGACTGTATTTTATGTTTTATGTTTATTAAAAAGTGAAAGTTGCTTTACATTTAAAGACAAAAAAAGATTGAACTTTCAAATTTCAAACCAAGCGAGCCGAAAAATTCTTAATGTTTACAATTGCTTTGATGATCCGTTGTTAAACTAAGCTATAATTATGATAAAGTACAATGAACAAATATCAATACAGTGTGTTTATTGGGTAATATAATTGCGATGTTGATATCAAGCAAAAGCCTCTCAGGTATGTGGTAAATTCTGCAACTATCCAATTGTAATTATTTTATCAGTTACTTTTTATCAGAAGTATTTTTTTACATAGCCGCTACATCAGCGTAAAAAAATAAAAAAGTAAATTATTTACTGTTTTATACTGTTTATATAATACTATCTTGAACTTGTATGGATGAGTAGATTTTCGTGTCGTCATGAACACCAATTATGGTAGGTAAGTGATAAAATGTTTATCTTTTCCTTTCGCCTAATCCTTCTGAGATAAGAAACCTGGAAAGAAGTAAAAAACATTTAAAATTTTATTGATACTTAGTAATAAGCACGGCTGATTAATTTTCGAAAGTAGGAACTTTTTGACTAAGTTTAAATCTATTGCCTTGTTTTAAATTTATTTAGTCCACTCATAGTCACACTATCTAAAAATAAGAAACGCTTAAAAGCTTTAAGCTTTGAGCCCAGCTAAAGTTTTTTAGCGTTAACAAAATAGTCAATTATAAGTTAGATTTGTATTTTATACGGGCCTAACACCGTTACTTTTATTCTTAGCTATAATTTTTATTTGTAATAAGACTTGTACGTAAAATTATGCAAATACCTACATTTTCAGATTATTGGAACTATAAAAATATTTTGGTTAAATTTCTTATATATAAATGGAGAAATCATCTTGATACACTTTTCTTAGCTAAAAAGATTTGATTTCTTCGGACGATATACTTAATGAAACAATAAATGACTTAAACAACCGACTTATACTCAAGCGCATAGAAAGCCATGTATAAAATTTAAAATAAGCAACCTTTTTATCTTTAATTCAAGTACTAATAATGATAAGTTACTACCAAAATAAATGAAAGACAAGAGTGAAATAATAGTAGTTAGATTTAATTGAAACTTTATCAAGAAATGAAATAGAATATTATAGTGAGTACAAATGTTATTTTCACTTAACTCAAGTAGATCGTATATGTACGGTAGAAATGTACACCTCTTCAATGTATTAAGGGTAAGGTTTTTTATTACTTTGAGAGCAGGCCCTATTCAGACCAGTATCACTGCGACTAGTTTGATCTATAGTGACCACAGCTTTGCTACAATTCAGACAAAAATCCTGCCCTTTTAAGAAAGTGAATTACTTGTTTGGTACGCCCTGAGTGCTAGTAGTGCCGTCTGAGTTTATGTAGATAGTTTTGTTTGAATATTTTCTTTGCAGACTGGTTTCCGCACACTCTATTATGGCGTATAAAATCTCCGCTTGAAATAAGGAGCCGAGTTGGCCCATGTTCTGAGCCACCCTGGTTTCTGTCCTTATACCTACTCTGACGCTGTGTAGGTAATATATCTCAATATAACCAAGCCAATTGCTCTGAAGTCGACAAATTTTGGTAAGCGCTTGGTTGTGCTATTGCATTATTTACTTAAGAAAAAAACTACAACATATACCTACACAGAAACAACTCATTAAAAAAATAATAACTAAGTACGATCAAAATTTGCTTATTGACTAAAATAAAAGTGATACCTAGTCATTCATATTCTTTATTGCGTTATCAAGGGGTTACAAAAAATCTTAAAATAAACGAACAACATGAACAACACACATATACTCGTAAGTTGAAAAGTTGTACATTTTTACTCATACACCCAAATATTTAATTTGATAATTGGGTATTTGACTAATCTCGATATAGTAAAAAATATTGATACTCTATCAAAATTTTGGTAAATAAAAACCAATAGCCAACATTTTCAGTTAAAAATATAAAGTCTAGCTGGTTTTGTGAGCATTGAAAGTTTCATGGGCAAGTCCATTTTTAAAGTATATATAAGTAATTAAAATAAATAATTATATCATTGAACTATCCGTACATTTTCCACCAACTTTTATTATAAAACCATTTACTTAAACGAAACATTTGATATAGCTACCAAACAAAATTTACTAGACGCGCATACAGAAGTTTGAGTTGTGACGTCACACTTCAATAGCCATTTGTATAGAGCGTTTTTGGGTTTGCCCAAAATATGTGCTCTTAAAGTTGTGATATCTCAGGTAATTCAAATGAGAATCAAGTGATTCTTTCAACGATGTTTCTTAAATTGAGGCGTCTTTTGATTAAACACATAAAAAAATTTTAGTCAAATACCCAATTGTATTTATACAGATAACCAGACGTCGGGTGCCCATTTACTCAGTATCTTAATGTGCTCTGATAAAATCCTAACTTACTCGTATGTATTTGGGTCCAAACAATATGCGTTGTATTAGATATTTTGAATTTGAATATGCCGTTGAAGGTCGAAAACAAAATATTAGTAAGTATTTTTATTTTCAACCCTAATTCATTGTAGTGCATTTGCAGCAACACTTTTAACGCATTCACGCTGAAGGAATTTATTGAAAAAAAAACATATTATAGAAGACTTTTTTAAAAATAGATTTACCATAACGTGTGGTTGTCTGTAAAAAAAAATGTAAATTTGAACTAATATCATGGTCTAAAACATTAATAAAATAAAATAATTTACTTACCTTCCGTTCCTTTTTTGATTAACATGTACACTTTATTATAACTAGACACACTCTCGTAACATTGTATGTTTCCTATTGTATTAAATTCAATGAAAATCTTTAAAGAATTTCGCGGTACCTACAGGTACGGTCAATGAAGAGGTGTTCCAGTTAGCCGGCAAAATCGCTTGAACTGCCTATATATGAGCGCGGGATTAGTTTCGCCTATCCCGCTCCGTGTGCAAACGATTATCGCCTAGCGTTGGTACACCTTAAAATTCGTCGATTGTACTTTTAGTGACGCGCGATTTGAATGCACCGCTCTCTCATATATTTTGTTTTTATCGTCAGCAATAATTTATATCATGTGGTTTGACGACTATAGCCTACTTTCCACGTAAACCACAATCCATGCGTACACTCTTTCTTTTAACATTCTCCATTAGAGTTTGCTTTAAGAAATTGTGTACATTTGGCAAAATTCTACGCATAAAAGGCGTTTTACGTGGGCAGAAGACATAATGAAACTAGATTTTCAAATTTTGCTACCTTCGAATTGCTATTTTTCTAATATTTACCTCTAATAAAGAAACAATATTCTTCTAAACTGTATATTAATTGAATTTTTGATTGAAACTCTGGTTTATTTGATAACTTGTGAAAAGATAATAAAATGTAACTTGTACCACGTTTAAGAAGTAACAATCTCCATTAGTCGTTTAGTGTTCGTGTTTAGATCTCGAGTTGTACAGTCGCCTGCAATAAAATGTTCGCACTTTGATTCTTATGCCTGTGCATTAAGGTTTATATTAAAACGAGATTGTTCACATGTTGCACGTGGCTGTACGTGTGTACGATAATGTGAGACTTGTGTTTGTTGAGGCACTCGCGCCCGTTCTTGTTTCTACTCCCCGCATCGCAATTAAATACAAAAGACCTTCCTCAGTACTTCATGCTCTGCCGACTTAGTGGGCTGGGCAAGGCAGAACGAAACTGGCGCCCAACGTGGGGCTAATCAAATTAGGAGATACGAGCTACGGTAGTATCGATACCAACCACAGTCTGTACTTTAGATATCAATAAAACAATCGATAGTGTCGTGCTATCAATATTATCGTTAGCGAATGAAAACGATCGATAGTTCGCGAACGCAAGGCTTAACTGGCGCCCAACTTGGGGCTAAAATAGTATAAGTCAGACTTACCCAGTCCCACTTAGTGTCTGATCTGCTATTTTAAGTTCAAAGTACTTACGTAAGTAAAGTAATCGCTAAGTTTCTTTTTCTATCAGGGTAGCCGTCTGCTCATTCATCTGCTATAATGTAAAAAAGTGCCAGTCATCTGGTTATTTTCTTATCAAGTCTCATGTTTTCGTACATAGGGAGTTGGTACTTATCATAACAATAGTATCGTCGCCTTAGTACTGTGTCAATAATATTTAATAATATTGTACATAAAAATATGCTTTATAAACTGTCTGTTCAGATAATGTTTCTAAGAAAGGATGGATTGCGTAAATAAAAATAGTAATTTCAAAAATGTGTCTTATTTTTAACCTCTGCATGTTTTTCAAGATATTTTTTTACCTATAATTAATAAACATTACGAGAACCTAACAAAAGAGAACGTATTAGTTCGCGTCGCGCTGGACGATATGTGTCGAATTTGCCTCTTTATAAATAGTATGTCTGGTGTAGCTAACAGAATTATTTCACTTCTATATAAATAACTAGTCGCCCGCCGACACTTCCTTCAATGAATACTATTAGTTACAGATTTGTTCAATGAGTGGCGCTGGGTTTTGATTACATTGCGCAAGTGTATCGTCTTTACAGATTAATAATATTATAATGCTTGCTTGTTGTCTATGTGATTTCCTCTTTTTTAATAGGATAGAAGAAGTTGTGGATGTATTGAAATCTAAGATGTACTTGTACTTTTAAATAGATTTCAATGAAACCGCAATTTCTTCTACACAATAAATTGGAGTCATCATCTCTAAAGCCTACCTTAGAATACTTTCAAGCCTCAACAAAAAGTGTTCAACGACGAGCTTTTAATGACTCTAGAGTCATTTCAGCACACTACATTAAAGCAGTCAACCCCAGTTTTATCGCCTACCCAATGACGCTACTACCCGATAAGAACCGACTATTTAAAAAGTGCTTTACTAAATTGCTGATTATAGACCGTACAAAGGAAAAAAAATGCTACCATTTAGGTATTCCCCGAGGTAAAACGTAATCAGTGAGAAGAAATACAAGTCAAATTTATTAAACACACTTGGTCGCAAATTATTCAAGCACCTAATTTCCACATAGCTCGGGTTTCTGATCACCAGTATTAAGTAGACAAGCGTAGCGATTAGGCTTAATCGTAATCTTAATAGTAGCGATGGACTTGATGGAGGCCTTTGCCCTGCAGTGGGACAGTGTATGGCCTGGTACTTTAATTTGCTTTACCTACATTCCACCTCATGATGACCTATGTCCAGTTCAGAGGACTTCTATTAGCTAAAGTGCTGATGATGAGAAACCATCACCAGGTGAAGAGCATTCTAAGCTGTTAAATTTTTGTCCTATTCATAGTCAGTCAGTTTTTTTTTATGTGATAGGTAGCAGACGAGCAGGCGGATCACCTGATGGTAAGCAATTGCCGCCGCCCATGGACACATGCATCACCAGTGGAGTCACAAATGCGCTGCTAACCTTTTGTCCCCTTCCCCCCGATGGGCCTCCGGTACCCTCACTCACTCGGCGAAACACAGCACAGGAGCTGCTTCACGCCGGTTTTCTGTGAGGCAGTGGTACCACTCCGGTCGAGCCGGCCCATTCATGCCGAAGCATGGCTCTCCCACAATTGTCTGTGAGGCGGCGAAGTTTCTTTGCAGCCCAGTGTAGCCTCCAGTTGATAATATCGTGACTGAAACGATTAGGAGCATCTCAAAATAACAGAGGTCTCAGAAACCATGGGTAAACAACAATTATAGACTCATTAGGAATTAATTCATGAATTAAATAGTTCGGAAGTGATTTTTAAGTGCTTAGGGTACAATTAGAGCGAATACGATTAATAAGTGACGACGAAACTGTAAATACCAAGGTAAAAGGAATGATAGCACAGTGAATACAAACGTGCGTCTATCACACGGGGGTTGTCGGTTCAAATCCGAGCCTGTATATTTGGATTTTTCAGTCGTGCATCATCATCATCAGCCTGTCTCAGTCCACTGCTGGACATAGGCCTCCCCCAATGTTCGCCATTTCACCCTGTCTTCGGCGAAACGCATCCAGTCTATACCAACGGCCTTTCGCAAATCGTCACTCCATCTAGCTGGGGGCCGTCCCACACTACGCTTTCCGAGTCGCGGTCTCCACTCAAGAACTTTTTTACCCCAGTGGTTGTCAGTTCTTCGACAGATATGGCCAGCCCATTGCCACTTTAGCGTGCTGATTCGATACACTATGTCAGTCGTGCGCTCGGTGTCAATTACTTCGCACGAGTAAAAAAAGTTAGCAAGTATTATACTTAACCAAAACACATCCTAAGCAACTGACTTATATCAACCCGAGAACAATTGCCATAGATAGGAGCTAATAGCAAAACTACCATTTTATTATTTGCATTATTATTTGACATTTATAAATGTTCTATAAGGACTTAAATTAATAAAGAATATTTCTATTTCTATTGACTAACGGAGTGAGGGCGGGCCGCTCCTAGTGTTTTATAAAGAACATATTTTTTTATGTGATGGGTGGCAAACGAGAAGACGGATCACCTGATGGTAAGCGATGGCCGTGACCTGCAACACCAGTAGGGTCATTAGTGCGGTGCCAACCTTTAACCCCCTTTCCCCCAATTGGGCCTCGCTGCCCTAACTCACTCGATGAAACACAGCGCAGCCGCTGCGTCACAGCGGTCTTCTGAGGCCGTGGTATCACTTAAGTCGAGCCGGCCCATTCATGCCAAAGCGTGGCCCTCCCACGGTAACATTTAAACATGTAATCATTGGCCAAAAAGGTGACGATGTAGCTCGCCAACACAACCAATACCTTCATCTACCTGCGTAGCCCTGAATCAATTCTGTGGCCTTACCATGAGTTTGAAATACTATCCTCGCTATCGAAAACTATCGCTTTGTCTCTTTCATTGTGATGCATTTGAAAGAGACAGAGCAATAGTTTACGTTATGTCAGTTTTCGATGTCAACTCATGGTAGCGCTACTGACCCTCCAGCGACACGAGAGACACAATGCTAACAAATAGCTGGTGACTGTGTTCAACACATTAACATAGTTTACATAAATATAGACCTATTGTTCATTGTGGAGTCACCCTCGTAACGCGGAGATAGTTGTCACTGAACACTAGCGGGCTGACACGCCCGTGGTCTAATTCATAAACTTGTCAAGATATCATCATCGGGATCAGATTTATCATCATAGTAGTGGCCCGCCCTCACTTCGCTTCGGGACCGTAATTCAGAAATGAACCAATAGATGGCGCTGTGTCCAATTACATCGCGCAAGCGTTTCGTGTTTTCGGTTTACCTATAACCCTTGTCGTTGTCTAAAGAAGTTATCTCTTTATAAATAGTATAGATATAGATTTTTACATTATAGCGCAGTGGCTAAGGGGTTCGACCGAAGCGCGAAAGGTCCAGGGTTCGATTCCCGGCCAATTCAATTTAGAAAACTACATTTTCTTAGTTTTCTTGGGTCAGAGTGTTCTCGGTTAACGCCCACAGTTAATTAACGTCATCTGGTACTCATAGTACCTACAGGCGTTGCTCTAGTTTAAGACCAGGTTGATTGGTGTAATTGTCTGGGGCATTTACTTATTTATATTTCATTTGACATTGGCCAAGTTATCCTCATAAAGGATCGTTCGTTTTAGCCCGCTAAAGTCCTTCCCTTGCACCTGATTTACCGTCAACTAGCATAATAGCTGTGTTCTAGCCGTTTAATTTGTTAAGCAACATTGTATCAATTCAAATACACAACAGACAGGCCACAGAAATATATACAAATCTATGGCTGACGGCCTTACCCACCGCGTGATGTCTGTTCGGTGTGTAGACCTTAATAAATAAATAAAAATAGATCCTACAACCGATATTCGGCTACAGCGGCCAATCAAAATAACTGTGGGAGAGCCACGCTTCGGCATGAATGGGCCGGCTCGACCGGAGTACCACCAAGAAAACCGACGTGAAGCAGCCCCTGTGCTGTGTTTTGCCGAGTGAGTAAGGGTACCGGAGGCCCTCCCGGGGGGGAAGGGTATAAAAGGTGGCAGCGCACTTGTAACTCCACTGGTGTTGCAAGTGTCCATGAGCGGTGGCAATTACTTGCCATCAGGTGATCCGCCTGCTCGTCTGCTACCTATACCATAAAAAAAATAATCTTAACGATCAGACAAGTAGGCAGGATATATTATAATGCTCAAGTGTGTGTGCAAACATGGCGTCTTAATTCGATAGGCCACCAGTGTGTCACGACCGAAGACTTACTTAACTTGCTTTCCGAGGCACGGGGGTACAAGACCACAACTTCCAGACTTCGGGCTGATACTAAGAATTTCTGAAAAGAAAAACTCAGAAACATTAACGTATACTTCAATAAATATTAACTGTCATAAATTTTAAAGCTTTTTGAGCTATTCGAGCCCTGCTGAATGCTCAAAGAAAAAATGAAATAAAAAAAAATCGAGTTTTCCTTCGCATTAAGGACACCAGGAACAACGAAGGAACCACAAACACCCAGATCCAACACAAACATGTTTCATCAACAAACATTTTTGTCGAAGCGAGAATCAAACCCACGACCGTTGGTTCTGAACCAGCGCCCACGCCTCCTCTAAAGACATCGTATGCAAATAATGTCATAATTTTCCATTCGTTGCCTGTTTGTCATGTTAAGAAATATGACACCAATTTACAATCAATGAAGGTACAGTGAGTTAAATCCATAGAATAGATTTTTGGGCGTTCAGACTGCTACTTCGAAGTTAGTACTGCGTACTGAAGGAAGTAACTTTAGACCGTAAGTACATAATATCTAGACCTAACTCCTAGTGATTACTGTGATTGAGTCACCTTTTCTGTGTAATAATTTAATTTTTTAAATTTGTTAATAAATACGTGGTTTGTTAAAATCAAAATGGTATTTTAAATTATTTTTAAAATGTTTGCTCCATATAAGCAACTGTCTGTCTTAAGTTGCAAGGGTTTTAAATAAATATATTGACTCGGCAATCGTATGAAAGCAAAGGTAACCAATCTTATGAGTAATACGTTCCTACATTAACATAAACTACATATTTAGTTTATGTACATCAGTAGCGCTACCATGAGTTGACATCGAAAACGGACATAACGTAAACTATTGCTCTGTCTCTTTCAAATGCATCACAATGAAAGAGACAAAGCAATAGTTTTGGATAGCGAGTATAGTATTTCAAAGTCATGGTAGTGCTAACAGGTCTTCATGCGATACAAGTTAACATAATTCATCAACACGGTACTTGGTAAAAATCAAACTTGGTAGTGACTCATTCCCGTATAATGCTACAAGTAAGCAAATAATTTAACTCAATCACAGCTGGTAATGAGCTCTTTTCTACACTGTGTCTGCGCTTCAGCATAATTATAAGACCGAGACAATACTACGAATAAACAATGTATGTAATATACGACAGAGACAGCGGCTTTATTGTGAAACGTCTCTTTGTCTACATCTGCTTTGGATTAGCTATGGATGGTAATGATGGGAAACGATAAGCGACAACATTGTAACGTTTACCTAGTTAAGATGATAGACCGGGCGATAGAGAAATTCTACAGAATACCAACTAAAATATAATATATAAAAATAACATTAAATATGATACATTGTGTAATATTATAGCCAAAAAACATCGTCTTTTTCTTCTTCTCGTGTCTATGACACTAAGTTAGTTAAGTTGGCAGCTAAGGAGTGAACTCCCTGCCGAGGTCTGTTATTCCCAACCGCTATAATCTGGACATCTTTGAAGGCAAACGCGTGTCATCCTAGACCTCATAGTCACTTTCCATCAGGTGCGATTGTGGTCTAAGCGTTGGCCTATAGTCTAGTAAAAAAAAGTTATTAAATTTTCCCAGCCCAATACGCCGTCACGCAGGCTGCGCTGTGGTAGGCTGCAGGAGTTCGGCTGTATGTGCAGCTGTCCGGGCATAAAGGGCATGTCAGGAATAGGCCATTGGTTTGGGAGCGTCGCCACACTCGCAAACGTAAAACAATACATGGTGTAAGTGTGAGTAAACATTTCCTTAAACTCATTTTCTATTAAGAGGATAAGCCAGGTGTTAGATAAAGACTACTAAAAGTATGAAAGAAAAAAAAACATTTTTTTTTATTGCAATACTGTTTTTTTTTTTTTTTTTTTATTGCTGAAATAGGCAGACGAGCATGCGGCCCATCTGATGGTAAATGGTAACCGCCATGGTAATGTTTTCGTGGATGTTAGAATACTGCGAAAAATGATGTCCCCGATTTTTAAGTTTGAATTAATAAGTTAGTGTCTTTTTGTTGCACGCCTGAACCCGATCAATGATAATGTCAGATCCCATAGACACCTGAAAATCCAGTTGAGACACAATATGAGATTTCAAGTTAATTAAAAATAGCCCAAAATAAACTTCCAAAAGCATTTTCGTCAAAGAGACACAAGTTTTCGCCTGCGGTTTTCCTTTGGCATTCTCTATTGTCACACAAAGCATTCCACATTCCTTTGACACTGCATATATTTTACTACAGTGTTTCTATGTCATTATTACAATTTATATCACTTTCTGAGTTTTATTGAAGTGACAAATCTTTTTCTACGCGTAACAACGGCAAGGCAAGCGAAACTGAGGACGCTTATGAACCAGAGTAGGTACTAATACTTTTATTCCATTCGTTCAGTCTTCTCCTTCGTATAGATCCGAGGCAAGAAAGTGTAGTTATGACCTTTGAGTGCGCAGAAACCAATTTTGATAGAAAGTCTTCTTTTTTACAAGTGCGCAAAATAACGGTCATCGCTATACTTTCGTGCCTCCAGCTATATCTTCGTTATCTTCACTTACATTGGTTCTTGGTCAGTCATTTAATTTTTTTTTTACAAATTACATTGTTGTTAAATTTAAGGTTATAGTTACGGTTACATGACTGTGTCCACTAAAATCAGAATCTATAAAATTGTTACTGTTTCTCATATAACCACGTACTAATAGAAGATTAAGATATTTCCAATTAATTTCTAGACGGTTCAAGAACCATCTGTGAAACTTCATCGAGCCTCCGTAATTGCTTCTAATATTGAAATTAGAAGCCATGTCCATATAAATTATGGAATAGCTCATATCGCTCGAAGCGCTCGCTCGCAATAACAGAACGAGGGCGATGCGCTAATTGCGACTAGATAACATACCCATGATTCAGAACAATAATCTCCACCTTTAATCTCACGGGTTAAAGTCCAAAATCCTTTGGCAAAACTGGTGGGGAAACTTCACTGGCTTATATCGGACAAACTTATTAAAGTGCATCTTGCGGCCGCTCTCAGTTTTATTTCTCTAAAGTTAGAGTTGGAAATCGTTTGTACGGTTGATGTGGTCAGCTGAATATATCGAACGCGTCTCGTTTACTAGGCTGTAGTGAGCTAGCATGTGTTTAAAAATGGTGTCTAGACTGATATTCGAGGTCAGATAAAAATGCATCTCTGTATTCGATCATACACGTATAAACCGTCCATGAGCCCTTGACTCCATTAGCAAAAGAGCGATATTTGGCATTTGCTGAATTTAAAATCAATTGCACTATAGATTAGGGTTGAAAATAAAATGTATACTATTACTGTAACTACAAATGACAGCGTAAAAATTAGCTTAATCGAAATCTAGTGAGTAGTTTTTTCAAATACGTCGTAAACCAGAATTTTCCTTCAATCAACTCAAACATGAAAATAAATGTAACTTTCTACTACGGAACCCTTCATGGGCAAGTCCGACTCACACTTGGCCGGTTTTTACTCTAAAGATGCGCAAGATTATCTAACTGCAAAACACTTGCTACGACAGACCTACGAATTCACATTTGAATGCTACGGCGATCTCGTAGTCTTTTCGTAGATGCTACACAATTTCATCGAACTACGAGTTGTGTATAAGGAGAAGTCACTAGTTTTGACTTATTTATTAATTTGAACTTGTTTACCAAGGTCAAAAGGTGTTAAGTTTCATAAATATTTTGTATAGTCATTTTTTACTGAATGTAATGAAATATCCAATATGTTACCAGTTCTCGATTTATCAGAAAGCAATTTTATCGACTCATGCTTATTTGCTAATTACAATAGCAATTTGTTATTCTGCATTTTCTACAAAAACCAAACACTTTTCTTTTAAATTACAACAGATATTGAAACAATGTCGCAGTGTGAGACAAGATCGTAGATTGGGATTCCATGTCATATTCCGGTAACACACATTCCTTGCGCGATGTAAAAACGCATAGGGCCATCTACCGGAAGAATGACGAACCACCTGCCTGTTTGTTTTGCATTCAACTCCAAAAATATGTATCCACTTTGGAACGTTGTCACAATACTTAATATAAGAAAGTAAAGGTCATTCTACTTTCTTATATTATGTATTGTGACAAGGTCACATACATGTTTTTGGACAGGGGATATCCAAAAATATGTATGAGGACTATTGTGGGAGAGCCACGCTTCGGCATAAATGGGCCGGCTCGATCGGAGTGATACCACTGCCTCAGATAAAACCGGCGTGAAGCAGCCCCTGTGCTGTGTTTCGCCGAGTGAGTGAGGGTACCGGAGGCCCACCCGGGGAGGGGAAGGGGTTTAAAGGTTGGCAGCGCACGTGTAACTCCACTGGTGTTGCAAGTGTCCATGGGCGGCGGCAATTGCTTACCATCAGGTGATCCGCCTGCTCGTTTGCTACCTATCACATAAAAAAAAATGTCCTAGTTGGACTCCGCATTCGGCGGGCTCCGAATCAACAGCTTGGGACGCAACCCCAACGCTAGGATGATAATGATCTATTCTCGAACTAGGACATCCCCTGTTGAATACAGTTGTAGAAAAGTTAAAGGGCTGGATATTGATATAGGCTACTGTTTGTTGATCCGGGACATATCTCAATCCTACAGGATATCGGAAAACGTACCTTCCTACCCGCGGGCGAAGTAAGGAAGGTTTTCTAAGTATCCACTATAATGATAAATAACATCCTTTTCGCGATAAAAATATATTGTTTAATGTTATAAGTAGGTAGACCAACACTGGTCTGGTGGTTTAAGTACCGGGCCGTGACTTCAGAGTTCCGGGTTCGATTCCTGGGCCGAGGAAAAGTATGTTTATATAGGTACTAATAGGATGCCCTCCTCACTTCGTTTCGGGAGTAGTCACACTGTCGACTAATAGATGGCGGCTAGGTGTGGATTGCATCTCGCTAGTGTTTCGTCTTTTCGGTTTATATATTTATAAGGTTTGTGGATGTCTATTTTATCTCTACTCTAATCGTGGCTACGGAATATAAGGGAGTGGACCGGAATAATCACAGACGTTTTAGGAGCAACTATTCGCTCTCGACAAAAATAGGGAGGAAGTTCAAGAAACTGCGGCCAACCTTCAGGATTGTTTATCTCTATTATAATAGTATAGATAGATATTACGATAAATCAGAGAAGACGTCAATATCGTCTTGTACCCCATATATAAGCAAATGACTGCACGGATCCACTGGGCCACCCAAAACCCTACGCATGCCTCTCCCCCCCCCCCCCCCCCCCTCTCTCCCACGGGACCTGGAAGCATTAATATTGAAACAGCAGCGACTCATTTCCCGTGAAAGCTGCCGGACATCGATTATGTTAATATCGCCATCAAATTGCAAATATCTCGTTTAGAACACTCGAGGGAAAAAGTTATGAGCAGGCGGCAAGCGTTAAAAGTGAGGTTTTCAACTTGCGCGTTGCACACGGCGTGTTCATACTTTATTTTGCCATAAAGATTATTTATTTGTTGAGTTAATTATTGACACTTACCGTCATATTTTGGACAATCCACACAATATATTTTTATAAATTGTAGCCTATGTGTTATTCTGATGTATAAGCTATATTGTGGTAATGCTTTCTATTCCAATCCATTCGTAGTTAGGTTTTTACGTGAAAGAGTAACAAACATCCATGCATCCATACTTACAAACTTTCAGCCTTTATAATAGTAGTAGGATTACTAGCTTTTGCCCGCGGTTTCGCTCGCGGCCTTCACTTCCCTAAAATGGGGGGTTAGAAAGGGGCCAAAAATTAGCCTTTTTTGTTACTCTCCATCCCATCAACTATCTCCACTTAAAAAATCACCTCAATTCGTCGGACCATTTTGCTATGAAGGAAAGACAAACATACAGACACACTTTCCCGTGTAAAATATCGTAAGCGTATCTATACCATTTATAAAGAGATAAATTCTATAGACAACGACAAGGCTTATAGGTAAACCGAAAACACGAAACGCTTGCGCGATGTACTTGAGCACAGCGCCATCTATTAGTTCATTTCTGAATTACGGTCCCGAAGCGAAGTGAGGGCGGGCCACTAGTAAGAGATAAAAGTCCAATCATATTATATTCGGTCCCGTCATACCTAACACGAAGGTACACCTGTAGGTATGTAATATGATTGTCACGATTGGACATTTATCTCTTACTAGCGGCCGCCCGCGACTTCGTCCGCGTGGAAAAGTAACTTTTTACCCCCCTTTTAACCCCTTACAACCCCCTTTTCGCAATAAAAAGTAGCCTATGTTCTTTCTCAGGGTCTAGATCATCTGTATACCAAATTTCATTTCAATCCGTTCAGTAGTTTTGGCGTGAAAGAGTAACAGACAGACAGACAGACAGACAGACAGACAGACAGACAGACAGACAGAGTTACTTTCGCATTTATATACTAGCGGCCGCCCGCGACTTCGTCCGCGTGGAAAAGTAACTTTTTACCCCCCTTTTAACCCCTTACAACCCCCTTTTCGCAATAAAAAGTAGCCTATGTTCTTTCTCAGGGTCTAGATCATCTGTATACCAAATTTCATTTCAATCCGTTCAGTAGTTTTGGCGTGAAAGAGTAACAGACAGACAGACAGACAGACAGACAGACAGACAGACAGACAGACAGAGTTACTTTCGCATTTATATACTAGCGGCCGCCCGCGACTTCGTCCGCGTGGAAAAGTAACTTTTTACCCCCCTTTCAACCCCTTACAACCCCCTTTTCGCAATAAAAAGTAGCCTATGTTCTTTCTCAGGGTCTAGATTATCTGTATACCAAATTTCATTTCAATCCGTTCAGTAGTTTTGGCGTGAAAGAGTAACAGACAGACAGACAGACAGACAGACAGACAGACAGACAGACAGACAGACAGACAGACAGACAGACAGACAGACAGAGTTACTTTCGCATTTATAATATTAGTATGGATTAGTATGGATTCAGCAACCCACGCTCGTCCTCTGCTGGACATAGGTCTCCCCCAATGCATGCCACCGCTCCCGATTTTCGGCCACTCTCATCCAACCCACACCAGCCAGCCCTCGAATGACGTCATCTCATCTTGTAGCAGGGCGTCCAACAGTATGTTTACCGAGTCGCGGTACTTTTTCTCTTATTGTTTTTGATATTTTGCGCAGGAACAACTTACCCCTAACTGTGGAAACGCGGTTAACTGTGGGAGAGCCACGCTTCGGCATGAATGGGGCTTTCACTCATGTCGAGCATGAGTGAAACCACTGCCTCGCAAAAAACCGGCGCGAAGCAGCCCCTGTGCTGTGTTTCGCCGAGTGAGGGTACCGGAGGCCCATCCGGGGGATGGGGGGGAGGGGATAAAAGGCCAACCTTTACTTACGCTTGCTGCTTGCGCTGCCAAATTTCATCGGCTCTCGTACTACTCAGTGCAATTTGCCAACGAAAGTATGTATCGTAATAATCCAGGCAACAAAAAAGCCGGTCCTCGGAACTATGCTGACTGCTCGCGAACGAATCAAATCCACAACGCAGTTTAAAATGAAGCGGCTCTGCTCACTTGTAGAGCGAGGTATTCGCTACGTTTATTAGTTTTTAATCCGAAAAAATAATCTTAAAGTTCTATTTAAGACTAGTTACCCACTTTCACTTTATTTTGGGATAGTTGTTCCAAAGTGAACGATTCCAATAATTAGCGTGGGGTGGTCGATTATTAGAGCGCGTAGAGTAGAGTTTAGTGTTTTCGGTTTACCTACTAGTAGTCGAATGGGTTAGATTATTCAAACGAAGTTTGCTACTATTTGGGTTTACTTTACTACATATCAATATATGTGCATTGCACCGAGTGAACTTAGATCTTGATTCAAGAATTGGGGAGACAGGTGATTACAATGAAACGGCTGCCGTCTGTCCTTCGCGAATAAAAATCTATTATATTCTGTACTAAGTAATTAACTTTGCTTTGGGTAATAAGACTTATTTGTCATTTGTTGTTTGGCAAACTTCTTTCTGTAAGTGCTAATTAAATGTACTTTGACTTGTCCTCGTCCTTGTCCTTGCAAAATAATGTAGATTCAATACATGACTTCAGAATTCTATTAGTGCTAGACTGCGGTTAGGTTTTTCGCGCACCAATTCGGCCGCACAAAAACTGACAAATCGTTTTCAGACGCGATTTTTAAAACCACAGCCTGCTGTTACTGCTGACCAGAAGACCTAAAAAGTAATGGAATTCACGACCCTCACTTTATTCGTGGGCTGTATGCTGGTGATGCCTTATGAACTTCTTCAGGACACGTTCAAACCAAATGAAACCATAAGCAAAGCATAAATAAAATAATCTGTCAAAAACTGTTAAATCATATAAAACTTAAACAATATAAAAGGAGGCTGGTCCAGCCGTCGATCCTCAACACAAAATTGTATTCCTCATAATGATAAATTCACACAATATATACATTGACCTGACTCCGTACTAAAAGTAGCCTGTTAATTCACTGTATTATTCCTCTACCTAAAGGTTGTCTGGAAGAGATTGCTACTAGCGATAAGGCTGCCGATATTGTGTTTGTAAATAACTATTAGCAATAAGTTAATGTGCTATGCAATAAGGAGTATCTATCTATTTTGTGTTACGGATAACAGACAACAGAGGTAAGGTATATATTCAAAAATAAAACTTACTTAATAGGTACCTACATATTATTATAAACCCAAATACTGAACAAACACAAGTGTTCACAACACGAATCTTTGTCCAGGTGGGAATCAAACCCACGACCTTTGGCGTATGAGGCATAGTCACTACCGAATGCGCCATCGGGCCAGTCTGATGCAGGGTCACTACCATTATTCTTCTATACTTACTTACTCCACTGGCTCAGCGACCCAAAACGAGTCTTGGCCTCCGAAACAAGAGAACGCCACTTCTCCTTCTATAATATTCTTTAATTTTTTTCTTCTCCCTTCAAGTGAGCAGTTACGTAGTTGCGGTTCACAGTGGAGGCGAGACTCGACCGTTTCGTATTTTATCACAAGCCTTTGTCCCGGCGTCACTCGCGGCCCAGTCATTAGTGGAATGTTTAAGCGTTTTGTTTGCGCTTTTCTTTAATAAATACGCCTTTTGTTTTTACCTTTTTTTTTCAGCGACAGGCGAAATTAAAAGCGCTTTGTATTTTATCTATTGAACGATATGTTAGTTTGTGGAAAGAACAATACAGTGATGAAATTGAGTTAAATACAATAGATAGCAAACTGACCATACGTCCCGTTATCTGTCCCTAAAAGCAGAGCAAAACTGCCCCATTTATTTTTCTTTTTTTTTTGTGATAGTAGCAGATGAGCAGGCGGATCACCTGATGGTAAGCAATTACCGCCGCCCGTGGACACTTGCAACACCAGTGGAGTCACAAGTGCGCTGCTAACCTTTTATCCCCTTCCCCCGATGGGCCACCGGTACCCCTCACTCACTCGGCGAAACACAGCACCTTTAAGAAAACATATACCGATTTAGGAAAAATGGGGCCCATGCTTTGTTAGCTTACTTGATGATCTAACATGCTAAAGGGGCTTTATTCGTGATACCTTTTATGAGGGCTTCAGAATCAAAACTACTTACTACAATTTAATGGTATGTAGTTTTGCAAAGCTTCAAACCCCGTTGGTCTGGTGGTTTAAGTACTAGGCCGAGATTTTGCTCTTAGGGATTCTCGAGTCGAGCAAAAAATATATTTTGAATTTTCCATTCCACAAACATAGCTCAGGTTTGTGATCACCAATCCGCATTAGGCAAGCGTGGTGATCAAACCCAATCCTATCATAGTAGCAATGACTTGGTTTCTAAGATGGATGCCTTTGCCCTCCAGTGGGATAGTGTAGTATATATATAAGCTTTAGAAAATGTCGAAGCCTACAGCTGGTAATGAATCTTGGTATCGATCTGATTGCTGCACTAGGCGGTTCGCACGCGACTGGACTCACGCAAGCGTAATCAACGTGTTTTGAATTATTAATATGTATAAAGTTTTAGCCAAGCTCAAGTGGAACAGAAGGCTTAGAGAGGTCACTCACACAAGCGCGGATTTAACCATTAACCAGGCTATGTACCATATGAGACCACCAGATTTTGAACTTTATGCAGTTATGATAAGGTTGAAAACCAATGAAAAAAAATATGTCTAGTTGCCTGGTTAAGGGTTAAGGGGGAATTCATGTCCCAACACTACATTTTAAATCCTTGGTCAACGCTTAGGCCAGGTCATCCAAAGAGAAAACGCTGCCAGCGTTCTACTAGGCATGTTGGGATACAAAGGTTCGTCCTGTGCATCCCGTGTTCTCACCCCAAACCTGGGGGTCTACTCCGCCAAACGATATCTAATTATTCGTAACGATACGTCAATTCATACAAAAACCCTACTGTAACACAGCTTAAAATACGAATAATTGGATTTGACAGCTTCTCAAACACCAAATCTCGATATCTCGAGACGATACTCTTAACGATACCATCAGAGACGTCGTCGGAATGTTCGTCGATTTGACGTTTGTGAAGCTGTCAAATTCAATCATTCGTATTTTAAGCTGTGTTAGAGTAGGGTTTTTGTATGAACTGACGTATCGTTACGAATAATTCGATATCGTTTGGCGGAGTAGACCCCCAGGAGTTTCCGTGAAACGAAATAAGGGTTTTGGAGGATATGCCTCTGGGCATAGAAGCCAGAGAATTGCCCCACGCTACCTGGTTCCAGCAGGGTGGTTGTGCATAGGGCAGCGCCGACGGCGGTATTTCCCCATAGTTACCAAAAAAAAGCATGTTGTGACACAGCAGCGGGTCAGACAACTTATTTTTGTAAATAAGTCTATTAGTAAGCCTATACCTTCCTAAAAGGCCGGCAACGCATCCGCACTCCTTCTGGTGTAGCTGATGTCCATGGGCGGCGGTGATCACTTACCATCAGGTGACCCGCTTGCTCGTTTGCCTTCCTATAATATAAAAAAAAGTCCTTCAACCGCTGGCAACACCCAGAGTTAACACTTATTATCGTAATTCCTTGTTTAGATGCGCAGGTAACTCTTCAACCAAATTGAAAGAGTTCCTCCTTCACTCTGGTCTTCTGTGCGAGTAGGAGGCCGTGGTATCTCTCCGGTCGAGCCCATTCATGCCGAAGCATGGCTCGCCCACGGTAATACATTACTCCATAGACAAGATATCGGTTTAACATTTTACAGGTGAATAAATTTATATTCAAGCTACCTGAGCTGTAAAACGAGGAGACATTTTATGTAACATTTTATTCGCCATTTTCATGAGCTATTACGGCGAGTTGTTTTATTAAAATGTACATTTTATTATGTCTCTGTACTATGTAAGGTATGCGTTCATAAGAGCTGTGATTTTAATGTTATGTTGATGTCGCAGTCATCTGGTTGCAACAGCTATTTGATTGGATGACTAGCGCGTTTATTGAATAGCGACGTTTTATTGAATCATTTTTATTGAACATCTTGAAAAATTCAATTTACTTTTATCTAAGTCTGTAATGTTTTGCTTTCTTAAAAAATATCGTATTTTCGCCACAATCAGTGTAAATAGGTTGGCGGCGCTAGTTTCATTCGTATAGCCCCTTAAAGCCCAAAGTACAATTGGTCTATGATCTAGGATTAGTGTGGTAATTACAACGAAGTCCTTCGTCTGACCTTTGCAACCCTTTGAAAGGGGAACCAGATCAACTGGATCATAGTTATACATCCGGAATCACTCCAACAACGATATGGTTGACCCGTTTGGTTCAGTGGTAGTGAATGCTGCGTCTGGGCCAAGGGTTGCGGGTTTGATCCCCGCACAGTAAAAACATTTGTGTGCATGAACATGTCTGTTTGTATTGGTCTGGGTGTTTTCTATGTATTATAAGTATGTATTTACAAAAGAAAAGTATTATACGTATATATTTGTAATACCACTCTGACTCTGTTGGTTCTGATAACTGTAACACAGGTGCTTAAGCTACCTATCTCAGAGTCAGACCAATGTATGTGATGTAGTGAAATATTATATATATTATTATATATTGAGAGTTTTTTATATTCGGCCTGTATTACGTAATAATTTATAACAAAAAAACTGTTTCTAGTTGCAAAGATTTTTAAGATAGGAAGAATAAACTATGTAATACCAAACAAACTATATTATATAATTTGTGAATGTGATAATTATTACTACTACTAAGATTGCAGTGCCCCTGCGGGGTTCATGTCCAGGACTATATATTTTATGTTAAGACCTTATTGTACTAGGTACATGAAAGCAATAAATATTATGACTATATAAACATAACCGCCATTTTTTTGTGACATGTGACTGACGAACAGACGGGTCTTCGCATTAGTAATGGGCCGGCTCGACCGGAGTGACACCACGGTCTCACGGAAGTCTAGCGTGAAGCAGCGCCTGCGCTGTGTTTCGTCGAGAGAGTGAGAGTACCGAAAGCCCAAATGGGAGAAAGGGGGTTAAAACGTTTGCCGAGCACTTCTGACTCCATGGTGTTGCAGTTTATTACTTATTATCAGGTGATCCGCGTGCTCGCGTGCCACCAATCACATAAAAAAGTAGACCAGTACTTTTTGCCACGGACACTTGGACCACCAGTGGAGTCTCAAGTATAAACCCCTTGTCTCTGAGACCGTGGGTATCATGCCAGATCGTGGTATCCAAAAGCAAATAATTGCGGACCAAACGCCATACCATTTTGCACATTTACCTTTGGCTCTATCACTAGTTTGTATGCCTACTACAAAGCTAATTTAAACGTAGGTATCTACTCTAGTGCTTATTTAAGCAGAGGTATTAATGATTCAGCGCAGTGAGTAATCCGAGCATCAATTAATAAGCACTTAGAGCTCATCGCTTGATTAGCACGCGGGGCTTGCGGGATAATCAGACGCCAGTGATACCACAGCCTCACAGGGGACCTGAAGAGCGCCTGGGCTGTGTTTCGTCGAGTGAGTGAGGGTACCAGAAGCCCAATCGGGGGGAAAGGGGGTTAAAGGTTGACAGCGCACTTGTGACTCTACTGGTGTTGCAGGTGTCTATCACCATTTCAGCCAATAGTCCACTGCTGGACATAGGCCTCCCCTAAAGTTCTCTACACAGATCGGTCCTGTGCCACCCGCATTCAAGGGACTCCCGCCACCTTCACCAGATCGTCGGCGAAGGTGTCTATGAGCGCGGCAATCGCTTACCATCAGGTGATTCGTCTGCTTGTCTGCATCTATCACATAAAAAAGGCGAGGCTTTGGTAGCGGTCAGACGCGCGGACGCGAAATGCAATATAACAAAATAAGCTACTCGTACAACTACTGCATTGTATAAGTAGTGTATTTTGTATAAGGAAGTCATGCTCTATGAAAAACAAAAATTGCATACGTTTTCATAAAGTCAAAGTCAAAATATTCTCTATTTGCATAGGCTTGTACACAGCTCTCACAAATCGTCATACCTACATAAAGAAAATATTTAAAACTATTTAAAAATAATGTAATATAATTTAAATGAAATTAAAAAATAAATCTTGATACATAAGATATACTAAAAAATAAATAGGCATAATGCGATTCTACCACCGGTATCGGAAAGTTGATTCTGACGAGAAGATCTGGCAAGAAACTTGCCAGTTACTCTTTTTGAATAGATTTAAAACATAGACAAGGCCTATTTTTTCTACATTATTTTTATCCTGTTAGCTATAAATACTATAAACGTTTTAGCATATTATTTTATACAGTCCTTAACCTTTTACCGCAGCGATTTCCTTTTGCTCCAAGCATCTTAAGTGGCACAAAATAACATCCAATATAAAATGCATCCCAGCATAGGATTGCCTGAAAATCGGTTTACTATCGATATGTAAGAAAAATAAAAAAAACTAACTGAAATCGAAACAATATCAAACAAATATAGGTACCTATATTTGTTGACGACATATTAAGCGCAATGGTTTGAGCGCTGATTGAGACGCAAGGGTCACTGGTTCGATTCCCGCTTCAACAAAAGTGCTTATTGATGTACCGAATTGATTTGAGTTTGGGACTCTGAGAGTTTGTATCATATTCATAAATCTTTATTGTTTCATTTGCAACACCAGTGGAGTCACAGGTGCGCTGCTAACCTTTTATCCCCTTCCCCCCCGATGAGCCTCACTCGGCGAAACACAGCACAGGAGCTGCTTCACGCCGGTTTTCTGTGAGGCAGTGGTATCAATCCGGTCGAGCCGGCCCATTCACGCCGAAGCATGGCTCTCCCACAATTAAATTTGTAATGATCTAATTCCGATGTTTGCTTGCATCTGCAAGAATTTTATCGATAGTGTGAGCTGTGTGCACCTCTACATCGGCCGCAAGCGGCAGCCATCGCTTATCTGGTTCACCTTCGGCAACACGCGTAATCTGTCGGGCGACGAGTATTGGAAAAATATTTACCGGATTTTTATCACGCCAAACGCTTCCACGTTGAAATCTCATTTTCTCAGGTGTGTCAAGTTATTGGGGTATTGGTGAAGTCGATGTTGCGTGTTATGACACTGACGCTCGTTTTAAAGTTCAATATTAATTTATTTATTTTTATTTATTACTAGCGGCTGCCCGCGACTTCGTCCGCGTGGAAAAGTAAGTTTTTACCCCCCTTTTCACCCCTTACAACCCCCTTTTTGCAATAAAAAGTAGCCTATGTTCTTTCTCAGGGTCTAGATCATCTATATGCCAAATTTCATTTAAATTTGTTCAGTAGTTTTGGCGTGAAAGAGTAACAGACAGACAGACAAATAGACAGACAGACAGACAGACAGAGTTACTTTCGCATTTATAAAATTAGTTAGGATTAGGACTAGTTAGGATTATAGCACATAAAACAGATTACAATCAATGAGAACATTTTTGTTAGTGTGAAATTGTACATATCGAGATTGCAGTCCAAAAATATGTATGCCTAGATGCTTACAAGTTCATTACACAACTATGCGCTGAAGAGCGTTACATACTACTTACACAATAATGATTAAGTGCGTCGATAGAAACAATAAACAAATTAAGTTAAATTATGATTTAAATTACTTATTATGGTACAAGATAAATTACGTACCAATAATAGAAATTAGCAGTTATTTAACCTTTTTAATTTAAACTATCAAATATTAAGATGTTCCATTAGTTCAGTTTAACTACCGATCAAAAAATCGGCCCTAAGTAAGCACTTATATTTCCAATCCCTAAAGATAAAGTAACACAGACGCCCCGATGGTCCAGTGGTTAAATACCAGGCCATGATCTCGGTCCCGGGTTCGATTCCCGGGTCGAGCAAAAAGTATGTTTCGAAATTTACGAACACAGCTCGGGTTTGTGATCACCAATCCGCATTTAGGCAAGCGAGGTGATGAAGCCTAATGCCATCATAGTAGCAATGACTTAATTTCTATGATGGAGGGTTGACGAGCATAACCCACCACAAAATAATATTGACACAGAAGGCTGACTGCCCACTAAGAGCTAAAAATATGTCATGTACTCACGCATGCGCACTAACGGGCAAAAACGCCTTTTCGACCACATTAATCCTAACTTATGACATAAGATTGTCAAACTGTCGAGGTCTATGGTAGAGGCCGTGCGCTTATGTACTCATGCCGGGCAACAACCCTAGCATATGTCAACGAACTCTTCTAAATTCAAAATCAGGTCAAAGTCTAACTTCTGTGTGTAATTATTTTGTGCCACCACCTTCCCATGGTCCTTCCCGTTATCTTGGCATATATATAAATAAATAAATAATAAATATCCCGAATCGATGGGAGACGCCATTGGTACTCGCACGGGGCTCTTTCCCATATGGCGTTTGCTTGCATCGCTATCCAACGAGGTGATGCTACCAGCATTTTGTGGACATTACCACAGGGGCCTACTCAGATTTTTTTTTTTGGTATTTTTTTACCTTTAGTTTTCAGTTATTGTGTTTTCTTTCTTTCTTCTAATTTTGTCCAATAAAATTAATTCTATATTAAAAAAAAACAATCACCGTGTCGATGGACCTCAGTTCTAAAGTAGGTACAGTCGAGTTCAAATCACGTGTCGGATGATTTAACGGCAAGACGCCGTAAATTAATCAACTTACTAAAGTAAATGCGTTTAAATAGTACATTTCAACTGCCGTTTATTATTTCCGAGAGTGATCAACTACCTAGAAAATTGATCAACTTACGAGTCTTGTTATTTTCCGGTGACATATACATATTTTTGAACTCGACTGTACGCCATCTAGCGGTAGCATCCATTAAGCATATAAGTAGTTGAAGCACACGCTTCAACGGAGATCACAACACAAACGTACTGCACCAGTGGGGGTAATCGGATCACCAACTCGGTTACCGAGTTGCACTCAGGCTGGAATTTGTTTATCCCGCATTGGCCGGGGCCATTATTCTATTAGTGCGGCCATAGCCTTAATGAAACGGAAGTGAACTATCCTGGAACAAACATTTTGGAGTTGCTCGCAGAAAACGTGATTAGTGATTACACGGGCTCGATGGAAAGTTTGGTTTAAAGTTAACTGCGGCCTGCCGTTTTAACTCGCAGTTTACCGTATTTTAACGTGGGAAGGCCCAGGCGACAGACACAATTGATAATCAATTGTTTGCAGTCGTTGGTAGATTAAACAGTTCTTTAAATTTTCGCGTTAGCAGACGTCGCCGCGCGCCGCCAGTTCGCTTGTGACCACGGCTGTTGTAACGCAGCCGAAACGTCAAGCAGTAAGTACATAATTTTATGTGCTTAGAAATTTACGTCGCGTTAATTCCCGTCTATAATAATAATACGTTGGTAGATTGTTGGTTGGTCACCAGTACGCCGTGAGGCAGGTTCTGGTGATCTGGGAGAATTGATGCGCCACGTCTTGTGTGACTACTAGGTACTTATATTATAACAATGATCAATGAGTGATCTAGGTCCATCTCTACAGGATTGTTATATTGCCACAACTGACGTCATATCGTCTATCACACGTGGTCAGTAGCGCTACCATGAGTTGACATCTAAAACTGACATAACGTAAACTATTGCTCTGTCTCTTTCAAATGCATCACAATGAAAGAGACAAAGCGATAGTTTTCGATAGCGAGGATAGTATTTCAAACTCATGGTAAGGCTACTGATCTTCGGACACAGCGTACGTGATAGAGATGACTACAATAACCAATTTTACTGATAACTATATTAACAATTTGGTGATCATAAACCTAGATGAAGAAATCTCAAAATGATATGGTTACAAAAAAATATTTTCCTTGATTACAGCTTATATCGTAAGACATAAAAAGCACTCTGCAACTTTATTAATATGTACAGATATGACGCCAGGAAATATTAGGAAACTTGAGACATAAACACCAACTGTGATCAGATTTGCTCCACAAAAAATCTCATTTTGTGCGATCCGTCATCTAACGTCACTTTTATATCACAAGAAGTCGAAAGAAAGTTGTCAGGTTGTCAGTAACTTTGGAAAGATTTTTAAAATGTCTTTTTTGGCGTCATTTCGGTGGCGCAATATTTGTTTTTACTTTCTAAGCAAATCTAGTATTTACTTCATATCATATTGTAGCATAAAGAACATCATATTATTAGACTCACTGCTAATATAAAAAAAGATTTAGAAATTAGTAATTTAGGACAATAACAAATGCTGTCCAGAATGGTTAGTATCTTAAAAAAATGTTCATCATAACACCCTGTAGAATTTAATAAAACTTTAAATAAATAATAAACATAGATACAAAAAAACTAAATTATCCTTTGAATGCGTACACGATCAGAAAAAGTACTAGGAGTCCAGACATGAATAGGTGGTCCTGGTTGTAAAAATGGAAATAAAGTTTTGTTTTACATCTGGTTACGAAACTGTGAAAAAAAATCCATATTCATAACTGGTTATGAAATCTTGGTTATGAACGTGGATTAAGGGAATTTGACTACTTTTTGCTACTATATTACTATTAAAGCAAACGGTTTTAACCATGATGATAATAATACTTACCTAGAACGTCCTGTTCGAGATGAGCGCGCCTAGCAAACTTTAAACCTTTCAAGTTTCATAGCGTTACTTCATTACGCTGATTATATTGTTCAAAGTTCACGATAATGAAGAGCTCATCACGCAATAGACTTACGCTAAACAGCTCACTCGAGTGAAAAGAGTCATTTACACCAAACTACCTGTTGGCGACAGACCTATTTTAAAGAATTTATGGTTTTTTATAAACATTTTATTTTCCGATTTTAAATTTGTTCTTTTAGAATTTGCCTTTTTTGATGTTTACATTTTTACTCTCATTATCGATTGGTAATTGCCGAGAGAGTTGTCCATAAAGTATAATGTATATATGTGTTGTCGTGCAATATAAATGAAGCTGAGAGTAAACGTGCCTTTTCCTGGTGAGTCTCACCTTCTTTTTCCCAGTGCCGCCGCCCGTCTTTTGGTAGGTGCTCATCTCATCGTTTTCACCACCATTAGTGAGCTCGGTGGTGAGGAAAAACATCGTGAAGAAACCTGCTCGTTTTGGATTGGTTTCTAAAACGTGTAACCATGATTCATTTAGCTGGTTCCCTTATTAAAGGGTTGCAAAGGTTCGACGGCTGTCGCTTCACAATTACCAGACTCACCAAGACCATACCATACCAACTCATCCTGAATCGTGGTCTAAGCATGCCTAAGGATCTGAAGAGAAAGCTTTGAACGCAAAGGGGAATGACAGCTTCCACTTGTCATTAAAAAATAAATATACCTAACTATTATCTACGAGGATATTTTAAAATTATGATGTCAAATTCAAATTAAAATTCAGAGGAATATTGAATATGAGGACTGCTACGAAAGTAACATCTAGAAGAATAACCAATTTTAATACTTACACTATCTAACATTTCTTTAAAGAAAGAAAAATCTTTATTTGGTCCGATATTACAATAAATAAGTACTCTGAAATTTAAAAGCGAAATTAACTGGACCAAAACGGCCGGGGGAGTAGCCCCGATCACACCGCTAGTATTCTGTGTAAGCCAGTTTGTTGAAGGGAGCGTCACCAGTTAACGAAACAAACAACTTAATAAATACTATACCACTAATATTCCGTTAGCCCCATAGGTACCTAAAGCTAAAAGAATTACTGAACGAACCTATCAAAAGAGTATTTATATTTGTAATCCTCTGTTGTCTGATATCTGCAACACAAGTGCTTGCTACTTAGTACGGAATCAGGTCAATGTATGAGATGTTGTGAGAATTTATTTACTTTAACTGAACTAGTTCATTTGAACTCAGGCACAACACACGACGTTTTCCTCCGATATGATACACTTATACTGTACGAGTAGATACCTGCTAATATTGATTATTAATTAGACCTCGCTCCGACGCTTAAAGGATTACGTGCGCACTAAATACCCCTTGATGACCTGATAAGATGATCATCGCAGCATCAGAGGCCTAAATTAAAGAAGGGACTTTGTTATGTCATAGGTAATAGACGACGAGGAAACTATTGCCGCCGCCCATAGACATCTGGAACACCAATAGAGTCATAATATGTACGCTACCAACTTCTCAATCGCTTATTATTTATCATCAGGTGATCCGTCTGATCGCCTGGCACCTATAAAATAAAAAAATTAACTTTATAGTTAAAAATTCAATCAATTAACGTTAAATGCGCCAGACAATCACATCAATCAACCTGGGTACCAATTTTCGTGCACTCGATATTCAAGTCGAATCGGAATTTTGTATGGACGAATGTATGAAATCTCTAAATTCGACTTCAATGTCGAGTGCACGAGAATTGCTCACCTGGTCTCAAACTAGGACCACCCTTGTACTATGAGTGCCAGATGACAATAATTAACTGGGTCGTTAACACAGAACACCCAGACCCAAGACACTTTTCGGAGCGTTTGAGTTAATTAATGACCAATGAATACCTAATATCGTTGGATAAATATAAACACGCCAGACATTTTCATAATCTGCAAATAAATATCAAAACTTCGAAATAGCAACTTCGCCACTTGTTCTTGAAACTTGGTACGTCGAATAACAAGTACAAGACTTGAATAACAACTGGAGGACTTAACTGTGGGCGGACAAAGACCTCAACCGCGTTACACACCGACGATAGGGTATTTTACGACGTTTTTTATCACCGGAGTGATACCACGGCCTCACATTGCCGTGGGAGAGCCACGCTTCGGCATGAATGGGTCGGCTCGACCGGAGTGATAGCCTCATAGGAGACCGGTGCGAAGCAGAGCCTACGCTGTGTTTCGTCGAGTGAGTGAGGGCACCGAATGCCCAATTGGGGGAGGGGGGTTAAAGGTTAGCAGCGCACCTTGTGACTCTACTGGTGTTGCAGGTGTACTATGCGCGGCGGCCATTGCTTACCATCAGGTGATCCGTCTGCTCGTTTGCCAATTATCACATGAAGTATGATTATGATTTTTTTGTTCATTTATACGTCAATAATTTAAAAATTATAATAGTCAAATTGCTGAAATGTCAACTGTAAAGAGCTTTTTTATTAATTACAAAATTTTCATAAGGTTTCCTACAGAATCTGACAAAAGTTCGTCGTTAAACACTATTCTAGCAAACAAAGGAGACCAGTAGCACAACCATGAGTTTGAAATACTATCCTCGCTATCGAAAACTATCGCTTTGTCTCTTTCATTGTGATGCATTTGAAAGAGACAGAGCAATAGCTTACGTTATGTCAGTTTCAGATGTCAACTCATGGTAGCGCTACTGTTCACAACGACGGTAACAGTGGCCTAATGTTTTCGGCAAAACTAGAATTTATTCGTGAACAGGGGGTGCAAAATTGTGCCATAAAGTCCCACCGCCTTTATACAGACGATAAAAGGCCTCTTACCTGGGAATATTATGAGAACATTGGCGGCGATAGTAGCTAGCTCAGATAAGAAAGTTCTATGTGCAGTAATTTTTCTTGGATTGTATGTTATGTTGTTGTCTGCTATCTGTAACACAAGTGCTTAAGCTATTAGTACCTAGGTACGGAGTCAGTTCAATGTATGAGATGTTGTGTGAATTTATTATTCATCAGGCTTTATTATTATTTTTTGTAGTAATTCTTTGTGGTCTTGTTTATAATCTGTTAAGGTGTGATTCGACCAATCTTTATCTGATAGTAAATATATGTATGTACTATGTGTTTATCCTGGGATGAAGATTGGTCAAAACGGATCTAAGTAAATTAATGTTTCTTTTAACACTCGGGAGCAAATCTAATCATCTGATTAATTAATATAAGATGAGTATTGATACATAATATATCACCGAAATATAATAGGAATCGTAAAGATAGAAGACAGAAGAGTCAAAGTGCGCCGCCAACCTTCAAACCCCTTCCCCCCAATTGGTCCTCCGGTACTCATTTTCATGTTTGTATGAAAAATACGAGTACGCTATTAGCAGTTAAATGTGCTTCCAGATGTTGGAACCATCATCATTAAAGGTGACCCTTTGACAGCTGTTCCCGGCGTCAAACTTATGAAAATAGATTTTTCCCAAGTCCCTTCAAGGATCCGGGCCCACGAATTTCTCTAACACACAAAGTTTCGCTACATTTCCATTTCATTCGACTTTCTAAACGACTTATGGTTAGGCCAACCGCAAACAGAAGTAACAAAAAAAATATTTACCATATTTCGGGGGTCCTATGTCATTTGGTTGTGTATAGCATTTACTTGTCTATAGTCTTAATTCTTTATAACAAACTAGTGGCCGCCGGCGCCCTCACTTCGTTTCGGAACAGTAGTTCCACTGTCTTTTTTTTTTTTTTTTTTTTATGTGATAGGTAGCAGACGAGCAGGCGGATCACCTGATGGTAAGCAATTGCCGCCGCCCATGGACACATGCAACACCAGTGGAGTCACAAGTGCGCTGCTAACCTTTTATCCCCTTCCCCCCCGATGGGCCTCCGGTACCCTCACTCACTCGGCGAAACACAGCACAGGAGCTGCTTCACGCCGGTTTTCTGTGAGGCAGTGGTATCACTCCGGTCGAGCCGGCCCATTCATGTCTAACAATAGATGGCGCTGAGCGTTGATTGTATCGCGCTAGTGTTTCGTTTTCGGTTTAAGGGCTTATAGCCCTTGCTTGGAATATGAGATTAACCTCTTTATATATAGTATAGAAGATAATAGATGGGCACAGATGCCCTTCCTCTCACAGTGTCAAGGTACTTGTTTCTCAGGCATAAGGATTATTTTGTGTTTGTGGCCAATAAATGTACCTATCTTATCTTATCTTGCCAGACAACAATAAAAGTTAAATACATACAAGTATGACGTCATACCTAAACACTGAACCAGCATGCCTTAAGTTTTGCCAGAGAGTGGAAAATCCTCCCACCACTTTTGGCATAATATGGTCAAGTCAATCAAAAAATCTACACCTGATGTAGTCTTTGCAAAAACAGACAGTAGTATTACTTACTTACGCCGATGGCTCTACGACCCGAAATGAGTCATGGCATCCGATACAAGATGTCACCATTTTTTGTCTCGGTCTTGTGCAGCTGTTGTCGCAAATCTGTCAATCAAGAATTGGAAGCAGGAGATTGGTGACAAAGAAGGCAGTATTGGTAGATGAAAACAAACTAGGTACTTATACAAAAAAAAAGAGGCGGTAATACCTTGGCACTACCTTTTATGATATTTGCTAGTCTTCGGCCTGCCTTAACCCACGTATTTTCCAACATAAAGCCAGTTTGTTCATTCGTTTATTTGTACGAAAACAATCTTACAGGCTTATATTATGAATATTTCATAAGAATACTCTCCAAGCCCATTTCATAAGCACTAGAATATATACCTCGTTTAAAGCGTGAAAAAGTTTCGTTATTCACAATTTTGCATAAGTACCGTAGTCGTAGTAGGGAGGAAAAACAAGGTTTTTTACCATAAGATAATCCTTAGAACTACCAAGACAACGAAAACCATAAAAAGAAACAGAAAACAGCGTCGATTACATCGCGCTAGAAAACAGTAACGCAATGTAATCACCGCTCAGCGCCATCTATTGGCGCTGATTGGATGTAATCTAACAAGTTCCGTAGCAAAGTGAGAGCAGGCCACTAGTTGTATTAATAAAGAGGAAAAATATGTTTTGAACGGCTGCAAACAAGCTCCATATTCCAACCACAACATCTCATAAATTGACCGATTCCGTACTAAGTAGCTGAAGCACTTGTGTTACGGATGTCAGACAACAGAGGAATTACACTTTTTTTTTATAGGATAGGGGGCAGACGAGCAGACGTATCACCTGATGTTAAGCGATTATCGTCTCCCATGAACACCTGCAACACCAGGGGCATCACAGGTGTGATGCTGCAGGTGTGGTGCAAGGCCGGCTTTTAGAGAAAGATAAGCCCTTTTCTAGAAGGTTTGTAGGTCGTAGTAGTCCGGAAATACCGCAGGTGGCAGTTCGTTCCATATTTGCGTCGTACGCGGCAGAAAGTTCATATTCTACATACTTGAATACATACCTATATAACATTCAGACAGTGAATATTAAGTATATACACAAGTGTTCATCACACAAATGTTTATCCAGGGTAGGCCACTTTATATTAAAGCCTGTATTTGAATACAGGAAAACTTCTCATTCCTACGGGAAGCCACATTTCCTGGTGAATGACTCTGTAAATGGAAAGCTAGTCTTGAAATAAATGCCTTGTACAGCTAGGAACTGTTGCTATGCCCCTACATGCACTACTTACGTAATAGGAATCTTACTTAATAACTACCGTCGACATAAAAAGTCTCCTTCAAAGAATTGGGACGATATAACTACTATTACAACTGCAACTATGTTGATCTAGAGTTACCAATGTTGTACGGGATTGGATTTATAAATTACCATTGTGTTTTAAAGAGTACCTATCTATCTATGTTGTTGATTTGAATAATAAATGAAATGAAATGAAAAGAAATGAAAAGAAATGAAAATAAATGAAAATAAATGAAAATAAGTTAAAATAAATGAAAATAAATAAAAAGAAATGAAATGAAATGAAAAATATATACTTAACTAACATTAAACTAAAACAGATTAAAGTAAACACTGAAAAGGCACATACTCGGCATGTGTCGGGGTGTCATACACCCTGACGCTGGTATTCTGCATGACTGCATTCAAATAATAAACATACACAATCACACACTCACAAACTTTCGATAAAGAGTTGATGTGGCTAACAAAGTCAAAGTTTATAGTTAAACAAAAGAGATAAATAAATAAATGTGCCAGACAATCAGACCAATCAACCTGGTCTCAAACTAGGGCAACCCCTGTACTATGAGTACCAAAAGTATAAAATACTACAAGTTTTGGATAGTTTTTCAAACTGTCTTCGGACGCAACTGGGAATAACACACTTGGATGATGAAGACTTACACAGAATTGTGGCATACGATATAGATCGGAACCGCAAAACTTTTTGATCGAAATTATAATTCCTATTTTACTTTTTTGCTGACGTTACCGATGTGCAGAGGCTGAGTGTGTCGCTAATGCGATTGTGACGTCACCGCGCACGCTCGCACGGATAAACCCTACATGTATCGGGACGAGCGCACCCGTCGGGGACAGCGCTCGAGCCTTCATCTTTATTCATGGCGTGGGAACTGTTTTCTAATCTATGTTTAGATTTTTAGGACCTGCTATAAATCGGAGATTTCTTGTGACATCATTGAATATAATCTCATGTATAAATCCTGTACAGGGTGTATCTGTGAACATTTACATACCTCTAACCACTTCAACTACCAAAGATTTTGAACAACATTAGCTCGATGAGTATTGAAAAATCGTTGGACTTTATTTCGACTGTCAAAAAAGTTGAAGTTTTTATGCAAATTTCCAAATCACACTGAACAATAATGTTTTTCAGAGTAACTTGTAGTTGAAAGGATGTAAATATGTTCATAGATACAACGTGCAGAGGCTGAGTGTGTCGCTAATGCGATTGTGACGTCACCGCGCACGCTCGCACGGATAAACCCTACATGTATCGGGACGAGCGTACCCGTCGGGGACAGCGCTCGAGCCTCCATCTTTATTCATGGGGTGGGAACTGTTTATTTTACTGTCCAATTTGTTTTTTCGATTTTTGAGATCTGCTATATCGGAGAATTTCTTGTGACATTATTGAATACGCTCTCATATATGGACGCCACATGAATCAGGAGTTTAGGACGAGTGTATACGTCGGGACCAGCATTCGAGTCTTCATCTTCAATTTGTATGTTCGAAAAATTCGAAACATTATTTTTGCTCGACCTAGGAATCGAATCTAGGATCCAGAGATCACGGCCCGCTACTTAAACCACTAAACCAACGGGGTGTTAAGATGGCACACATTCTTACAAACTCAGCTACCGCTGGTCTAATGAGCCTTCTTGAACAGAAAGCTACAAACCGTTTCTCAATTACACAGTGTGTTTATAAAACTCGGCAGTTTGCTTGTAAGTTGCAACTGCAGCGGATCGCAGTGAGCAGCTGCAGCTAGCATTGAATTAATTAGTTCCGTTAAACTGCTGCCCGGGTTTTAACGAAAGTGCGCCTTTTTCATTATTACAAGCTTTTATTTAACTTACTTATTACAAAACCAAAGCCCCGTTGGTCTATTGGTTTAATACCGGTCCGTGATCTCGGGGTCGAGTAAAAAGTATGTTTCGAGTTTATGATCACCATTCGCATTAGGCAAGTGTGGTGATTAAGGGACAGAGAATAGGCTGGTACTTTACTTTATTACAAAACAGAGTCCAAAATTAGTCATGATTTACAAATGATGCTATCACTTTTCAATCAGTCAAATAAAATATTTCATCTAAGACGGTTCTATGCCACCTCCTGCCATTCATCAGCTTGGAGTTCACGCAAATCGTCATCTGACCTTCTGTATTACAATGCAACGTCAGAACGTAAAGACTTTAAAAAGTTTTTCCATAAAGGTATAAAGAGGTAAGTACGGAACCATAAAAACAGAAGAGGCGCTGTGAAACTTGTTTATTCGCATTGAAGTATTCATAAGCGAATGCGCCACGAATTCCCAAGTGGTACCTGTAACTTTCAAAGGAATCTGTGTTATGTTAGCTAACAAGGATTGTTGTTTGTTACCTAAATTACAGCGTTTTACGTTTCGGCATACTAATTACGTTGGTGACATATGGAAGCAGTCGGCTTAGGGTTTATCAGTTTCACTCTACGGACGCCCCGTTGGTCTAGTGGTTTAAGTACTGGGTCGTGATCTCGGGGTCCCGGGTTCGATTCCTGGGTCGAGCAAAAGTGTTTCAAATTTTTTGAACTTAGCTCGGGTTTGTGATTACCAATCCGCATTAAGCAAAGTTGGTTATTAAGCCTAATCCCACCATAGTAGTGATAACATGATTCTATGATGGAGGCCTTTGCCATGCAGTGGGACAGTATATGAGTAGTATAGGCTAATACTTTGCTCTAAGGACGAAAATGATTGGTCCAGTAGAAGACGGAGTTAAAGGGTGTGAATTGTTCACAGAACGAGCATGAAATCCTGACATTGCTTACTTCACACAGTTATGCTTACAGGTAATAGGTACAGTCAACACATCTGGATACTACAACATGTCAAATTTCCTCAATTGATATTGAATCGAATGTGTACATGACAGTAAGATGAGAGTCGATTGAAGAAATTTGACAGTTTTGTATACTTTGATATGTGACTGTACCTACGTATTTTTTTTATGTCAAGAGGGAATCCATAACCGCCGACACCTTGCAGTACAATACAATGTACTTAACAATAAACGTCGCGTTAATCCCCACTTTAATATTTTACGTCTATAGTCTACAGTGAAGGCCATAGTGTGTAGGCGTTACTGTGGCCACCTGGTGAGATTGCACAAAACTAATTAGCAATTGTCATTTCAAGGTAGATTGGACTGTAATAGGGCTATTTCCCTACGCCTACCCAAGTCCATATTACTAGACTTGAGGGAAATAGTTCACTGAACTAAAAAGAGCTAGTTCTCTTGAATCTAGAGGCATAAATTATAGACTAGTGGCCCGCTCTGACGGCATTTCGGGACAGTGGTTTTCTATTGAACCAATAGATGGCGCTGGACGTCAATGACATCGCGTATGTGTTTCGTTTTTCGGTCCAGCTATAAGCCCTGTCATTATCTATAGAATGTACCTCTTTGTAAATAGTATTGATGATGATGATGATGAAAATATAGAAGATCACCTTGTCGAGAAGCTCGATTAAAGTAATCGTCTAATTTAAATATTATATTTGTGATCCTTTGTTGTCTGATATCTGTAATACAAGTGCTTAAACTACTTATTAGGTACGGAGATGGCTTAATGTATAATAAGATACTGTGTGAATTTATTAATTTGGTTCTTCATCCGCTTATTTTGTAGTATAGGACAACACCCAAGAAGGCTAGCAGAACAAAAATAACAAAAAACAACTCTCCGTCTCCATTGACCAGCAGTGCCGTGTGTTAAACTGTGTTGTGTTGAGGCATCCAGCATAAATGGCCCTCACTCACTCACTCACAAAAGGAGTTTGCGTACTTAGGAACTATAACCCACATGAGTAGATACTTAATTAATTTTGAACTAGTTAAACCTACTCATTCAGAAACTTTACATACCTATCTATATTAATAGAACGTTCGTGATTGGAATTACTGAGATGTACCTAATTATTAATCATGTAGTAGCTTAAATTTATGGCCAATCTTGCTTGAATAAGCATTAGAGTAAGATATCCTACTACTATTATAAAGGCGAAAGTTTGTTTGGATGTATGGATGTTTGTTACTCTTTCACGTAAAAACTACTGAATGGATTTAAATGAAACTTTACCACAATATAGCTTATTTATCAGAATAACACATAGGCTACAATTTATAAAAATATATTGTGTGGATTGTCCAAAATATGACGGTAAGTGTCAATAATTAACTCCACGCGTACGAAGTCGCGGGCGGCCGCTAGTTATATATAGCTATATCCCTATTCAGATAAAGGTTTTATAGTAGTTTATAATAGCTTAATTTTATGACAGCGTATAGTTCAAGTTGTTAATAATTATAACAATTCAATTTAATTTGACTACCTCGATGGCGCATTGGATAGTCCGTCGCACTTTCAAGCAACGGCTTCGCTTGGAGCCCCCAAAGGAGTCGGGCCAAAAATTTTTATACCTGAGTTTTTCTGTTCAGAAATTCTCAGTGTCAGCCCGAAGTCTGGAAGTTGGCGGTCTTGTCCCCCCATGCCTCGAAAAGCAGGTTAAATAATAAATAAAATTCATTTATTTCAACCGATTGGTCATATCATCTTCATTACGTAATATCAAAACAAAACATTCATTCATATATTTATATCTAAGTAACTAATCATAAATCAAAAAATCAAAAATTATAAATTAAATCTGATTGAATAAAATTAAAATGAAATAAATAATAAGTAAATTGAAATTAGATTTTTTTTAGAATTTAAATTATGTCAATAATAATAAAAATATATGTCATCTATACATATAATAAAAATGTAAAAAAGCTGTGTCTGTACATTGAAGATATTTATCTCAAAATAACTTAGGACGACTAAAAAACAGTAACAGAACATGAATCAATGATTTTTAAAATTTTTGTCTGTCTGTTTGTCTGTTTGTCTGTTTATCTGTTTGTCTGTTTGTTCGCGCTAATCTCGGAAACTACTGAACCAATTCGAATGAAACTTTTTTTATTGTATAGCTGTAATATCAGGGCAACTTATAGGATATATTACATTTTGAAGACCAGGCTCCTTGATGTAGAACCACAACAGCCCAGCTAAACTATAAGAGGTAGGTCAATGGCACCTTAACAAAAGTTGTTCAGATTGATGAGCAGTTTATGATGCCATGAAAAAAAATCAAAGATCATGGAACATCTGGTTTGGACCTCTAAGAGCCCAGCTACACTATAACAAATATGGAATGAAATGGAATGGAAAATTGTCAAATGTGATGAGCATTTTTGGATGAGATCCTATAAGGAAGGATATTCCGAACTTAAACCCCTAATGGAGCGAAAAGGGGGTTCAAAGTTTGTTCATGGGACAACGTGATTCCTTGGCCCAATTTACTCCAACTTTTGCATACACATTCTTTGACAGAATTGATGGATAAAATATAAGATTCAAACTTTAATAGAATACTTACATCCCCTAATGGAATAAAAAATAATTTGGGGGTTTCATTAGAAGTTGATATTTTAAATATTAAATGGGTTTGCACTTGACCTCATCTCACCTGATGGAGAGTGACAATGAGGTCTAAGATGTAGCGTGCTTTCCCAGAAGAAGCCTATTCACTCTCGACTTAAAGACACCCAAATTGTAGCTCTCTGGAAATACAAAAGCCGGCAAGTTGTTCCATTCCTTAGCATTTCGTATAAAATATTAATGAGCCGCCTTAAAAATCTATTAACCTATAAACGAACATTTATAATAAGTAATATTTTTGTTAAATTCTATTTAAATAATCATCTTTAAGTCAAGAGTCATAAAGTTCACGCAAACGAAGTTGCGGGCGGCCACTAGTCTATACATATAATAAAAATGTAAAAAAGCTGTGTCTGTACATTGAAGATATTTATCTCAAAATAACTTAGGACGACTAAAAAACAGTAACAGAACATGAATCAATGATTTTTAAAATTTTTGTCTGTCTGTTTGTCTGTTTGTCTGTTTATCTGTTTGTCTGTTTGTTCGCGCTAATCTCGGAAACTACTGAACCAATTCGAATGAAACTTTTTTTATTGTATAGCTGTAATATCAGGGCAACTTATAGGGTATATTACATTTTGAAGACCAGGCTCCTTGATGTAGAACCACAACAGCCCAGCTAAACTATAAGAGGTAGGTCAATGGCACCTTAACAAAAGTTGTTCAGATTGATGAGCAGTTTATGATGCCATGAAAAAAATCTGGTTTGGACCTCTAAGAGCCCAGCTACACTATAACAAATATGGAATGAAATGGAATGGAAAATTGTCAAATGTGATGAGCATTTTTGGATGAGATCCTATAAGGAAGGATATTCCGAACTTAAACCCCTAATGGAGCGAAAAGGGGGTTCAAAGTTTGTTCATGGGACTAACGTGATTCCTTGGCCCAATTTACTCCAACTTTTGCATACACATTCTTTGACAGAATTGATGGATAAAATATAAGATTCAAACTTTAATAGAATACTTACATCCCCTAATGGAATAAAAATAATTTGGGGGTTCATTAGAAGTTGATATTTTAAATATTAAATGGGTTTGCACTTGACCTCATCTCACCTGATGGAGAGTGACAATGAGGTCTAAGATGTAGCGTGCTTTCCCAGAAGAAGCCTATTCACTCTCGACTTAAAGACACCCAAATTGTAGCTCTCTGGAAATACAAAAGCCGGCAAGTTGTTCCATTCCTTAGCATTTCGTATAAAATATTAATGAGCCGCCTTAAAAATCTATTAACCTATAAACGAACATTTATAATAAGTAATATTTTTGTTAAATTCTATTTAAATAATCATCTTTAAGTCAAGAGTCATAAAGTTCACGCAAACGAAGTTGCGGGCGGCCACTAGTGTATAATAAAATGAGCAACCTAATATATGCAACAGCTAACGCCCCTAAGGGCTGAGGCCCAGTGCTGTAAAGTTGGACTGTGATATCGGTCTGAGGACAACTGAAGAATGAGAATGAGAATGAGATCGTTAAGATGGTTGGTCCTGCCCCAAATCTCTCTTAACAGCATAATATAATACTGCTGGACAATGGGGAGGGACAGTTTATTTTTTGTTGTTTTTTTTGTTTTAATTTATTTTTACTAGTGTTTTTTATTTTCTTGTGTTGTGTAAATTTTCTGTAGCATGTAATATGTGTTGTGGTGTCCAAATTAATAAATGTATTTTCTTTCTTTCTTCGGCCGTGTCACACTGGTGTCCCATCGAATAAAGAGGGAAAGGGAATAGAGAGTGTACTTGTGTTTGCGCACACACTTGAACACTTTAATATTACTTATCCTGCTTACGTGGCTGATCGTTCTGTCTGATGCCCGCCGTAGCCAGGTATCGATTGGAGGATATTTTTTTTATATACTAGAGGCGGCAAACGAGCAAGCGAGTCACCTGCTGGTAAGTAATCACCGCTGCCCATAAACATCTGCGAGATCAGAGGTTAATTTTTATAATTATAGCAACAATAGCATCCCCTAGTTTGTTTGGGTTGGGGGTTAAAAATAGATTAAGGTTCCCATCACGTTAGATCTCCCCATAAAAAAACTATTACGTGTCCAGCATATTGTCCCGGTACAAAGTGCCCTCGAAGTTTCGCAAAGGCCCAAGGGCAAAAGTTCGACTGCCGAGAATTACTTCTTTGATCGCCCTCTTTGACGCAATATACGGAGTTAAAGTTCGTTTCAGCATCGCTGCCTTTTTGGAAGTTTGTCTATTTTCTTGTATGGAGTTTGTAGCGGATGCTTGAAGGTATCGGCTATGAACGATAGATAGATAGATACTTATCTATTAGGATTAGGCACAATGGAAGCTATATAGGACCCTCATAAAATTATCAGCACCGTGGTTGTCTTCAAACCAATACAGGGTGTATCTGTGAACATTTACATCCCTTTAACCACTATGAACAACATTTGTTTAACAACTTTTCGCATAAAAAATATTAAACTTTTCATACAAAGTCTGTCACGTGAAAAGACCATTTGTATGGGGAGCCGAAAAATTTTCAACGAATTTCTAAAAGTCAGTGAACTAATGTTGTTCAAAATGGTTGGTAGAACACGTGGTTAAAGGGATGTAAATATTTACAGACACACCCTGTATTATATACCTCTGAAATTCTCATAAGAAACTTAAAATAAATCGAACATAAAAGCTAAGGCCTCTTCTAATTAAAATGTTATATGTATCCAGATACTGATGTCAACTATGGAGGGATATGGGAATCAAACCCGGGATCCCCACTGCGCCAACAAGGCAGTTATTACCATGCAAGAGCCTTTGAAGAGCTTTAATGAAATGTTCAGTAAAGTTGCCTTTAGTTACCTTTTTTATCTTACTTATACATAAATAAAATAAAACATAAGTAGTTCGAGTAATATTTTTATATTCCGCCGGTATTTTATTCCATGTCACATATTATTATGAAAAGGTGAAACTTCTACCTGTAACTTAAGTGTGATATGAAAACAAGATGAAATTGATATTCAGCGAACGCTTTCAATTAGGCCTACCTCCGATTTGAACGTGTTTAGAATACGTCATAACCTCCCCTCCCCCTTTACTTTGGTTCATTACGTTGAGCGATTTTAGGCTGAGAATTCATTGAGCTATTTTTACCCGCGTTGTGCGTTGTGCGACCGCTGTTTTGACTTAGAAAGAAAAAATAATAAAAAAATAAAAATGCGCCAGACAATCACACCAATCAACTTGGTTTCAAACTAGGGCAACTCCTGTACTGTGAGTAACAGATGACGATAATTAACTGGGACGTCAACCCACAAGACAACTTAGAAAATGTAAAAGAAAATACATAGATATATCATGTATGTGTAAAAGAAAATACTTTTATTAATTTGGACTCCACAAAACGTATTACGACACAGACAAATGACACAAACCCAAGAAAATAAAAAAGACAACTAAAATGTACATACATTAAATAACTTGTACTAAATTTAATCATAAGGTTTGGTTTGGATGTAATATTTTACTTATTTGACTATATTTTTAGCCATATATTACATTTAAATAGAATGTAAAATTATCATTATGACTTTTTTTTACCCTGTCGGACACCCCCCGGTCGGGTGGGTAACGCATTTTCCCTCCGAAATCAAAAAAGTGTCACGTGTACAGTCGACTCCAAAAATGGATCCACTTAAGGACTTTGTCACAAAACATTAGGTATAAGAAAATAGAAGTCGTTCTACTTTCTTATGTAAATTGTGACAAGGTCCTAATGTTTATAAATATTTTTGGAGCCGACGGTACAAAATTTTGGACTATAATAATTAAATTATTATAGTCCAAAATTAAATTTTAAGATCAAAATATACTATGTGACACATAAAAATAAATTGTTTGCGGTGTGGCAACCGCCCTGCGAACGCAGGCGGACGCTCCATACATTGTTGGCCTTATGCAGATATGTTACGTAACTGTTAAATCTAAATCGACTTGAACAATCTTCTTCACAAATTAAGATTTTTTTTCATTATTTTGTAGATAAAATGTGTTTCAAGTGGGTAATTAGGTTCGTCACGTATCAAATCATTCAATCTTGTAACAATTTTTTTCTACCTACTTCCTGCACACTATAATTATGGTTTTAGACTAATGTATATTAGCGCATATAGCGTTAGATAGCGGCTTATGTTCGAATCATTTTCTGCGTCTAGCCGCGATGCAAATTTTTTTTCAATTTCTGTTTTTGACTTTTGGAAATTTGTCGATTTTTCTTTCAACTCCCTTTATATGAAATGTTGGAATTATTTCTTATGCGACTTTTCAAAAGTCATAGAACAAATGTTGTCTAGAATGTTTATAGAAGACGTGGTTAAGGGGGTGTAAGTGTTCACAGATACACCCTGTATATGTGTGCATAACCTGTTTATCTCGGCATTAAGGCAGCCAGCGATCTACATCTAATTATTTTGTGCCACCTGAGGGCCTAATTTGAGGAGGACGTTACGACCGAATCGGAGCTCCTATCCCTTTCACACGCACTGTGCTCGCCTCTGTTTGAATGTGACAGGTATATTTCTCTTTCGTTACGGGACGGACTTCATTATATAAACCATCTGGGTCCAGTACCTATATGAATATACTATTGTATTGATATTTCACCAGTGATGTTAGGTTCTATCAGTTTTTGGATGCATCAGCTTTTAATTACAATCTAGGACAGCAACAAAACCATTAAAAAGATTAATGACTTTCCAGTTTGTAATTAATTCATGGAGATAGCGTGTTTTGTTTTTAGATCCTCACATTACTGATAGTTAAATATTAATAATAATGCCTGTATTATGCCATTTTAATTAAAGTTATTTTACTACTTACATTAAAGAATTTAAAATGGAAAAAATGAATTTTATTATTTAGGCGCTTTTTTTAATTTAAATCTAGAACCTAATTAAATATTCAAATCCAGTTATCATTTTTTGTATCCTATAGAAACATTATCAAAATAATATTCTATAATATTGTAGATAGTAACATTTTGTAAAGTAGATCCATTAATTTGTTTATGAATAATATTGTATTTTTGGTTTTTCTCGTATATTCAACTCTAAAAGAATACAGCCAAGTAAAAACACACTCGACTTTTGCGCAAATTAATTTCCCAAAGTTAGGATGCTATAACTAAAAAATCTATCGCAATATTCCAGACACGTAAATATTTACAATAACGCTAAACTTATACGACCGGCATACAATGTTTTAATAGCCCACAGCGTTTTAAGAGCAGTAAAATATCCATCACGGCTTATTCAATCACCGTATTTGTTGGGTATGAAACTATAGTATAAAGATTGTAGCAAGAAGCGGTATTTCGAAGTGCGATAGATAGATATATAGATTGATATTCTTTCTTACTCAAAAATAGAATACATGGGTGAAACAATAGCGATAAACTGTACAGTCGAGGTCAAAAATATGTTTACACTTTAGGACCTTGTCACAATACATATTTATAAGAAAGTGGAAGTCGTTTTCTCATACATATGTACTGTGACAAGGTCCTAAAGTGTAAACATATTTTTGACCTCGACTGTACAATAAGGCGATGTTAACTCTCCTTCCCAATGTCAAGCCTTTTGTGTGCAAACGCTCGCAACCATCGAAAACCTTCTGCAACGTTGACCTTCTCTTGATGGTATACTGGTCCTATCTCATTCCTGTTCCAGTCATTCAGCATCGTGGCCGCTCCTCTTCATACAGCTGGCATGCCTGGCATGCCTTTGAGGAAAGCCGTAAGAGTGCCCCAACTCAAACCACTTGGAATCGTTACACTGTGATGAAACGCTCCATTTTACGGGCTTGCCCAATAAATCGGCCAATACGGCTTATTTGTTTAGGGCCAATAAAGCACTGAGTGTGCACCCACGTTATACAGGTTGTTTCTGTAAACACGCTACGTGCGGTTAGCTACCGATCACAGTAGACTACTTTCGAACCTTAATACTATAGGTTAAGGTCGAGGAACTCTTGCATTTTTATTCAGATTTTTCACATAAACTTAAGGGTGCTTGTTGAATCTGCTAGTGCAGCTATTTGTTTTGGACATTTTAATTGATTTTAGTTCAATGGTTTAGAGAAAAAATATGTCCATACTTTCATTTCGGATCTAAATAGGGCTAAGGTTGGTTTCTTTTTCAAATATTTGATGTTTTCGGTTACATTATGAAATAGGTATTATTCACATATCTATGATGCGTTCCGAGATATTATATTTTAACGCTCGCTTAGGTTAAAACCTTAAATGACATATTATAAGGTTTTAACGTAAATTAGTCCTTAATTTACGTTAAATATAACCTTATATGAGGTATAGGCACTCCCGTTCTTGTATTCTAAGCGCTTATTTGTAAAAGTTGTTCAATAAACTACTTTTTTTTTAAACCAAGAAATTTGAAAAGTGAAAACTTCCACCATAAAAATGTTTTTCATTATTTTATCATCAAATTCAACATAAATAACTAGACTACCCAATAAAAGCCTGTTACGCAAGTCCGAACAACTCGAAACAAAATAACAACGTTTATCTAAGCAATTTACTCACGTCAACTTCAAAAGTGTCCGAAGCAACGTGTCTGGACTAGATATAAACAAGTGCCAGTCAGCACCAACTTAATGTTACGGTACGTAATGTAACGCTGACTCCGAATGATGATTTCTACGGAGAAAATACCAGCAAAAAAAGTCATTATTAAGTCAGCAAAAAAGTCAAAAAGTGTAAACGAAGGTTGGAGATCATAATGGCGACTTGAACCCTTGACACAGCGCTGCTCTAAACCAGGCCTGTCCCACTCCGCGTGTAGGTATCGAACTTGCAAGTACATGCGGCGTCCCCTCCGGAGGGGCAAATTAGTAGAAAATCACGAACGAGCGGCGACGCACGCGCGACAGTTGCTTGCGATAGAAAGAGAACGCACTTCTAAGTATGAATAATGGTAGGCATTGAACGCTGGGCGGTCGGAATTTCAACGTTATGTTATGGTAGCCTGAGTCTTCATTTCCATAAACGGTTTTTAGGAGTGGGCTTTCTGTACATGTACTATTAAGTATTCTGTGTCTAAACAGAGAACGGGTGCTTTTATTGTACCACTGGCGCAGATTTTGAAGCCAAGAAGTTCTTCTTCTTCCTGGGCTTCTCTTTACTTGGATCTTGCCTCATAGCATTTTATGCATAACAGGGTATATTTACGCTCAGGGGTATAGTCGACAAAAATAAAATGTAATGTACATTCAAATTCTAATAGTTTATTGCTTTAACTTAAGGGCTATATCGACGATACTAGCGCCGCCAACCTATTTACACTGATTGTGGCAACAGTATGATATTTTTGAAGAAAGTAAAACATTACTGACTTACATAAAAGTAAATTGGATTTTTCAAGATGCAATACAAATATAAAACACGCGACAAGTAACAATAACGTTAATTATTGCTAAAAGTGGCCGTTTTTAGCAATAATTAACATTATTGTTACTTGGCGCATGTTATAAAAATTGTATTGCATCTTGAAAAATCCAATTTACTTTAATCTAAGTCTGTAATATTTTATTTTCTTAAAAAATATCATATTTTCGTCACAATCAGTGTAAATAGGTTGGCGGCGCTAATTTCATCGATATACGGCCGGTTTCAGAATTGAGAATTTAAGGTTAAGCATTACTTGAGTACTTACGAACTTTGACAGTATAGCCATACTTCAAATGTCAAAGTTTGTACTTAAGTTATGCTCAACTTAAAATTAACCTTTAGTTTGACTTATTATTCTTCATCCATGTGCAGTGGCCAGCACATCAAGTTACTACAATCCGTCAAATTTCCTCAGTTGATATTGAACCAAACACGTTTGACATAAAAGTGAGGTTCGATTGAAGAAATTTGACAGATTGTAGTAACTTGATGTGCGGCCTGCACATAAAGTTACTACAATCTGTCAAACCGTACATGCCCTATATTCTCGTTCGTCACAGGACCCTTTCGTTATATTCCCTCAAAGGTTCGGGATTGTTTTGCAATGTTGCAAACCGTCCCTCTTACCCCTAAGCAGGTGCCAGGCGTTATCTCACTCCGGCTTCCGGCGAAGACAAAGCCTTGAGGAGACACTTCAAATAATACGCTCTCCGCTCGCCCACCTCACAGCCTGAGGTACAGTCAACCGAAGCTACACATATATCCAAGTTTGTGCCTCTTATTCCGAGAGACAAAAGAGTGAACAGCAGTCAAACTTTTGTTGTGGACTGTACTTTACTAGAGCGGTCGATTTAGCTCATGTTTCTATGAACTATTTTTTTTTTGGACATAGCTCAGAGGATTTGGACGTTGAAGTGACAATAGGCTGGGCACATAGTATACAATTGATATCCAACCTAATGAGTATGACAGTAAGATGAGAGTCGATTGAAGAAATTTGACACTTTTGTTTACCTGGATGTGTAGCAGAAAAGTTCTACAATGGAGACCAAATACCAAGCTCAGCGTGGGACGCCCACCCAATAGTTGGACGGAGGACCTGATTGGAGTCGCAGGATCTCGCTGGATGCAGGTTGCCAGTGATAGGACACTGGAAGTTAATGGGGGAAGGCTATGTTCAGCGGTGGACGACACTATGCTGATGATGATAGCCCAACGGCACTAATATTTTTTGTTTTGTAGAATTTAGTAAATACTAGCGGCCGCCCGCGACTTCGTCCGCGTGGAAAAGTAACTTTTTACCCCCCTTTTAACCCCTTACAACCCCCTTTTCGCAATAAAAAGTAGCCTATGTTCTTTCTCAGGGTCTAGATCATCTGTATACCAAAACAATTCCGTTTAGTAGTTTTGGCGTGAAAGAATAACAGACAGACAGACAGAGGTACTTTCGGATTTATAATATTAGTTAGGATTATCATGACAAAAATATTGGTTATGTTAGCTTTAGTTAGAACAGTGACCAGCAAAAAATCTTGAAATTCTGGGACAGTTTTTTTGAAACGAATTGTCCCCTAACCCAGCACATTACCGACTTATTACCCGGGGGTGTCAAATAGATCATCTGAAAGGCTATGGCCATTTTAAAAGCTATAAATACGAAACGAAAGAGAATTATCTTGAGTTTCTATTGAAACCCAATACCTAGTTAGTAGACTAAGCTGGTGATTGGCTTAAAAAACTTCCTCAAAGAATATAATAAATGGCGCCGCGACGACGGCTTTTCATTTCCCTAGCACTTATATAATTATGGGAATAAAGCCTGTTGGAATAAAACTGCAATGCTGATAAAACTTTAAATAAGATTCTGTCGATGGATTGAATATCAACGTGACTATCAGCTGATGGAATGAATGAATGAATATGCTTTTTATTGCACACAAAACAGAGGTATAAAACTTAAAACTAGTTATAACAGGAGTAATGTACAACAAAGGCGGCCTTATCACTATGTGCGATCTTTTCCAGGCAACCTTTGGGTAAAGGACACTTGATCAAGGTGTAAGGCGGTGCAATGATACAATACTTATATACATAGGTATAAACATTAATACATACATTCATTAAATTAAATATGAATACACTAATACATATCGTATACTAACAAATTCAAAGAGTTTTAAATGATGATGATGATGTAAATGTAGGTATATCGTATCTTTAAGTTCTATTAAATTTTCTACGCCACTAGCGGCAGAATGAATGAATGAATGAATATGCTTTTTATTGCACACAAAACAGAGGTATAAAACTTAAAACTAGTTATAACAGGAGTAATGTACAACAAAGGCGGCAGAATATGCAGGAACTATTTTATATTGTAACATCTGAATGCTACCATGCTTTAAAAAAAAAACATTTTATTTCAATGAATATGTATACAGTCGGCAGTAAATACATAGCTACATCCAATGCTGTCAAATAGAAGATACAGCCAAAGTGGTAAAAACTATCGAAACACCCGAGACGCCCATATAGATAGAGATATGTTATTCGTCAAAAGTAACGGAATGCGCATATGTCACCAATTACATCGGCTCTACCAGGGCGCTACTTACATGACCACAGCTAAGCAACATCCTCGCCATATACTTCGATACAACTGCAAAATAACACCCTTTGCAATTAGCAGAGAGCTCAAAATAGATTGACATAAACGGGACTAGACTTAGGCACAGAATACTTAATAGTACAAGGTACAGAAGACCCACTTCTAAAAACCGTTTATGGAAATAAAGACTCAGACTACTATAATCTAACGTTGAAATTCCGACCGCCCAGCGTTCAATGCCCATTATTCATACCTAGAAGTGCGTTCTTTTTCTATCGCAAGCAACTGTCGCGCGTGCGTCGCCGCTCGTTCGTGATTTTCTACTAATTTGGCCCTCCGGAGGGGACGTGTACTTGCAAGTTCGATACCTACACGCGGAGTGGGACAGGCCTGACTTAGGTACTACTTCAGGTAATAAGCTGGGTGTAACAGATCACACCGTGCGCCTACAGTCCGCTTGTGACCACGGTCGTTGTAACGTGGTTGGACCTAGGTAGGTACTTATATTTAAACATCCTCGCATTTAGCCCCGTTTATATTATATCAAATTATTTGTATAATGCAACGCAAAAGTTTTAAAACATGTTTGGGTCATTCTTCCAAAATCAATATACGAAACTGACATCACAATCTTACCTACCGATTGTATGCAATGGAAAGGATGGCTATTTTTATAAAAATAAAACTACCTATTAATTTTCTTTTTTATGAAAACTTTATGCAGACTTTCATGTACATTTTTCAGGAATAATCTAGGTATCGATGGATGAAATAACCTATTATATTCTTAATAATATCTATAATTATGACAGTATAGCTATTTAAAATGATTAGTAGGTTTAAAGGAAAGTAGATAATTATTATTATACTGGAGCCAATCACTCGTGGTAGTTTGTGTTATACACCATTCATTATTAATGAATCAAATACTCAAGCATTTCATTCATTATTAATGATTAAAATACTAAAGATTTGCCGCAAGCCTTTGCAATTTATTTAGCTAGTGGTTTTAACTCAAAGAAAAACAGTTTATTTTTGCCCAATAACAAGACTTTGAATCAAACAACCTTGCGTATTTTATGATCGATACACACTTAGTGATGTACATAACTCGAACTCTCCGAGTCTTTTTGATATAATAGAATAGAATAGATTTTTATTTGCAAGAACGTGATACATAGGTGGTGCATATACAAATTATTTTTACATAGTAGTTTATAGTTTTTCCATCGTATTCGAGTAGGTATGTGTGTGTCGAGCGTGAACAAATTCGTGTCTTTTTCGACGTATCTTCTCTAATAGTGAAGTCGCTTTGGCTTATTCGAGTTAAATAAATAAATCATTTATTTCATCCAAAAACATTTTTCATAGTAACTCAGGGGTTGACCTCTTCTATTAAGTGCAGGAAGCACCTGTATCAGAAGGGGCCACTCCTCCTTAACACATTCTTACATAATTATGATAATTTTTGAGTTTTGAGTTCCAAGTATTTTTGGATTTGAAGTCTTGAAATACGTCATGTTTGTAAACAGGTGTCACCTTTGGGTACTGGTCTACTCCGATGTACCTCATTTTAGCATTCTATTTTCTGTTGTAGGAGGCGGTATGGGGACAATAAGCATTAATGATAAAATTTTGGCGATTTAAAAGAGTAACTGGCAGGTTTCTTGCTGGATCTTCATGTTATTCCGGTGGTAAAATCGCATTATATCTATTTATTTTATAGTTTATCTTATGTATCAACCTATAAATAGGTTGATTAATTATATATAATTACATGTAAAATGTTCATTATCTAAAAATAAATAGTTATAATAAGTAAAGGGGATATGTAAGTGCTGTGTACAAGAGTAGGTATGCAAATAAAGATAAAATTCGAGTTTCAGTTTGACAATATGATGCAGAGAAGACTCGAGCACTGTACATCACTACACAAAGCTGTTTGAGACTGAACGAACGTTGCATGTTAGGGGTGGTTTTCAAGGTCCCAGTAACTTTAGGTACCTTAATACCCGAAGAATCGATAGAAATGATCACAGAGGTATAGCCAAGAGTCGATTCTTTGGCCATCATCAAAGATAACAGGCATCTTTTAGGCGTTTGCCTAACGTAACGTCCTAGACCGGATTTATGCTTTCCATCAGGTGCAATGGTGGTAAATAAAATAAATAAATAAATTGAGACAACATCACATACATTGTCCTGGTCCCAAACTAAGGTTTTCCCTTGTGAAACCAGAAACAACGAACAGTAGCCTTACTACTTTTTTAAAGTACCTATTTAAAAACAGCTAATTTCTCTAATCGAAAAACGAAATATTAACGCGAAGCATTCGACGCCTAAAAAATACTTATTGAAATATTATGTAGGTATCATGTTTCACGCTACATCCATTTAATCAGTCTAAAATATTTCAATGAATGGACGCAAAGCACTGTGCTTTTTCTCTGTAGGTACAAAATGTACATTTTCATGATTATTTTTAGTTACAACGAGAAACGGACCTATTTTCTGTTTTCATTTTAGGGGGTATATTTTTCTCTACTTTTGTTGCTTTTCCACTTAAGGGGGGGAGGGGGTGGGGGGTCTAGTCTGTTATTCTGCTATTACCTATTTTAATTGTATTAAAGATATCAGCCTCCTGCACGCGACCTTTCCACCCCAACGGCCGTCTGTTCTCCTCGCAATGTGCCCTGCCCATTGCCACTTGCTTGAGCCACGCAATTCTTTGGGCTATGTGCGACCTTAGATCTCCTGCGGATCTCCTCATTTCTGATCTGACCAGGTCGGCCACGCACCAGGTGGACCGACGATCTAGTGAAGGTCGCGGGAGTCCCTTGCATGCGGGTGGCACAGGAACAATATGTGTGGAGAACTTTGGGGGAGGCCTATGAGCAGCAGTGGACGTCTATTGGCTGAAATAATGATGATGAAAGATATCAGACAGCAGACAGTACTCCTCTGAATATAAGTTTTTTTTTTGTTAGGGGAAGGGGAGATGTCAATCAGGCGATCTGCAACACCAGTGGAACACAAATACGGTGCTAACCTTTTTCTTTTAAGTATTTTAGAATAGGTAAGTATCACTTAAAACCTATATCCAGTAAGAATTTTCAAAAATAAAATTCAAGTTAAAAGCAGGGCTTTCTAACAGATGCCGGTATAATTTCAACATGAAATGTGGAAATAGAAATCCTAAAACGAAATCTTGTTTGGGAATACCCCTCCGTCGTCGTCTTTTGTTATCAAGCAGAGGAATGCAGTAGTCGACATTTTAGTGGTAAGTGAAAATAGTTTTTCGTACATATATTGTACGTCTATGCGGTACAAGATGTATCTGTTAAACATTTACATTCCTTTAACCACGCAATGTCCCTGCCCATTGCCACTTCAGCCACGCAATTCTTTGGCTATGTCCGCGACCTTAGATCTCCTGCGGATCTCATCATTTCTGACACGATTACACAAGGAGATTCCGGAACATACACACGTGGTTAAAGGGATGTAAATGTTTCACTGATACATCCTGTATAAATAAAAGAGACTCATTAGTCACTCAGTAGTAAGTAAGAATTTTGTTTCTCATGTCACATCTAAATAATAAAGCATCTTTCATTCATAAGTCATCGTGAAAAGTACAGTTTTACTAACTTTAGTTAAACGTTTAGCAAATACACCGTTGCATTTTACAGCAGTCCCGCCTCGTCAAAGCTGGGAACTCTACACAATTCTTCTATTAGACCGACGAGTAGTAGATATTTCTAAGGCTGTATACTGCGTCGCTTGCACTACTTAAGGGACTACATACATCCTCCTACCTACCACTTTTATGAAAAAATTAATGTATCAGCCTAATCTACTGTCCCTCTGCAGGGCAAAGGCCTAATTCGAAATATACTTTTTGCTCGACCCGGGAATCGAACGCAGGACCCCGAAATCACAGCTCGGTACTTAGACCACTCGACCAATCGTGCGTTACCTACCACTTTTATTACACTAAAATTGACATAAATCAATTTTTCACCTTAACGTGTAATGGTACGCAGTTTTTTTTTTGTGATAGGCAGACACCTGCAACACCAGTAGAGTCACAAGTGCGCTGCCAACCTTTAACCCCCTTTCCCCCAATTGGGCCTCCAGTGCCCTCACTCACTCGACGAAACACAACGCAGCATCAAGTGCTATCATTTCGGACGCCCCGTTGGTATAGTTATCATTTAACCTTTATGTTCATTATCTTAACAGTCTTTAGGGTTTTAAAATAAAAGTCAATATAAAAAATCTTCAATATTAAATCAATAAAATCAAGACAAAACATGTTTTTCGTTTTTAAGTTTGTTTATCTCTTTCACCGATTTATCTTTCGCCCATCCGTCACTGTCCGATGACTGACAAACAAAAAGCATTTAGATTACTTTTCAACATAAAATGCACAAAAATATAAGTAATATATAAGTTCTTTGCCCAATTAAGAATATGACGATGTTTCGAAATGCAGATAAAAGTTGACTTGGTTTGTCAACTTAGTTATCTACGTAAAATACAACTTGCCAGCTTCTGTATTTCCAGAGAGCTACAATTTGGGTGTCTTTAAGTCGAAAGTGAATAGGCTTCTTCTGGGAAAGCACGCTACATCTTAGACCTTATTGTCACTCTCCATCAGGTGAGATGAGGTCAAGTGCAAACCCATCTTATATAAAAAAAAACTTTAAATCTACCCTATTTTTACCTATAGAGATAAATTCTATATACATCAACGAACCTTTAATACAAACTGAAAAGACGAAAGGCTTTCGTCAGTAGTGTCACCACGCTTCGGAATGAATTGGGTTGCGCAGCTGAAGTGTTACCAAGGCCTCACAGAAGTCCGGCGTGAAACAGCGCGTGCGCTTGTGTCGTTGAGTGAGTGAGGGTCCCGGAGGCCCAATAGGGAAAAGGGTGTTAAAGATTGGCTGCGCACTTGTGACTCTACTGGTGTTGCAGGCGCTTATAGGCGGTGGCAATCGCTTACCATCAGGTGATAGGTCTGTACGTCCGCCACCTTTCACTTAAAAAAACGTCTTTCTACGTAAATTACGCATAAACGTGAATGATGTAAAAAAATTCGCGTATTTTATGAAAATGTATCGTTTCACTGTATTAATTCTAGCATAAAATCAGCTACCAATCTCCTTGGATGGATGAGTTCATAAATTTCACTTTATTGCTAATACTCCGTTTTGGCTTACTCAAACAATTTCACATTTCAACTTTCTTACGGTTTAATAAAAGAAACCGCAAATCTTTTCAGAATTTCCTTTTTGCAATTTGGAGCATACTGAATAAGGTAGGCAATAAGTAGTTGTTCTTTTTTTAAAATTTCATTTCGTATTGGTTTATATTTACCAATGGAACCTTGTTCTAAACTTACCATGGCAGCCATGGAAAACCGCCAAGCTTACAAGCTCAGATTGTCAATATGAGGAAAGGTGTGTTCTGGGTGTACCTGTAAACGTTTACATCCTTTTCACCACTTCATCTACCAACCATTCCGAACAACATTTATTCTACGATAGTGGCCAGCCCTCACTTCGCTTCGGGGCCGTAATTCAGAAATGAACCAATAGATGGCGCTGTGTCCAATTACATCGCGCAAGCGTTTCGTGTTTTCGGTTTACCTATAAGACTTGTCGTTGTCTATGGAAGTTATCTCTTTATAAATAGTATAGATAGAAGATAGACGACGAGTTATCAGTTGGCAGTTCCGGAATGATTTTATAATCCCCTTCACGGAATAACAGTATCTAGCTCAACTTGATAATAATTTCCTCTTAAATTATTATCATATTATACTTTAAGTATTGTTATTTTAATATTGGTTTAAGGTTAAACCACGGCAACACAAAAAAAAAGGCCGGCAACGCATCAGCGACCTCTCTGATCTCGCAGATGTTCATGGTCAGCGGTGATTACTTACCAGCAGGTGACCCGCTTGCTCGCTTGCCACCTCTAGTATAAAAAAAACACAATATCTTCATTTTCCTGATAAAGATTACGTTCGTATCTGGAAATAATCATTAATAGGGAGAACTCACGCATTTCGTCAGCGAAAAATAAGTTTTAAATATCACAGGTGCAGTATAACGCGTGAAATTCATTACAGATTTAAAGTTAAATCGTTGAATGCGGAAAGGAGAGGAACTTTTATAAATTGAAATACAAACGTGCAGGTTAAGTGTAAAAATTCTGAATTGCATTTGGTACATACACTTGCTTTTGTTTTTTAACTGTTCCGAATTTTCCAAACATAGCTCGGGTTTGTGATCACCAGACCCAATGACATTTCACCTACAATGGACATAGCGCGCCATACAATAACCAAGCGCGAAGATGGCACATGCTCCAAATTTCACCTTATTATGCTTCAAATGATCTGTTTATACACTGCTGTTTACCGACCTGCATGTGTAAACATCTTGACAGCTAAAGCAGTAATGTATAACTACGTGTCAATCGAAGCTGCATAAGGTGATTTACGGAACAGTTCAGAGCAAGGAATACACGGAGTCGCAAAACTTATTATTTATTTAATTCTTTCTTAACTTGCAATGTGTATCAGTTTTCTCTAATTAAAACTAAATTTTGCATAACATGGTTAGTTAAGTAATATTAGTCAAGTAATATAAATCCCATCAAAAACTATACTTGTCAAAAAAACCAAGTGTCGCAACTACATTACTTCTGAGATATATTGTGTGATTGCCAAGTCAATAAATGAATACCGACTTGGCAAAACATGGATCTCACCACTTTTTACGGTAGTTGCGACACTTGGTTTTTTTGACAAGTATTGTTTTTGATGTAATCTCATTCCTTTTGGTAGAAAATTCCTAAAATCTATTGAACTGCAAATATAACGTGGTAATCCTATATATCGGTATGATATTTATATAGGATTACAAAGTTATTTTGAAGTTCATATATCTAGCAAACAGGATCAAAATTTAAAAATATTTTAGTTTTTACTTGATTCATACCCCACACACTACTTATAGTGTAAATTTGAAGGTTCTAGGTCTGCTATAAGTGCCTTAGAATTTTGATGATCGGTGAGTCAGTGAGTCAGAGAGTGACAAAATTAAGAAACTTTGACCCGTTATAATTCTTAAACTACTGGTTCAAATTGATTGAAATTAGAAATATACCGTGTCTTTACAATGCCTGAATGGTTACTAAAAATTTAGTATTCTAGTTTTATCCACAACGAAGTTACAGGTCGAAAATGGCCTGAATTGCTTCGAGAAAAGGATGGTACGGCCATGCCGCTTCTTTGCTCGACTTGGTGGGGACACTGCCGTGCCCCCAGATCCAATATGGTGAACGGTTCAAGGTGGCGGACTAGTTACTTTTTGTGCATTCCCATTATCAAATAAAAGGCCTGTTAGTGCGAAAATAAAATCACTTTTTTTGTACACGTAATAATTTTATTTTAATATGATAATAAAGTGAAAAACTGAAACCTGACAACATCCTTCTAAACCTTGGAACAAATTTAATTTATTAAAAACTTGCCTTTTGGATTTACTTTTTTTTTCTAATGTGTCTTTTTGACATATGTAGTGAAGGCGTACGTTTACATATCTTTCTATGACTGATTTGGTTAAATCATAAATATGACCCAACTGTTCCTTTGTGTGCCCATCAATTTGGTTAAAAATTTTGCTATCTGAATCTGAAAGATATTTTAATACCTCTACCGTCGCATCTTTCGATTGCAACTAACTTGTGCCACTTCTCTCTCGTAATCTCATATATTGGAAAGCTAAAAAAACAGTTATTGTAAATTGGTTAGTTACCTGCCATATTCTCGCTCGGGTGATAAAAACTAAATAAAAGAGCGACTCCATAGTTATCATTTATGACTATGTTCTTGCTGAACTCTTTAGCTCTATCTCTTTCTTACGCAAGTGAGAGAAAGGAATAGAAACATTTGTTGAAAAATAGGCATATTTTTTGAAAATTCAATGATTTTACTATAATTTTTCACTATTAACTTATATAAATTATATTTATTTACCGGTGGTAGGTCACACCATTTATTTTTGTCGTCGTAAGGGCATTATTTCGGCAATTTTTCACGACACACTTTGGCATCTTTCTGCTAGACGATTGACAACACGTGTCAAACAAAGTGTGCTTAAGCACAATTGGGTATTTGACTAATCTCGATTTAGTAAAAAATATTGATACTCTATCAAAATATTGGTAAATAAGAACCAATGGCCAACATTTTCAGTTAAAAATATAACATCTAGCTGGTTTTGTGAGCATTGAAAGTTTCATGGGCAAGTCCATTTTTAAAGTATAAAATTAAAAAAAAAAAATTATATCATTGAACTACCCGTACATTTTTCATCAACTTTTATTATAAAACCATATACTTAAACGAAACATTTGATATAGCTACCATATAAAATTTACTAGACGCGCATACAGAAGGTTGAATCGTGACGTCACGATTCAATAGCCATTTGTATAGAGCGTTTTTGGGTTTGCCCAAAATACGTGCTCTTAAAGTTGTGATATCTCAGGTAATTCAAATGAGAATCAAGTGATTCTTTCAACGATGTTTCTTAAATTGAGGCGTCTTTTGATTAAACACATAAAAAAAAATTGTCAAATACCCAATTTTCTGGTTCCATTTACGAGGCGCAGATGCGAAGTCCATTGTAGGTGGAAAGTCATTGACCAGACCACATTAGGCAAGCGTGGTGATTAAGCCTAATCCCATCATAGTAGCGATGACTTGTATGATGGCGGCCTTTGCCCTGCAGTGGGATAGTTATGCTGATACTTTACTTTTATGACTTAGTGTGAAATTGTTTACCAAAGTGCGAATATTCTGACGCAACAGCCGTGTGGTAAGTAATTGCCTGGGATCGGCGGTCAGCATCACGCCACTAAAATTGACTAAATCCTATTAGGTTGGCAGATTACCCCGATAAATTCTATTTGGCGTGCATCCGGAAAATACAGTTAACCCGGCCGGTGATTGTACTTTAAAAACATTTTAACAAACCAAAAATCTATACAGGGTGTTTCAGTGAACATTGCGCCCATTTTGTTTAAGGAGTCGAAAAAGATTTCGATGCACTTCGAAAAGTCATTGATAAAAAAATTGTTTTAAATATAAATATTTATTATTTTGGACATCACAACACGATACAAACGTGCCGTTACATACATATATTTACATAAGCACTATAAATTCCTTAAAAATATATATTTAGGGTACTAATTGGTCGGGCAGTGCCTAATATTCCGTCTGATGTGACGTCCATTGCAACGTAAATGGCCCTCACTCAGCTTATGTCACGATCCTGATAGGCCCGTGACGCTTGTTTTCAGTGGGACCAGCTCAAATGGTTGGTAGAACACAAAACAATCGATTATTTTTATTACCAACCAAATAGACGAAACACTGACGCGATTCAAACGCCGACCATCGCCATCTGTTGGAACAAATTGGAACTAATGGCAAAATTACTATTAAAAGCAACTACTATTACTATTAATAGACCTTTGAAATCATTGTACCTGAGAACCCGACCATCTGGATTATGCCTAAGTAGTGTACCTACACCAATTAAAGTAAAGCGCTCTTCATTAAAGATATGCAGTGCCCGCATTTTATGGTTCCGTCAACAACACGAGTGTGGGAAATGGATATGGTATCGTATACAGCTTGTGTCTTGAGTATCAATCGTTGCTTTTTATTTTCAACTACATACTGTAGAAAACTCTCAGAGTTTGGTAAGAAAATGTAGTACTTATAGCCATAGTCGGAACGTCTTCCAACGCGGAGAAATGGATCATTTGCTAAGTGTTTTTTTTAAGATGATACTTTTTTCAAAGGTCTCTTTTGCGAAATGAGCATTTAAAATAAAGTCACACAATTTTTTTTAAATTGACCTGACTTCATACTAATGCTACCTACCATAAGTTGTGTTACAGATATCAGACAACAGACGTCAAATAATATTAATTAATACATATATTACACCCAGACACTGAACAAACACAAGAGTTCATCACACGAATGTTTGTCCAGAGTGGAGATCGAATCCACGACTTGGCGTATGAGACAGTGTCATTACCGGCCAGTCATTTTGGTTTAACGTTGTTCATCGAATGATCAATGTTTCAGTCAAACATTAGTAATCCGTCATCAATAGCCACTGCGCGAATGAGGCAGAACATCCTGTATACGTCGGTATACGCTTGTTTGCCAATTAAAGGGGGAATGGCCGATATTTGCGTTGCGGTAATATTGACGCCCGCACGCATTATATTATGCTGATGCGAACTAGGTATCGGCGGTTTCATTACTTACTTCAAAAGCATAACAGCGGTATTGCGACTATTTAGTAGTTAAGTATTGTACATTGATATTGGTGTGGTTCACCGTGAAACAGAGTTACCTCTAGTTTTCCGTATAGTTTATACGGAGCGTGCGCGGTGCGGGAGAGTCAAGATACGCGATACGATCCTATCAAAGGCGTCTATCTGGGAGGGGGTGTCAAAGTATCGAATCCGGTTTTCATCGCACCTTTTGGTGCGGTTCAGGCGTACGGGGTAAACCCTTTACCCGGGCTGCTTCTCGTGCCATCTTGTGGCACGGTGTCGTGCTTCAGGAGAGGAGGCCTCCCGACAAGGTGCTGTTGGGGCGGTCTTCGACCCCGAAGGGCCTGCTGATTTTTTAATATTTTTATACATCTCCCTCAGTCGTCTCTCAGCCCGTCTAGCCATTCCTGGCCGTCGTCAACCGTCGGGGGCAGGGAGGGGGTGGGTCCGGAGGGGGATGCGGGGGAGTGGGGGGTTCAGGTGTGGTGGGGGGGCCTGTAGTGTGCTGTTGTGTGTGTTTTGTGGTGTGGCAGTGGTGGTAGGGGTGAAATTGGTGGTAGGTGTCGTGGGGGCGGTGATTCGCCGTCGGTGTAGGGTGGTGTCAGCGGCCGTGGCTGGTGCAGAGCACTTCCCTCGTCGTCGCTTGGGAGCAGTAGCGCGCGCGACGAATGTTTGAATGCGCCCCTATGGGCGGCTTGCCGTTCAAGGAGTGGTGCAAATCCATGGAGGTGCTTGTGGGGCCCGTTATCGGCCCGGTCGAACATTCGACGGGCGAGCCTCACCACAAACTCCTCCACGGACTGCATCTCCAGGTCCGCGGCTAAGGTCGCGTTACCGACATAGCGCCCGGCTCCTGTGACGACGCGGAGGGAAATGTTCTGTTGCGCCTGCAGGCGCTGGTGTGTGTTGGCTAAAGCGTACCAAGCTGGCGCTGCGTATGTGATAAGTGGGCGGATGTACGTTTTGTACAGTCGGACCCTTGTGGCCAGTGGCAGCCTATTCGATATGAGCATGGGCCTGAGAGTGGTGCGCGCAAACTTTGTCATGTGAGTGGCATGGTTTATTTGCGGGACCATTCCCAGGGACCTATCTATTATGACGCCTAGGTATTTGGCCTCTGTAGCCCACTCTATTTTTTGGCCTAGTAGGGTCAGTGGTGGCGGTTTGCGCCAGTGGCGTCCGATAAGGAGGGCCGTGGTTTTCCCCGCGTTCACGGCCATCTTCCACTTATGTAGCCATTCTGGCAGCGCGTCCAAGGCCCGCTGTAATCCTGCGGCCGCCTCCGTCCAGCCTATCGACGAAGCGAAATAGGCGCTGTCGTCGGCGTATAGCGCCAGGATTATTGGGCCCACTCCTGGTCTTTCTTCGGCTACGGGCAGGGGGATGTCGTCGGTGGTGTCAAAGTTGGACCAGTCTACGTACCGCCATCTATCGGAATTTTCGTTTGCCAAAACCCTCAACCATCGTACCTACTGGGCTCTATAAAATTTTAATGTCCTTCTCCATTAAATCGCCAGGGCCGGTAATCGTTTTACCATGTCGCCCGTTTTAACTCTGCCCAATCAATGATTCAACGATGTACCATTTATTTGTGTATTTGTTACATTACCTTTTGTTTTCATTTCATTGGTTTGTTTGCTCTTTCGCAAGGTTCCTTGGAATATCTGAGCAGAGATCGGTTTTTTTTAATATGATAGTTGCAGATGAGCAGACGGATCACCTGATGGTAAGTGATTGCCGCCGCTCATAGACACCTGCAATACCGGTAGAGTCACAACTGCGCTGCCAACCTTTCCCCATTTAAGACTCAAGTACCCTAACTCACTTGACGAAACACAGTGCAGGCGCTGCTTCAACGCCGGTCTTCTGTGAGGCCGTGGTATGATGGTATCACTCCGGTCGAGCCGGCCTATTCATGCCGAAGCGTAGCGCTCCCACGATCAACGTTTACGGAATACAGTAGAGTTGTTCCTGTACTTGCTTGTCGCGTAACGGCGGGTATTTCAAATTTGGTTGATTACTTCGTTATTAAAATACACGAGACCAAATTCTTGCCTTACCTACTTGTAATGTGAAACATCAATTTACCCATATTGCAAAGTTTCAGCGAACACATGCAAAACAATATAACGAAGTCATTAAAACATCACGGAACCGGTTTCAGTTTCATTAGGTGTATTCATTTCATAACTCCATAAGGGGTAAGCCGCTGAATTTACAAAATGGAAATATAAGGACAACCGCTTTTACATAAATTCACACAACATCTCATACATTGATCTGACTCCGTACTAAGTAACATATAGGGCTATATCGACGAAACTAGCGCCGCCAACCTATTTACACTGATTGAAAAGTGGCCGTTTTTATTAATAATTAACATTATTGTTACTTGTCGCGTCTTTAATAATATTGTATTGCATCTTGAAAATTCCAATTTACTTTTATCTAAGTCTATAATGTTTTACTTTCTTAAAAAAAATCGTATTTTCGCCACAGTCAGTGTAAATAGGTTGGCGGCGCTAGTTTCGTCGATATAGCCCCTTTTAAGCACTTGTCTTACAGATATCAGACAACAGAGGATCACAAATATAATACTTGTTCATCACAAGAATGTTTGTCCAGGGTGGGGATCGAACCCACGACCTTTGGCGTATGAGGCAGGGTCACTACCAAATGCGCCATCCGGTCAGACATTCTTTTTCTTCATTCATGGCTTCGCGCATGTCACATATAAATAGGGGAACTTGATGCTGTTTTCTTGACAATTAAAAACAAACATTTTTGCAAAGCCTGTCAATTAGTTATTTTTTGTGATATGTGGCAGATGAGCAGACGGATCACCTGATGGTAAGCGATTGCCGCCGCCCATCCATGCAACACCACTAGAGTCACAAGTTTTGTTAATAAATCTGGTTATTTTTTCCATCGCCAACTAGTCTAATACCAACCGTGCCAAACGTACACCTCTAGATTTTTCAAATCTCAAGGCCCAGTCTGGGGGGAAGGGGATTATAGGTAGGCAGCACTCTTGTGACTCTACTAGGTGTTGCAGGTGTCCATGGGTGGCAACAATTGCTTACCATCAGGTGATCGAATTCCTCGCCTGCCACCTCACAAAACGTCGTAAAGCCAAGACAGCAGACACAATAGTAAATCAATTGTTTTATGCCTTTTGGGTCTTACGTTAAATAAAAACAAAATGTTGACAAAATCTTTTCTCTTTTCTTATATAAAACGTGTAATAATTAAGTATGTTAATGTTTAATCGTAAAAATTGTGTTCGCATGCTATTGGTAAATGGTTGGATAGGTAATCCTGTAAATGTTATTATTATCACGCCATCTTTTTGTACACCCTGTTCAAAAGCAAATAAACTATTAAAATAAAAAAATAAAATAAAATAAAAATCGTTTATTGTCTCTTAAAAACATAATTATAAGTACATTCGTTGAGAAAGGGGAACAATTTTGAGACAAAGGGACGAAGTTCAGCTCATGCTGCCTCGAGTGTACACCCTCGGCCAGCGCTGGTTTTCAACTCCTCCCGGCTCTCTAAGGCGGAATTTGAGAGCCTATGGTTTAGCTGGTTGACATCTCACTACATAAGTACCTACATCTTACATCTGAACTAGGTAAGTATATATTAACTTGTTACTTTAATTACTTACCTACATATTATAACACTTAAAAATCTATTTAAATCTAAATGTGTGTGTTCTGTTCTATTCTCAAATAACAAAGCTATGCTAATTGTATTTAAATCCCAAAAGTACCTAGAACTGACCGCCCTGTAGCGCAACAACCGTTAATGAAAACTCCACTCTTAAACTGACAAATGTCCTCTGTTTTGTCAGGGTTGCGGTTTTCGCTCCGGTAGGCTTCGCCATATTGTACCTACTCGTTCCTAGCTCCTACAATTACGCCAACCAACGCTGGCCTCCCGCGCCCTCCCCTCGAACCACAAAACCCCTCAACTAGAAGGATGAAGCGAGGAACTCCACAGCTCAGCTTAAACTGGATACTTATGCTGTACCTACATAAGAGTAGCCAGCCGCTTCTGTTTGCAACGAAATTGGGCGTGTCGAAGGAATAGGAACCTAACTGGATTGGCTTTGAGGCTGCAATTTGCGTAAGTCTATTCTCTATAATCCGGGCCGCTTGTCATCAAGAGATTAGATCACGGAGTCTTTTAAAAAATAATAAAAATATCAAGGGAAGGTTTTGTTAGGTGTCCCTTTAATGATATTGGGATATGATGAAGCTGTGAAAAATATGGAAGATAAATCGTGCGCTTTAATATCCGTAGGGATGTTGACTTGGTCGTTTGTTTACATTGGGATTACTGCTGGCACTGTTGCTCCCTCGGATGGGAATGTTATGGATACCCTCCATTTTGGGTCTAGCTACGGAAAAGAAAAATAATCCAAATTGTTTGTTGATAAATGAATTTCTAGGATGTTGAACAACTTTCGGAAAATTACAAACTGCAGTTAAAATTAATTTGTTTAAACGGTGTTAGGTTTATTTAAAAAAAAATATCTGTTTCGTATTTGGTAAAATAGAAGCAGAAATAGGTAGATAATCTTTATTCAAGTTAGGTCCATACAGAACACTTATGAATGTCAAAACATATACATATTTATTTATTCAAGGAAAACAAAATAGATTACAGTCATGGGATTATACATAGTATATTTATACCTTATAGACATCGTCAGTCCTTACGTATTAATCGAAAAGCCAAAACACTAGCGCGTTGCAATCGACACCCAGCACCATCTATTGGTAATATTAGTAGGCAGTGGAATTAATGTCCCGAAACGAAGTGAGACTGGACCACTAGTTTTTCATTATCTAGGCATATCTTTAAGTGAAGACATCCTTGTACTGATTTTGTATGACAACAAATGATGTTGTTGGTGAATCTTTATCCATAAATAAATACTTATGGGTAGCACTTGGTACCTTGGTTCTGGAACCATCATCGAGTTGGCAAAACTATTAACAAATCAACTCTGTAGACTAAGTATTAAACGCCAAGCTGGCAACAATATTAACAAATAAACTCTGTAGACTAACTATTAAACGTCCACAAAGTTACCTCGAACCTGTCCACTCGCAAATCTATTTCTGTGTTTCCCTACATTTTCGCCAGGCTGTTGCGCCTCTAATTGAATATGGTTAGTAAACTGATTATTGCAGACGGGGACTGAGATAAACCAATTTGTGCTTTAACAGAATGGCCTGATGGTTCAACTTTTAGTACGAGGCGTGTGGAAGGAAATGAGGTTTTGTATAATTTTGATGGTGACAATAAACAGACGGGGTAATAAGGAATTAAGAGTTTGTAGCGTTAAATGGTTTTAAATTGTTTATGAAAATTTATACTAATAACTACCGCTCTCAGAAACGTAAATTAACTTTAATTGTCACTTGGAGAAAAATATTGACCCATATTTTCCTATAATGAGGACTTCGGGATTAAAATTAACGGTGTAGGTGTAAGATTTGAATGTCTTTATTTATAAATAGTGGCCCGCCCGCACTTCGCTTCGGGACCGTATTCAATAATGAACCAATAGATGGCGCTGTGTCCTATTACATCGCGCAAGTGGTGTAGATGAATGGTCTTTATTTATAAATCATCATCACCATCATCATACCAGCTCACATCCACCCACTGCTGAGTATAGGCCTCTTCTCTATCACGCCACTGCCTACGGCCCAGCATCATCCATTGATTCCCCACAACCATTACAAAAAAACAATAAATAATATAGAAAATTCGGCAACGCCTGCCACGAGTCTGCGTTTGGTAGGTACTGGTACAACTGAATAGTTGTACCAGTACCTACTGAATACTGGTGAACTGAATGCGAATGCATGACAAGAATAACAGATATCAGGAGACCTATTTTTGAATTTTCGCTTCGTCTAAACAAAACTACTAGTTTTGCAAGTCTGATTCATAATTTTCCCTATTTTTGAAATCACTCGCTTAGTGTGTCGCCAATTTTGTCAAAGTGTATAGTGTTAACTCGTTCCACGCAGAAAATTCTTTAATCGGTATTACAATTGTAGGGCCGGTATTCGGTGTAACGTATAACGGAACGTAAATATTTTGTCAGGAAAAGAGAAAAAGAAAAATAAATTTGACGTAAATGCGACCACTCGCCTAACGGAAACGAGTGGTTTACACCACGTTTCGTTGCAAATCGCTCGTTTTCGAATGATTCAAAACTGCGTATGTAAAAAATCATGCGAGTCACACATTTTTTAGTGAGACGACAATGACAAAAATAGGTCTCCAGGACTAGTGGGTAGGTATAATCCATCCCGCTTCGTCCTTCGAAGTTGCTGAAACAACACGAGGACAAGACAGTGAGAATAACTAATTCCGTGAAATGATTTGCGGCGAGCCTGCTGCGGTCCACCGCAATGGTATTACAGGGTAGGGCTGTCGCGACTACAGCTGAATAGCCGGACAATCCAACTAGAACAGCCGAATCAACCAATTGTAAAGGCGAAACTACTTTCGCATTTCGTATCTTCACACACGCCACGCTTTAGCATGAATGGGCCAGGTCGACCGGATTGAAATGACGGTCTCACAGAAGTCCGGCGTGGTGAACAAGCGCCTGCGCTATGTTTCGCCGTGTGAGTGAGGGTAAGTACCGAGGGACCAATTGGCGATAAGGGGGTTAAGGGTTGGCAGCGAACTTGTGACTCTACTAGTATTTCAGGTGGGCGAATCACCATCAGGTGTTCCGTCTGCTCGTCTGCCACTAATCACATAAAAAAAACAACATCTCTACTACTTGTAGTTGTGCCCGGTAGCTGTTGTGTCCGTACACTTATGTTATAAATATCAGACAACAGAAACACAAATGCAATACTTATTATTTACACCCAGTCACTAAACAATCACAACTGTTCATCACACGACTGTTTTTCTAGAATGGGACAGACAAACAGACATGCCGAAACTATAAGGGGGAAACTAACCGTCAATAGCGTAACAAAAAGCGGACAGGCCAAACACAATCTAATTTGGCCGGACATGCAACCAAAAAGCCCATGTCCGGCTATATCCGGATCGCTTGCAACCCTAGACTGGGACTGGTTTTGGCGCAAACGTGAATGTAATATCCAGTTTAATATCTGGTTCCCTAACTTCTAACACCACTCTGATATGTATATTTCACAGTTGAAATTATGATGATAAAAGCTAGGTATAGACTAGAGCTACCTAGAGTACCTAGATATTAACATTAAGGTCAGAAAAAGAGAGATTGAAAATATAAAAAATAAGTTATACGTTTCTTTATACTTATGTCAATTGAAATTGAATAGAACACTTGTGTCATCAGGTGATCGTCTGCTCGTCTGCCACCTCTTCATTCGTATAGCCCCTTTAGCGCTTTAGGTGCTATCAAGAATAACACGCTAAGGCGATGGTGTTGTTTTACGTGATAGGACGCAGACCATCAGACGGTAAGCGACCGACGCCCATTAGATACCCAGAACACCAGTGAAGTCACAAGTGCGCTCCCAACTTTGTGTCATTAGGTGATCCGTCTGCTCGTCTACCACCTACAATCACGTAAAAAAAACTAAAAAGTTATCATTAAAAAATCTGATCTGTCGTATTTTTATTATTAAACGGTTTTATTTAGCTCACCCCGTTTGTTTTATTATTTATTCTTGGGTCAAATTTGGTAATTCAAATTTCACTTACTTCCTGTCAACCGATTAATCTGAAATTTTGTATACATTTTGGATTTTGGTGACAATACAATTATGTATATTCATTATCATTATAAATCCAAGATGGCCGCCGCTACAAAATGGCGGAATAATTTAGGTATTATTAATCCCAACAATATGGGTATCTAATGAATGGGCTTAACAAGCAGAATACAACATACTGTAAAAAATTGAAATCCAAGATGGCGGCCGCTACAAAATGGCGGATAACGTAGGTTTTATCAATCCCATCAATATGGGTATCAAATGAAAGTGCCCAATTAGTAGAATACAATGTAGGTACTATATAAAATTAAAATCCAAGATGGCGCCCTCTACAAAATGGCGGAAGACTTAGGTTTTATCCTCCCCCAAAGTTCTCCACACAGATCGGACCTGTGCCACCCGCATCCAAGGGACTCCCGCGACCTTCACCAGCTCGTCGGTCCACCTGGTGGGAGGCCTGCCACGGTTGCGGCCTCCTGCACCGTGGCCTCCTCCACTCAAGGACCTTTCGACCCCAACGGCCGTCTGTTCTCCTCGCAATGTGCCCTGCCCATTGCCACTTCAGTCACGCAATTCTTTGGGCTATGTCCGTAACACACGCATTAAAGACTTTCGTCTTTAGACACTGAGGTAGATGAGCCGAAAATATGCTGCGTGGCTTCCCGAACGCTGCCCAGCCGAGTTGGATTTGCCGGTCGACCTCTTTCTGGAAGTTGGACTTACCAAGTTGCACTTTTTGTCCGAGGTAAATATATTCGTCTACAACTTCCAGTGTAGAGCTTCCAAATTTTACAGGAGTGGGTATGACATGAGAGTTCAACATGACTTTCGTCTTGTCCATGTTCATTTTGAGACCTACTTGTTGAGAGACTCTACTGAGGTCGTCGAGCATTCTGCTCAGGTCTTCCAAGGTCTCAGCCATGACTACGATATCATAGGCAAATCGAAGGTGCGTCATGTACCTACTCGCCTTTTATATTGATGCCAAGTCCATCCCATTCCAGAAGCTTAAAAACATCCTCCAACAAAGTTGTGAACAGTTTCAGCGATATGACGTCACCCTGTCTCACACCACGCTGGAGTGGTATAGGCTTAGACTTCTGGTCCTGAAGACGGACTTTCATGGAGGCGTTTGCATACAGGGACTGCAACACTTGTATGTACCGGTAAAATCCCACCAAATCCCACCAATATGGGTATCAAATAAAAGGGCTTGACAAGAAGAATACAGTGGCACTATACAATTGAATGAATTGAACAGAATGTGAAACACAAACTAAAACTAGAAAATAAAAATAGGTAAAAAAACTTTTTAAGTTAAACGGTTTTATGTTAAACATACATTGCAATGTTTAAGATAAATGTACTAAAAGCCAAAAAATAATAAATAGATACAGTCGTGGGAATTATAAACATATGCATAGACTAGACTAAAATAAAACCGTGGGGCATGTCAATTGTCTACAAATTATCGACTTAATGTGCGATAGAAGAATCGTTTAATTCGTCGTTAGGCAAGTGGCCCGCAGACGGTGAGGAAACATTACAAAAACAATTGACGTGCCCCACGGTTTTATTTTAGTCTAGTCTATGCATATGTTTATAATTCCCACGACTATATCTATTTAATAATTTTTTGGCTTTTAGTACATTTATCTTAAACATTGCAATGTATGTTTAACATAAAACCGTTTAACTTAAAAAGTTTTTTTACCTATTTTTATTTTCAGTTTTCCGCTACAGCTGTATTCCGTCGCTTACCCCACAATTTACATTCACCCTGTTGCGTAATAGTTCCTAAGCCGGGAGTGGCGACTTTCCAGTAAAGACCACGGTTCGGTTTGTTTACAAATGCGACGAAACAGTTAACTCCATTTTTGTAGTACGGGGGCTACAGAGAATTTTTAGCAGATTGACAAAAATACTAAGACAGAAGTAATATGTAGAAATAGAGAGATTGAAAATGTAAAAAAAATACTTATACCTACGTTTCTTTATACTTAGGTCAACTGGAGAGAAAAAGGGTAAAGAGTTGGTAGTGTACTTGTGTCATCAGGTGATCGTCTGCTAGTCTCACACACATAAAAAACTTAAGTACTTACATCAGTTTAAAACTACTATATTTAGGGTTCAGACGCCAAATGGCAAAAAACGGATCCCATATCTAGATTTATCATGTCTGTGTTTCTTTCTGGTGTGTCTGTCCGTCCGTATGTTACCGCTCTGGTGCTCCTTGCACTTAATAGAAAATGTCAACCCTTGTCTATTTTATGCAAGTTTGATTAAATAAATGATTTTGTATTTTTTGTATTTTGATTTTAAGCAAAGCCTGAACCATGGTCAAATTTAAGCCATCGCTTTGGATGCTACCAAGAACAGCACGCTAAGGCAATGGATTTCCGACCACCAACTGTGACCAGCTGTGGGAGAGCCACGCTTCGGCATAAATGGGCCGGCTCGACTGGAGTGATACCACTGCCTCACAGAAACCGGCGTGAAGCAGCCCCTGTGCTGTGTTTCGCTGAGTGAGTGAGGGTACCGGAGGCCCACTCGGGGGGGAAGGGGATAAAAGGTTGGCAGCGAACTTGTCGCGCACACTCCACTGGTGTTGCAAGTGTCCATGGGCGGCGGCAATTGCTTACCATCAGGTGATCCGCCTGCTCGCCTGCTACCTATCACATAAAAAAAAAAAAAAAACCAACACCAGTGGAGCCACAAGTGCGCTATCAACTTTATGTCATCAGGTGATCCGTCTGCTCGTCTACCACCTACAATCACGTATAAAAAAAAACAAAAAAGTTATCATTAAAAAAACTGATCTGTCGTATTTTTTCAGTTTTCCGCTACAGCTGTATTCCGTCACTTACCCCACATTTTACATTCACACTGTTGCGTAATAGTTCCTAAGCCGGGAGTGGCGACTTTCCAGTAAAGACCACGGTTCGGTTTGTTTACAAATGCGATGAAACAGTTAACTCCGTTTTTGTAGTACGGGGGCCTCAGAGATTTTTTAGCAGATTGACAAAAATACTAAGACAGAAGTAAATGTGTCATATATAGATACTTTTTGTACTCTATGGTAAGCAGTTGTCACCCATAGACTCTCGCAATTCCAGCAGAGTCACAAGTGCGGTCAATTTTTTCCCCTTCTTCACGATTTGGGCCAATTCTGTGGTTAGACATCGGGTATCCTCACTCACTTATCGTAATACAGCGCAAACGCTCCATCCCGCCGTGAGAAGTCTTGGTAGCACTTCGCTTAAGCCGGCCCATTCTTGCCAAAGCGTAGTTTTTCAACGGTTTTCTTTAAGACATAGGGGGCAGACGAACAGGCGGATCACCTGATGGTAAACGATTACCGCCACTGAAGGACATCTTCAACACCAGAGGAGTCACATGTGCTGACGACCTTTTAAGAAAGAATACGCTCGCTTTTTGAAGTTTTTCAGGTCGTATCGGTCCGGAAATACAGCAGGCGACAGTTCATTCCATAGTTTCATCTTTCACTCCACATCGTTCCTAATTTATCCACTGCCACCTAACCTACCCTCAGCGACGATTCACGCCGGCTTCATTACTTTGGTTACTTTGTTCATAATATAACTTGATGCTTATTTCTGCTCTTACTGTTGCATGCGACTTAAACTTAATTAAAGATCGTACGATACACAACTTCTGAGTACATTAAAATAAAACTCTTGTCAGGATTTCATACCCAAATAAAACCTCGCTGTCTTTTCGTCCGTCTATCCTTTTTTCTGTCAGGCTATATCTCAGGAACCGTGATAGCAACTAGGGGGACTATCGCATGTGAAAAATCCGAAAGATGGCGTACTGTAAAACGTGGGTCCATTTAGACGGTGATTGGTTATTTTTAATGTAAGATGACGAAATGTCACTGAACAACCAATGACGTTGAAGTTGGACCTCACTCTAACACTAAGCTTTCCAGCCGAATTTTCAACCGCGATTATTTAAGTAGGTACTTGCTATTACCTAAAGCTGGAAACAAGCACGATATAATTATCTACCACTCCCCTAACAATAAATTGTGTTAAGGCACCTGTTCCTCCCAAGACACGACTTACTACAGTAGGCTTAAGCTGCCCTGACGCATAATCTCTGAGATTGTGCAGCACAGAATGCTACATCGAAGAACAATGCTCTAGCATGCGATTCCATTTAACCGTAAAACAGTACCATCCGGGCTAAGATGCGCACCACGAGATAATTTTGTCGACACTCGTATTGGGTCGGCGCAAGTTGCTTCTCGCTCTCTTGACTGAGCGATGAGCAGGACAGAAGGATGCGCTCTCGCGAACGAGAGTCGACAAAATTTTGTCGCGGTGCGCATCTTAGCCCGGCAGGACTTCATAACAGGAACTAAAAAAAAACTTGAAAACAGTACCATGACTTCATAACAGGAACTAAAAAATATTGAAAACAGTACTATGACTTCACTTTAACTTTTAGAAACGCGTTTCTATTAAAATCATGTAAATTTAAATTGCAAGCACTTGTTTCCATCGCTCTCTATGGATGACAGGGTTAAAAAGGCAATAGCGAGCCCATGTTGCCTGGAGCAAGTGTTTGCGCGCAACCAATCTGTGGCCACCTTCTGTACACCCCGGGATATCTGCCTACCATGGATATACGAGTACATACCCGACCTGCCTGCATTTGACATCAATTAAATGTTCTACGAGAACACAATGTATTCTCATTTATAAGATAAAAGCAACTATTATTGGAAGGATCTGTACATCTGTTCACTGTGCGAGCGCGATTTGTTGCGATAATTCCAGAACATTCCATTTCTTGAATCTGTGAGACACAGGTTCCAGAACGATTTCTACACCAGTCTAGATTTTTCTAGATCGTTCCATTTCGGGTTTATGCTTGTTATAAAGTCGATTATAAAGATAATGACGGACATAGAGCCGTCAAAGTAAATAAAGGGTTATTTTTTTATTTTGAGGTCCAGTCCGCTGATTGTAGACCGAACTCCTCCTTGTTGCATAACAGAAATAATAGGTATGATGCTGTCACTTTATACCTAAATACTTACTTTATTACTAGCGCGTTGCAATCGACACTCAGCGGCATCTGTTGGTACGAAAATTACGTTCCGAAACGAAACACGGGCTACCTGCACCAAAAATACTTATCTGTATTTTTGGTGCAAAATAAACTTTATGTATAGGGAGAGGAATGTTCCCCATGAAAAGGAAAGATCTTCCGTCGAGCCAGGTGGTGTTGGCTCGGGGACCATGGTCCGGTGTACCATCTTGGTTTGTCGTATATATTCCAAGTTGACATGCGAACTTTGCTTTCGCGATGTAGATCATAGGTGAATTTGAATCTTGTATGGAACAGTCAAATTAGCGCCATCTGCTGTTGTTTGGATGAAATGTTTTATGATGTAGTGGCGAACTTTCTTCACAGATAAATGTGAATTTGGATAATTATTCGCTACTGCAATGACTGCAGACCATTGCAGTGTCATTCGTTGCAGTCCGTGCGGCAATCAAGCCGTTTTAATGAAGCATCGATCTCGGTCGAAATCTCATTATTTGAGTCGATATGGATTGGCGGGCCACTGGCAGACTGCGCAGCAAATGATTACAGTTTTAAATCTAAAGCCTCCATTTGGGCTATTACGCTCAAATTATATGGACGCTCGGCCATATGGAAAATCTGTTTCGTCCGGACGTCAGCCAGGATTTCATTACGGTACAGCCACACATAAGTATACGTATATCGTTATTAGGCGTGTTAATAATTTTGAAGCCCCTAGAGTATACAGTTTGCTTTCTTAACTTTCCTCTCGGCAAACACTAATACTTTTTATTTGAGAATCAGTTATGTAACCTATGTCCCTCCAATCACTTAATTCGAGTAACAACATTTGGAGTGTAAAAATTTGTATACAATTATCATATTATAAAATAATTACATCAGTAGGTAGCTATCAATTTTATAACAATTCGTGTCGCTAGTGCGCTTTACCCGTCGCCTTAATTGGCGCTAGGAGTAATGGCGGTGCCTTTTCAATTCAATTCGAAAAATTTACCGTTAAACCTCAGGCGCTCGTGTGGCAGATTTGCTTTAGAGTTAATTAGCGATATCGCTGGCTCAGTAAAAACTGGCAATTTAATTTTTAATTTCCAGACATCTATTGCGAATTTAAGCCCAGTTCCTTTGATTACAAAACGTGGGGTATAAAGTTAATTCAGGTTCAAAACAGATACAGCATCTGTATCAGGAGAGAGTAACATAGGCACGTTCAAATTGTATCTCTTTCTACGCGGGAGAAACCGCGGGGCGGAGCTAGTCCTCAATAAAATTTCAAAATAAGTCATCTACAATCCGAGTGGAATCTCATACGATATTCAAGGTTATATTTATAAATCAGAAATAGGAACACGGAAATTCACTCAATATTCGCTGCATGCGCGCTGGCTTGAGGCAGATTTGCCCATATTTTTAGATAAGCAAGTGTAGTCTAGGAGACTCGCATTCAGTTGCAGATGCATTCGTTAAAAATCAGCATTAGACACTCACTGGCACTGAGAAAAACACCCAATGCCTAAAAAAACTAGGCAATACAATGCGTCAGTGCTATGTTATAATTATAATGCTATTATGTGCTATTTTGGATATAACTGAGATAACACCACAAATATTTTTTTGCTAATAACTCTGGATTTTTCAAATTTAAATGTAAATATATTCTTATACTAGTCAAAGATACGATTTAAATATTTGCCAATAGCTCGGTGATAAGGTAAAACGTCGTAAGAAAACTTGCAAGTTTCGGATAGTAGTAGTAAAATCCGGACAATTCCACCAATTTAGCCGGAAATTTGGGGAAAAAAACCGACAAGCTTGGTACTCTCAAAAACGCTGACCGTTTATTTATTTTTTGCTACTAAACATGACGGGGCAGCTTGTCGCGTCGCCTAAACTCGCCATTGTCCTACATAAAAAACCTGAAAAATCCGGACAGACACCTAATTTGTCCGGACATAACGCCTAGCGTCCGGCTTTATCCGGACGCCTGGCAACCCTGCACGGAAGAGATTTAAGAAATTCTTATACTGTTTTTATTGCTACTCCTATCTCTGGAACTATTTTAGCGAGTAGAGGTGCATTTTCAATTCAATGTGAGGAATTCGTATCCATCGTAAGAAGAGCGCTTTGCCCCGTATATTTATTTAAGACTTTGATCTAGAGGACTTCGAATAGGACATACTAAGCGAATGAGTGTAGCTAGGAATGCAACCTGAAGCAAAACACTAGAAAAAAAAAATCCATACGGTGTCCTGAACACTAGAAAAAAAAGCCATACCTACCTACAAAGTGTATTTGAGAAAATTTACATCTCTTTAATCGCGTATTCTTCAACCACTTCTGAACATCATTTGTTCGAAGACTTTTCGATATCGATATTTTTACAACTCAATACAAAGTGACCATAATTATCGTTTTTTCTTGGTAAAAAGATTCCTACAAGAATCTGTTCCAATTAGGTTACCAAGCAAGCTATGTGACGAGTTAGGTACTTTTTAAAAACAACGATAAGGCTTGTGTAGTTAAACTGAAAATATAAAATACTAGCGCGATGTAATGGACGCCCAGCGCCATCCATTGGCTCAGTTTTGAACTACGGTGCCAAAGCGAAGTGGGCCTCTAGTCTATACTATAAAGAAATAACTTCTGTAGACAACGACAATGCTTATATTATGTAAACTACATATAGGTAAACAACCACAAGACTTATTGCATCCCGAAAAGAGGTGACACTTGCGCGATGTAAACGACAACCAGCGCCATCTATCAGTAATAATTGGTACTAATAGTAAGACTAAGTCCCAAAACAAATGGGGGACGACCAGCTACTTACTACTAGTAACAAACACTAGTAAGTTACTAGTATTTGTATAGGTAAACAAACAGCATCTTTATATTTTTCAACAAACATCTACTTAACTCCTAAAGTCATTAATGTTATTAACATAATAATAACTTTATTGGCCCAGGGAAAAATATAACCTGGCCAAATTGAGATCCCTTATCAACCATCGTGAATAAAGTATTTTCGTTTATGAACTTTCCAAGTTATAATAGCAAATGTTATGGGCGCTGCGATAGGGTTGCGAACACTGGAAAACAACACATTTTATTAATTTACTAGTGGCCCGAACTCACTTCGTTTTGGAACTTAGTCTTGTTATTAGGTCCAATCATTGCCGATAGATGGCGCTAGGTGTCAGTTGCATCACGCCAATGTTTCGTGTTTTTGGGTTACATATAAGCCTTGTGGGACTATAGACGTTGTCTCTTTATAAATAGTATTGAAGAAGATGGCAAATGTTTTGATAATTATAATTCTATACTTATATCTATAGGTAAAGTTTGTAAGTAAGTTTATGATTCGTTTGTTAAATCTGGCGGATAATTCATGCTGATATGCAAAGATTTATATCTTTGTTGATCAAGGTAAAATCTTCGATTTGAAATAAGTACCTTGCCGCTAAAAAAATATTAAAATACGAAGAAACACAAAGACATATATATTTTTTTTCTGCCGGTGCAAGCTTTGTGATTATTTAAACATTGTATTACAACTATTTATCTAGTTTTTTTTAGTTTATTTAATTATTTGTTACTCAATCATAACGATAAGTCATCGTAATCATGACGATGTTCAATTTGATCTCAGCAAAAAATTACCTACTGTTGAGTAGTAATAGTAGGCTTCTTCTTCACTTCACGCTAAATGTTTGACATTTACCTATCTTATTCAAATGTTAATTATCACCGGAACCACGAGCCAAAGGTATGTGCCCAGATTACGTCGACAGATCGACCAATTTACAAACATAAATCTACAGCAGTCAATATGAATCCCATCAAAAACAATACGTACTTGTAAAAAAAACCAAGTCTCGCAACTACCGTAAAAAGTGGTGAGATCCATGTTTAGCCAAGTCGGTTATTCATTTATTGACTGCCGTGCCCCCAGATTAAGCAAAGTAGCTAGAATGTCGTTATTTTACAGGCTGTACTTCGGAAAGTGTTATTTTTATTCACGTTACCCCTTTTCTACCATCGAAAAAGCAGACAACTTGCGGACTCTCACCCCTTCTAGGCAAATCTCGTCATAGAGATAATTCAGGGTTGACAGCCCTAAATAGGGTCGGTTCACACCACCTCCGCTTTAATTAAGTTGGCGAAACTTCCTCGTCGAAATTCACAAGATTGCGGACATTGGGACCTCCAAACTCGTAATGTAATAAATAAATAACGCATACTGTACTACAAAATAGATACCGAGACTAGGTATTGCGAAGCTGGTGGCTTTTAAGGGGCTACAATGACGAAACCAGCGCCGCGTACCTGTTGACACTGGTATAGTATCTTTGGGTAGCATTTTTAAAATTGTATAACTTTCACCCCTTACAAGCCCCTTTTCGCATTAAAAAGTAGCCTATGTTCTTTCTCAGGGTCTAGAGTTCTAGACCATCTGTATACCAAATTCCATTCAAATCCGTTCAGTAGTTTTGGCGTGAAAGAGTAACAGACAGATAGACAGAGTAACTTTCGCAATTATAATATTAGTTATAGGATATATCGCAATGACAATGCGGCTAATCATTCATTCACCGCGTTTAAAAACGGCCTTGTGTTTAATAGCTAGCCGTAATGTTATACGAGAATTGGGTATTTGACTATTTTTTTTTATGTGTTTAATCAAAAGACCCCTCTATTAAAGAAACATTGTTGAAAGAATTATTTGATTCTGATTTGAATTACCTGAGATAATCACAACTTTAAGAGCACATATTTTACGCGGGCCCAATAACGCTCTATACAAATGGCTACTAACATGTGACGTCACACGCTCGTATCTTGTATGCGCGTCTAGCAAATTTTGTTTGGTAGCTATATCAAATGTTTCGTTTATGTACATAGTTTTATAATAAAAGTTTGTATTTAATGTGTGGGTAGTTCAATGATATAATTATTTTTATAATATTATAAACATTAAAAATGGACTTGCCCATGAAACTTTGAATGCTCACAAAACTAGCTAGATGTTATATTTTTAACTGAAAATTGTGGCTATTGGTTCTTATTTACCAATATTTTGGTAAAGTATCAATATTTTTTACTACATCGATATTAGTCAACTACCCTATTGGTCCCACGGCCTTTGTTTTACATGAATAGTTAACCATGCAGTCAATATGTCATCGAAGGTACTTCTTGCTGAGTGTTAACGTAATCCTAACGCGGACATGACGTCCTTGAAAATTTCATGCCACTTAAGCCTAAAAACTTAGTTTTTGACATTAGTAATTAGACGGATACAATTCAACTGCGACATGCCTTCTGTGGGTAACTGTGAAACAAGCCGCATCGGCTGATGCAATCCAAAGATTTTAATTAGTATCTAGTGGTTTTTAGTGTACAAATTTGGTGTTATTTTGTGCAGTGAAGTGCCGCAGGGTGATATTAATATAAGAATCATTGAATTGTGTCGTTTTTAACACTGCTATTGTGTGTCGAGTGAGTTGTCACGTGAACAATTTGCTTTGACATAATATAGTCTTAAAACCTACGGCTTTGTTAAAAATAGTCTCCACAGAATCCTTAGGACATTAAAACGCTAAACACCGGCGTTTTATTGAGTGACTGTGACTTCGACTGTTGACTACACTTTATCAAACTACACTTGACATTGGCAAAATTAAATGTGTCATGAACACAATACAGGCCATATAAAAAAAAAGACATCAGTGCCTCTCCCTTAGCCTGTAGTTATTGAAGCTAGTCTCAAGTCGTCTGCGAAGGCTCCACTTAGGCGGCAATCTGAGGGCGCGATTGGCCTCCGCCGCGCTTCCGCCCCAGCGACTGCCAGGACATTGCCAATCACTTGCACACCGCTGCATATTGCACGAGGTAAATTTAAGTAATCCACGAAACAGGTTGAAAACTAGTAATATTGCGTCATTTTAAGGTAATATATATTACTGTAAAAGAACGAACTACTGTAATTCTTAAGATTTAAGTGCAAATCCTAAGATTCACCAACATGAGTGTACGGCGGAGCGTATCACAGAAGACCGGCGTGAAGGTTGGTAGCGCACTTGGGACTTTACTGGTGTTGCAGGGGTCTATAGGCTGCGGCAAACTCTAACTTCAGGTGATCCCTCTGCTCATCTGCCACCTAACACATAAAAAAGTACTCCACGAAACGAATCAAAAACACAATCTACTACTTCTAATGACAGCGTTGCGATAGCGATGTGTTTCGTTGCGTGAGTGAGGGTACCGGAGGCCCAATCCAGGGATAAGCATCGCATTTGTGACACCATGCACTGGTGTTGCAGGTGTCCAAGGGTGGCGGTAATCGCTTACCATCAGGTGATCCGTCGGCTCGTCTGCCAGCAAGCGCCGTTGGAATCACTTTTTAAACGCTTTCAGTGTACAACGGTGTGTACAGAGCAGTGGTTCTTAACCTTTAAGTCATGAGGGACCATTTTACCAAAATTCTGTCGTGTCAGGGACCACACACTTCGGACATGCGTCGCGGCGTTTGCGTTGTATCAATTGACACTTGTTTATTACGATGTCTTCGCGGACCACTTGGAATGCCTCCAAGGACCACCAGTGGTCCGCGGACCACCGGTTAAGAACCACTGATCTAGAGATTATTATCAAAGTGTAGAGGTATATTGCTCGGAGTTATTATTTTGGTCCAGATGTGTATTTTCTTGTGCTATTAAGAAGATTAATGATCCCTTGTTGGGATATTTTTACAGAATAACATTCGCATTATACGTTTGTATATTATACAGGGTGTGTTGGACTTATTAATCATTTTACAACGCATGACGGTCTCGATGGCGCAGTGGCTAAGGTGTTCGCTCGGAGCGCCCGGGTTCCATTCCCGGTCAAGTCAATTTAGAAAACTACATTTCCTAAGTTTTCTTGGGTCTGGGTGTTCTGGGTAGACCCCAGATAATTATCGTCACCGTATATAGGGTGTATCTGTTAAAATTTACATCCCTTTAACCACGTGTTCTATCAACCATTCTGAACAACTTTTCAAAAATATTCGAAAAAAAATTCGACTCCCTATACAAAATGACCAAGTCACGTGACCGACTTTGTATGGAAAGATGAAATTTTTTTTATGCGAATTTTCAAAAGTCATAGAACAAAATTTGTTTAGAATGGGTGGTAGAACACGTGGTTAAAGGGATGTAAATGTTCACAGATACACCCTGTATTATAGTGGTCAAATGTGGGCGCGAACACATGTGCACACTACCCTTACCCTCATTTTCCTGCTAAGTACCTAAGTATCTGACCATACATACATCATCATCATCATGTCAGCCCACATCCACCCACTGCTGAGTATAGGCCTCTTCTTTATTACGCCACTCCCTACGGTCACCAGCCAGCTCATCCATGTTTCCCCACACCCTTACAATATCGTCGGACCAACGGGCAGGTGGTCTACCCACAAGACGTCGCCCCAATCTTGGCTGCCATTTGGTAAGCTTTATAGTCCACCTATCATCCTTGCATCTTGCCAGGTGCCCTGCCCATCTCCACTTCAGCTCACACACTCGTGTACCAACATCGACGACCCTAGTACATAGATGGATGTTTTTTTTCTATTCATGATATATGAGTTGACGGATCACCTGATGGTAAGCGATTACCGCCGCCCATGGACACCTGCAACACCAGTGGTGTCACAAGTGCGCTGCTTACTTTTGAACCCCCCTTCCCCTGGATTGGACCTCCGGTACCCTCACGCAGCGAAACACAGCGCAAGCACTGCTTTAAGCCGGTTTTATATGAGGACATGGTATCATATTATGTTCTGAATATTTTCAATGTTAATGTAAGTAATTAATTTTTCTTTGCCATAGTGGAATAAAAAAGGTGTTCCGTTTTCTGGTTTGCCTCACCCTCCCAAAAAATTGCCCTCGCGAAAATTATTTCAGGGGTGATAAATGAAGTAGGTAAAATTCTTATGTAATCTTCAAACAGTAACCACAGTATAAATACACAGTACAATTTTACTGGTGGTTTTCCTTATTACTTCTCTCTCATATTTTTTTTTATGTGATAGGTGGCAGACGAGCCGACGGATCACCTGATGGTAAGCGATTGCCGCCGCCCATGGACACCTGCAACACCAGTAGTGTCACAATAGGGTATTTGACTAATCTCGATATAGTAAAAAATATTTATACTTTTCCAAAATACTGGTTAATAAGAACCAATGGCCAAATTTTTCAGTTAAAAATATAACCTCTAGCTGGTTTTATGAGCATTCAAAGTTTCATGGGCAAGTCCATTTTTAAAGTATTACAATTTAAAAAAAAAATATACCATTGAACTACCCGTACATTTTCCACCAACTTTTATTATAAAACCATTTACTTAAACGAAACATTTGATATAGCTACCAAACAAAATTTACTAGTCGCGCATACAGGATACGAGCATGTGACGTCACTTGCCTGTAGTCATTTGTATAGAGCGTTTTTGGGCTTGCCCAAAATATGTGCTCTTAAAGTTATGATGTCCCCTTTCCCATGGATTGGACCTCCGGTACCCTCACTCACGCAGCGAAACACAGCGCATGCACTGCTTCACGCCGGTCTTCTGTGAGGACTACTTATATCTTCTACTACGATCTGTTACTTAATTAGCAATTAACTATTTGACTTTTGACTTGACGTGGTATTACTCCGGTCGAGCCGGCCCATTCATGCCGAAGCGTGGCTCTACTGTTAAAGCTTTGAACTTGTACAAAAATCTCAACTTCTACGGACCTTAGGGACCATTCAAGTAGGTATTACATAAGCAGATTTTTTGGGAAATTTTAACCCCCTCCCCCCCTTGCCAGCAAAAATTGTCGAGAAAATATTCGTTTTCTTCCTGAATTTATCAAAATTAAGCAGAGCCCCATCGATGCTTACGTAATAATTTTAATTGTGGGAGAGCCACGCTTCGGCATGAATGACCCGGCTCGACCGGAGTGATACCACTGCCTCACAGAAAACCGGCGTGAAGCAGCCCCTGTGCTGTGTTTGGCCGAGTGAGTGAGGGTACTGGAGGCCCACCCGGGGAAGGGGAAGGGGATTAAAGGTTGGCAGCGCACATGTAACTCCACTGGTATTGCAAGTGTCCATGGGCGGCGGCAATTGCTTACCAGCAGGTGATGTGCCTGCTCGTTTGCTACCTATCACATAAAAAAAAATTAACGGTCCCTTACTGCGTGGGTTGCAGATTGTAACAGCTACGCAGACGCTCTGTCTATAGGCGCACTGTGAAGTAATTTAATTCTTCATTTTAATAAAACCAAGCGCGCACTTTATTCCTTTAAGCGTAATCTGCTAATGATTAAATTTCACTTCGTTTTCTTAACGCGCAATTTCGTTTCAATTTCCACAGAATTACGCGTTTCCGAGCGTTACTCGTATTTTAAATCGTTCCGAATTATTCGCTTGAGGCTAGAAAAGAAATCGATTGGATAATTTCGCTGCTGAAAATTAGTCTGAACCATCAGAGAATGAAATTCCACATCTAAATCGAATGAAATTTTACCTCAAATCGAATTATAATTCGATATTAATATTTTATTTCGATTACGTTAGGTAATAATTTTAGACTAGGTTTTCCTTGAAGCGTTTTCTTATCAGATAGGCTGGCAGACGAGTAGATCGATCACCTGATTGTAAGCGATTGCCGACGCACTTAGACACCTGCAACACCAGTAGAATCACAAGTGCACTGCCAACCTATAGCCCCCCTTTCCCCCCAGGGCCTCCGGTACCCTCACTCACTCAATGAAACACAGCGCAGCGCTGCTATACTCCGGTCTTCTGTGAGGCCGTGGTATCACTCCGGTCAAGCCAGCCCATTCATGCCGAAGCGTGGCTCTCCCACGGTATAAATGGTGTTGTTACTTTTCCTTGATGATAGATAGTATACCTAGTAAACCCCTTAAACAACCTTTAAGGAACACATTCATACTTTTCTCCTGTGTACGAAGTAACGGTTGCATTCTCGACCGTACTGCCTATAGTTTTTAGGTCCAAGAAAGGTGCAACTTTTTGCCTTTGACGCTGGCAACTGTGAGATTGCATTCTGTTCATATTCCGTTCATCCAGAGGTCGTCGAGGTAACGCTAAAAGCTACTTGGTGTAAGCCACAAGCGTGCAAATCTATATACAAGTGTTCGTAAAGAGGTGTATCGTATAAGTCACTGGAAATGCAATTCAAATGTTTCATTGCATACCTACAAATCATAACAACATTTAAAAAATCACACAACACCTCATAATATTGACTTGATTCCGTACTAAGTCAGGCTTCCCCCAATGTTCTTCACACAGATCGGTCCTGTGCCACCCGCACCCAAGGAATGAGGGCTTTTGCAAATGCAAAATCTAATAGATGGCGTTACGTTGACGTCAGGTCCAACTTTGACGACATTGGTTGTCTCATATCATAACTTCGTAATTTTGACATGATACATCAAAATGTAACCAATCCACTCGTTGTTGCACCTGACGTCAACGTAACGCCATCTATCGGATTTTGCATTTGCAAAATCCCTCATTACTACATCGTCGGCCCACCGTGTGACGGGCCTGCCACGGCCGCGACTTGTCCGCTCTATAAAATGTACCGTAATGTTCAGGGGGTCTACTCCGCCAAAGGATATCGAATTATTCGTAACGATACGTCAGTTCATACAAAAACCCTACTCTAATACGAATAATTGAATTTGACAGCTTCACAAACGTCAAATCGACGAACATTCCGACGACGTCTCTGATGGTATCGTTAAGAGTAGATATCGTCTCGAGATATCGAGATTTGACGTTTGAGAAGCTGTCAAATTCAATTATTCGTATTTTAAGCTGTGTTAGAGTAGGGTTTTTGTATGAACTGACGTATCATTACGAATAATTCGATATCGTTTGGCGGAGTAGACCCCCAGAGCCTAAGTCTGAAGGCGCATTGCCCCGCCAACCGCTGCTGTCTTCCACCAGCGGCATTGTAAATCACGTGGGATCGCATGAATACGGGAGAGGCCCTTCATTCAGCGGCTGAGGAGCGGCTCGTTACTGCCCGACTCAAATGGAAACTTTTATCGTGCACTCTTGCAACACCCCCCCCTACCCCCCTCCCCGGGGACCTGCTTGCTTTTCTGGACCATTTATTCAACGAGTCTAGGTTTGACAATGAGAACTGGTAACTAAAGTACCATACCAATCGAGCCGGTCGGCGACTGAGGGTGTCCATCGTTAATAGGAATTAAAAGAAGGAAACTTGGATATCATCTTCTATCTATCTTCTATCTATACTATTTATAAAGAGATAACTTCTATAGACGACGATAAGGCTTTTAGGTAAACCGAAAACACGAAACGCTTGCGCGATGTAATTGAGCACAGCGCCATCTATTGGTTCATTTCTGAATTACGTTCCCGAAGCGAAGTGAGGACGGGCCACTAGTAGAATAATATAATGCGTGGCCCAGAGTATGACCTATTGCATTTTATAATACAGGGCAAAATACTAGGAAAGAGCAGCCCAGGAAGAAGAAGAACTTCTTGGCTTAAAAATCTGCGTCAGTGGTACAGTCAGTGGCACATCAGGTTACCACAACCTGTCAAATTTCCTCAATCGATATTCAACTTAATGTGTATGTCAGTAGGATGAGAGTCGATTGAAGAAATTTGACAGTTTTGTATACTTTGATGTGTGGCTGTACGTACATTACCTAAAAGCACTAAGTAATACAACGTAGCATATTTTAGAAAAATAAACCTAACACCATGTAAATAAATCATTCTGCAGTTTATTATCTTGAACTTATGAACTATTTTACGGTGATATAATATTTTATTCTCAATATTTTTTCCATCTGTGCTCATATCCAATAAGGTTTCGATTGACAGATTATTTTCCGACTTAATCGCTTTCGAAGTAACATTTCCACTGAATTGAAAATGGATTAGCGGTATCTCCTTACTCCCAAAGAAAATAATATGTAAGGGTACACTCGGAATAAATTGAAAATTATGGATTTCTGTGCCTCCGGCACTAGAGAAATCCAAACTGAAAACAAAGCCAAATCTTTTGATTAAATATTTCATTTGTTTGTTTGTGATTCTGTCAGAAATCTTAATAAATATCTATAGAATCTGACGTAAAACTATCCATATAATTGGCAGTATTGACGTTATCAATAATATTGCACAAACGCTGATTGTTTTTTTTTATATAAATAGTAGATACTAATTTCTTCAATCGTAATGGTTCGGCTTTTTCTCAAACTCTAGGGATTAGTATGAAGCCTAGAGCAAGCCCATTTAAAAAAATACCATGAAGTGTTTGTCCTAAACCCTAAAAACACATTTACAAAGAGAGAGAGAGAGTTTCATAATTATGCTTTTCCTAAAACTTCTAAACTTAACTTACTCCACTGGCTCAGCGACGGGAAACGAGCCTTGGTCTCCGAAACAAGAGAAGGCCACTTTGGTCGATTCTGCACTACTTGATGCCAGTCATTATCCTGAGAGATTGGACGAGAATCGTCGCGTGAAGAAAGCATACCAGAGACCTAGGTATCGCTGGAAAGACGTCGTCGAACACCAGGCCTCTTAACTTAAAAAGCACTTTTTTATTTTCAGTAAGGATTTTGAAATAATTTTGCTTAAAAAGCAGACATTTCTGCGGCCAAGAGGACCCGCCGAAAAATGGCAAGTCGATAAAAGGGTCCGTCCGGGTTTGTAAATTCGCGGAACGGACCGAGCTAATTTACAAAGAAACTGAGATATGGAGGCTGAGAAAATAACGAACAAGGAGGCATAATAAATCCTTAAAAAATATTGCTCTACCGGCTTTATCCGGGGAGAAAACAGGTGGCTTAGGTACTAATGAAAATATTCTTGTCGCATACAAACAAAATTTACATATGAAAGGGGAACTTCTGATCGGTCGTAACGTCCGGTTCGTTTTAGGCCCTTTGGAATTAACATTTGTATTGCAGAACGGCGCTACTCCTGATATGATGATCTAAACCATCACACCATTTGTAATGATCTAAAATTCTAAATCTTCACACCATCTTTTCCTGGGTCTGCCTAGAAATGATTCAGTGTAGGACGCACCCGGAGAGGAGGACACAATATCAGCTACTAAGTAACTAGAACTAGTAACACAACAAAATTATATAAACACACGTCATTGCTGACCAATGGGAAACACAGCTTTTTTATTTTTTTATTTCTTTTTTTTTCTTTTTAGCGTCATAAGGGATTACCGTGGGAGAGCCACGCTTCGGCAAGAATGGGCCGGCTCGACCGGAATGATACCACGGCCTCACAAAAGACTGGCGTGGCGTCTGGCGATTGGCGTCGAGTGAGTGAGGACACTGGAGGCCCAATTGGGGGAAAGGGGGTTAAAGGTTGGCAGCGTACTTGCGACTCTACTAGTGTTGTTGGTGTCTATGGGCGAAGGCCATCGCTTGCCAACAGGGGATCCGTCTGCTCGTCAGCCACCAATCAAATAAAAAAAAATGGGCCAAGCAGCAAACACAATAAAAAAACAATTGTTTTTGCCTTTATAAAGGCTTCTGTGTTACGATTTATAGGTGTTTAATAGTTGCCTTTGTACTTTCTTCTTTTTTTTCTTTCTTTTAGTTATTTACTAGAAATAAAAATATTTCTCTAATTTTCGTAGCCGCTGTACACGTAGCAGAAACCGCTTGTCAACCTTAGCCATCGTATTCCCGGGGGAAAATTTTAAATTCCGCGCGCGCCCTGACGCGGATCACGTAAAAACCCCCATTTGTCATAGCAGCTGGGGGGTGTTAATTGTTTCAGTCTTTTGTTAATTTCTGTCGAATCCAGGCCTGAGTCAAGGATTATTGTGATTTGGGGTCGCAGGAGACATACTTTGGGCACCGGCGATTGGCGAATTGCGACTGTAGACTTGCCCGAAATGGTTTAATGAAATGAAACAGTGATACTACCGTGCTTTATTTAAAAGGACGTTAACTGCAGATGGTTGATTTTTTTTATTGTCAACCTTATTTATTAATCCATACTTACTATTATAAATGGGAAAGTGTGTCTGTCTGTCTGTATGTTTGTCTTTCTTTCACGGCAAAACGGAGCGACGAACTGGCGTGATTTTTTAAGTGGAAATAGTTGAAGGGATGGAAAAAGGAAAACGGCCACTTTTAGCAATAATTGACATTATTATTACTTGTCGCGTGTTTTATAATATATTGTACCTATTGCATCTTGAAAAATTCAATTTACTTTTATCTAAGTCTTTAATGTAAGTATTTCTTTCTTAGAAAATATCGTATTTTCGCCACAATCAGTGTAAATAGGTTGGCGGCGCTAGTTTCATTCGTATAGCCCCTTAACGCCTTCTGTACGGCCTTCTCACTCCACACATTACATCTTTCAATTGTTATTTTTATACATTTTGTATTATTGAGTTTGCTTAGTCAACCGCTGGTATATTGTAGGCTAACAGGCGCTGAGTCAAACTTTCTCCATTTAACTTTGTGCGCAAGCTGAATTACCCGCGGCGGGACTCTTCGCGCGGCGGGCGGTCGCGCTTCGCCCTCACCGTACAGACAGCCACACATTAGGTTACCACAACCTGTCATTTCTTCCAAAAAATTTTCGACTCCCCATACAAAATGACCAAGTCACGTGACCGACTTTGTATGAAAAGATGAAATTTTTTTATGCGAATTTTCAAAAGTCATAGAACAAATGTTGTTCAGAACGGTTGGTAGAACACGTGGTTAAAGGGATGTAAATGTTCACAGATACACCCTGTATGTATCTACTTGGCGTCGGTGGATTGAAGGGCGTTCTTTGTACGACACCGTTGGTCATTTTCACTTCTGAAAAGACCCCGAACGAAACTAATTAACGATCCCGGATTTATCCTTTAGTCCTCTCTGAATACGAATAATAAATCCGGGACATACTTAATTGAGATTATGGATATAACGTCATAACATACTTAGTAATAATAATAATTCGCACAAGACCTCTTACATTGACTCCGTACTAAGTAGCTTAAGAACTTGTGTTACAGATATCAGACAACAGAGAAAACACGAAAAATACCTTAATACATAACGCCCAGACACTAAGAAACCAGTGCTCATCACACGAATGTTTGTTCAGTAGCGCTACCATAAGTTGACATATAAAACTGACATAAGGTAAACTATTGCTCTGTCTCTTTCAAATGCATCACAATGAAAGAGACAAAGCGATAGTTTTCGAAAGCGAGAATAGTATTTCAAACTCATGGTAAGGCTACTGGGTGGAAAGTAAGTAGGTATTCCCGAACAAGTAAATTTAGAAAACTACATTTTCTAAGTTTTCTTGGGTCTGGGTGTTCTGGGTTGATGCCCCCCATAATATTATCGTCATCTGGTACTCATAGTACAGGTGTGGTACAGGGGTTGCCCTAGTTTGAGACCAGGTTGATTGCAGTGTGATCGTCGGGCGCATTTATCTTAGCTCACAAGTTAGTTCTGACAGGGTCAACCTGGTTTTCGACGAATCGTTTGGCTATGCTTATGGAGAAGACATATAGAAAGATTAACTGACAAGCAGATCATCTTACCGTAAGATATCCTCATTATACGTTTCAGCGCAGCCCTTATATCAGCGTCCCGAAAATTTCCGCTCAGTGACTAGATAAAGATTCGCCATTCATAATAGGGTTGTCGCTCATTTTTATAATTTCTTGCGAGCTGAGCGGGAATCACGTCCACTTCGAATTAAAATATGTTGGAAAAAAAATAGACATTGCTCGCAAGAAGTGACGATGAGAAGAAGAGCTACTAACTTGCTATTCCTATTTATATTGATATGGGATTACCAGTTCCTGTTTCTAGGTACATTCGTTTTATCCTCTCGTGCTAGCCGGAGTACATTTCCTATCTAAATAGAGTTTAAATAAGTTTTCTTAAAAAAATAACAACCGTTATCGAGTTCTATAATCTGATCATAATATAATCATTAGGTTATCGGGCAACTGCTCTAAGTCATAGCAATAAAAATTCTACTCGTAAACCATGAAAGTTTTTTTAATGAAACTATAAAAAGTTAAATGATAATAGGTAAGTAGGTATATTTTTTTAGTTTGGTTTCCTAGACAAAAATAATGGCATATTCCATTGAATAAAATATTTAACGACTTGACCGCTGCCGCTGTGCAAAAGGCTTAATAAAAAAATAGAAAACGTGTTTCGGCAGCCCTAGTCAAAATCCTCAGTTGAGGGCGGACCTCTAAATTGTAATCCGCGTACAAACATGTGAGAGGAGCCACTTCTTTACGAGCCCACTCGCTTATTACAACCACCCTGTATCCCGGACCTTTCGGGGCCGGGCCCGATGTTTTGCCTGATTTAGTTATTTTACCTCAGTTGGTTTGACATCGTAAAGGTCCAAGGCTCAGCCTGAAAATCAGCGCCGCAGCGGCTTCCAGCTGTGCAAATGCAAATGCAAATGCTGAGGTTGTGCCTTGTTGACCGCAAATTGTCTACTACTTATTGAATTTTACTACAATTGTTTTTTGAATAGTTTTCGAGGTAAGCCATCGATAGTGAATCAAATAATTTATTTGTGAAACACAGGTTAAAGTGATGAAACCATCGATAGTTCAGCAACTAACTACTCTTCTGACGACGTAAGATGACGTAAGGGTTCGATTCCCGCACCGACACAAATCTTTGTTGATGAAACTGATATCTGGTTGTTTCTGGTTTCCATAGCACAACGGAAAACCTTAGTTTGGGACCAGGACAATGTAAGTGATGTTGTCTCAATTTATTTATTTATTTATTCTTCTCCTCGTGTCAATGGCATCAAGATATAAATTTTTCCCAGCCCAATACTTCGCCGCAACGACTGCGGCTATCGGTAGGCTGCAGGAGTTCGCCGTCTGGGCATAAAGGGCATGCCAGGAAATTAGTAATTTAAAAGTCGCACATCTTTTGTTTTTCGGTAAAACAATGGAGGTAATCGCATGTTCCAAAGTACAAAATCCGCTAGATACCTATTGTACTGTAGAACCGAGATCCAACTTCACGGTGATCGGTTATTTTTGACGTGAGATGTCAAAATGTCCATAACCAGTTGTTAAGAAAGAGTGGCTCCCTCTGACAGAGGTGTTTATGCACCTAATAGAGGAAGTGAACACCAATTTTGTAAAGAAAATTGTGATCTGAATAAAATATTATTTTATTTTATTACTTATGTCACTATACAACTGTGCGGGGAAAATTCAGGTTAGGTGTGAAAATAAATAAGAGGCAGCTTGTTTCAAATTGGCGCGTATAATCGAAGTAAAAAAAATTTATGCCAGGAATTAAGAATAAAAATTAAAAATAAATTAATGCGGCGTGGCTTCGGAATTTAAATCCACGGAGGTTTCATTTGACGAAAAGGCTCCAACAACAACCAATGGACGTTTTTGACATACATGACATATAGCCCCTATTAGGTGCCCCGGTTGCTCGTTAGTCACCTGTAGCAGATAAAAATGTCACCGGGTTACCTAGTGAAGTACCAACATAGGTACAACAGACAAGTGGGGCTAAAACCGCAAATTACCGCATGTTAAAGGTTGCAGGCTTCTGATTAGCATGTCAAAGCTGGCCTTCTCTAGGGGGCGGGGACTAGCCACACTTTCAGATTTAACGAAATCAAGGTATGTTTAAATGAATACTGTGTTAGTGCTAACGCCGCGTTTTGGTAGTTAGTACATAGATAAGTAGTTTAAGGGGCTATACGAATGAAACTAGCGCCGCCAACCTATTTACTCTGATTGTGACGAAAATACGATATTTTTTAAGAAAGCAAAACATTACAGACCTAGATAAAAGTAAATTTAATTTTTCAAGATGCAGTGCAATATATAAAACACGCGACAAGTAACAATAATCTCAATTATTGCTACTTGTCGCGTGTTAATCCAGGGGAAGGGGGTTAAAAGGTAAACAGCGCACTTGTGACACCACTGGTGTTGCAGGTGTCTATGGGTGGCGGTACTCGCTTACCATCGGGTGATCCGTCGGCTCATTTGCCACCTATATCATAAAAATAGGTACACATGTTTGAGCAAATTCATCTTTATCTTTATAAACATAAACCTTATGCATAAAAGTCAATGCTACGGAACCCTTCGTGGGTGAGTCCGACTCCACTCTTGGCCGGTAACCGTTAGTCTCGAATACTGACTGAAGCATTTTCTAGATTTTTCATAGTTTTGTTCTAGAGATTTTCCCGATAACTTTACCAAGTTCTTTTTCGATATCATTGCTCTTACTAGAGAGATGTTAATGCTAAGTTTAAAGTATCGACAAGAAATAAACTTCAGTAAATAAATAGGTGTCAGACAAGCAGACGGATCACCTGATGGTAAGCGACGGCCGCCGCTCATTGACAGATTGACCTGCAACAGATTGAAACTAGATTTGATCCAAATTAATTTTAACATGTGTTTTATTTGTGTCCTGGGTTTCGGGAGGAAATGGTGTTAAAAGGCCAGCAGCGCACTTGTGATTTCACAGTGTAGCTGGTGTAGGTATATGGGCGGCGGCAATCGCTTACAATCAGGCGATCCGTCTGCCGTCTGCAAACCTATCACATAAAAGAATGCACTAAATTCCATCCAAATTAATTTCAACTTGTGTTTTATTTGTGTCTGGGTATTCTAATTTATGTTCCTTTTTGCACTAACAGGACATCAGATTAGATATTTTGCTATAACGTCGTAACGCCCAGACAGCAGACACAATGGAAAATCAATTGTTTTATGCCTTTTAAAAGGCGTTACCTTACGACGTTAAACTATCTATACTAAATTACCTACGATAAAATCTTAGAGAATTTTGCCATCCCTAGCAGCATTTCACGATGAACTTTTTTTATTAAATCTGAAATGATCAGATGTAGTCTAAAAAGGTTTAACTCTCCCACGATGCACTTCGAAAGATTTTTATCTACTTTTAATTTATATCTGAAAAAAGATGTGTTTTAAGAAAAATAAAAAGTTTTTCATTTAAACCACTATCACTTCGAAAAAAACAATCGAAAAACAAACGGGACGGGATTTAAGTGTGCAAAATAATAATAAGTGCGTAGGGAAGTGACGACCCCATCGCCCGCTGGTGAGAGTTGGTGGTCTTCATTGAGGACAATAACTCTCATCAGTGCAGTCAGTCTCCCCAGGGCAGCGTTGTGGCGAGCTGAATGGAATGTGACGTCCCTTGGGTCCCACTGTCCCCGAGAGTCGACCAGGCCCCTCTCCCCAGCTTGCCTTTATTGGCCGGCTGGAGTGGACCCCAGCAGGGGCCGCAGGACTCTAAACTCTGGCTTGCCTTCACCGGCCGTCCAGAGTGGGATGTCAGAGCTATATGCTCGCTGGGTGGAAGTGAAAGGCATTAAGTTCGCCTATTGTACCTTTCATGCAATATAGTTTAAAAAAAATAAAGGAGGGTATGAACCATATTCCAAAAAAAAAAATCGGGACAGGTGAAGTTGAATCAAAGCTTCCAACAATAGGGACGTCCCGCTTTCTCAATACATTGAATAGCTCCTGTGCTCAATGACGTCTGCTCTCTCCGATAGCGATGTTAATTCTGCTTTTGTTGCAGAGTTAATTATCCCAAGTTTTAAGGTTTCATTGGGAACTGCCACCTACATTGTGATTGGTGATATGCTGAGTATTATTTTGTATCTACATGACACCCTTTCCTACGGCTTTGTATGAAAACAATTAGCTAAAGTATTTTAACCCAAGACATTAAGAGTGTTAAAGGTTGGCAGCGCACTTGTGAGTCTACTGATGCTGCATGTCTACGGGCAGTCGCTTACCATCAGGTGATCCGTCTGCTCGTCTGCCATTATCACATAAAAACAATGTAGGAAACTATAGTTACCTACTTACATTGTTTCGAGTTTCGGAAAAAAATGACTGTGACATACGGCCTGACTAAAAGACATGACTATTATATAAGGTCTCCGTTTTTTGCCATTTGCCTACGGAACTCCAAACATCACGCTGTATGAAAAAGGTGTTAACATAGATAAAATCGCGAGTGGAACTTCAATTGTTTTTTTTTTATATGATAGACGGGGTTTTTTATATCAACTGATGGTAAACGATTGCTTAATTTTTTGATGGTTAAATTATTTAAGAAAACAAATTTTTACAAAAAAAAAGGTGTCACCTAAATGTAATTATATAACTAACGGGCTACAATCACGAAACTATCGCCGCCAACCTATAGTATATTTACCCTGATTTTGGCGACAATAATAATATTTATTAAGAAAGTAAGACTCTACAAACATAGATGCAAGCAAATTGGATTTTTCGAGATGCAATACAATATGTCTTCGTGACAAGGAACAATAATGTTAATTATTGCTGAAAACGAACACTTTTACGTTCGCCTATTGTAACAAATGTTTGTACAATAACGTTTAAATACCTAAATACCTTATTAGGTAAGTAATACCAACATAATGATGAAACGGATACCCCACCTCATACCTACTTATCAATTATTTTTATTTGAGACTAGTGGAGACCCTTCGCTTCGGCACATTAGTCCAAACCGCACCAATAGATGGCGGTGGGTGTCGATTTATCTATAAGCCAAGTCTTTGTCTATTTATAAGTTACCTCTTTATAAAATTGTAGGTAATAGATATAGTTTAGCAAACTACACCCACATCTAGAGTTCATACTTAAGTATTAGAAAAAATAATGTAGCAATCAACTGTTTGACTTACTCCGATGGCTCGGCGAACAAAAATGTGTTTTGGCTGATACAAACCGATAAGATTAATTAGTTCAATTGTAAAAAACGTAAACAACGTTGTCGTAATGTAACTATAATTATCATGCTCTGAGCAGCTGTCCCAATTTGTTATTATTAATCACAAACCAGCCGGGCCGACCCACCGACATTGTTCATAATACCTCGGTCATTATTCATACGGCCGCCGGCGGCTATCGACCGGGCGGGAGCCGCGGCCAATCAGAACGCAGCGAGCTCTCTTGCGTCACCCGCTCACAAGGCCAGTCACCAGAAACGACCGACGCGGCCACACGTTTCGTTCGCTCTCGAGTTACTTTACACACATTTGAAAAGTGATGGCGGAGTTCGTGCCTACTGACGTGCATGAAATGTTAACCAGTGCCACAGATGATTTAGACACACCTCCCTTGAACGTTAGTGCAATGAAGACCATGTTTGAATCGAAACTGCAAGAAGTGTTATCGAGAAAAAATCGCAACACGCAAATAATGACGAAAGCCGACTACATGGACATGATCAGAAAAATCGAGAAAGTCAAATCAATGACTAACGGCAAAAAGCCTGAAGATTACGTTCGCCTCAAGAAATACTACGTCGATTGTTATAATGGCGTAAAGAGACTTGTTGATCCGAGATCGCAAGGAAAAGAGCCTAAAGACCTGTTACAATTGGTTCATACAGAAGAAATGTTTGATATAATCCACGAAGCCCATTTAGCTACCAATCACGGAGGAAGAAATCGTTTGGGGCAAAAATTAAAAACTTACAAGAATATTACTAGAGAAATAGTAACGCTGTACATCGAAACATGCTCCATATGCGAGCAGAAACGTCGTCCAATCCAAACTGAGCCTATAGAAAGAAGAACGTATGTCGATTTTATAGAAGTGCCAAATCATTGTGATTATAAGTATATATTAGTACATGAGGACTACAATACAAGGTTTGTTCAACTTAGGCCATCAAAAACTAAGTGTGCTAAAGAAACGGCAAAACATCTTATGGATATTTACACCATTTTTGGTCCATCAATTAGATTATTCAGCGGTATGGGACAGGAGTTCTGTAAGGAGGTAATTGCAGAACTTTATGCTATGTGGCCGGAGCTTACAGATACTATTTCGTATCCGAATGATGCAGATGTCCCTAGCTATCCCAGTAAAGTACTATTGTATAGCATACTTGAAATCCTCCAAGCGCGATTGCAGCAAATGAACACAGGAAAATGGGTGAACATGTTGAATATCGTACAGTTGACTAAGAACCAGACTTATAATCATGATCTGAAAAACAGTCCTTACAATGTCATGTTCAAAAGCAATTTGGAAAATAAAAAAAACGTAAGAGGGAAATCAAATTCAAATGTGACCTCAAAAGAAGTGTGTGATAATCATGGTGTAGACAAAAATGAAGATTTGGAAATACCTTCTACTTCGAAACACGATATTAAGATAAAAGAAGAAATTAAAATGGAGATGGAGGATAACCCAGACGATGAAATGATTAAGATAGCGCAAGACGGAGTCACAGAGCTGAAAACTGAGCCAAAGCTTGAAACATCTGATAATTCTGATACGGAAAGTTCTTTTACAAAAATAGAAATTGAAGAAGACGGGTGGATGTCTAATTTAAAATAATCTATAACTATATACTTATATACTGTAATTATTTTATTTTGTTAAGTAATTTGCTTTTGTGGCCAATAAATGTTATCTATCTATCTATAAGTCTTATGATTTATCTTCATTATTTGATATTAATGTAGTGTAGTGTATCTACAGTGATAGGATTGTCTCGCTAATATAAGTTTCAATTTAATTTTATGGATGAAAGTTGTCGTGTTTTTTTTGTTTAATGATTAAATTAGTAATTATAAAATTTACTTTTCTTTTATTTACATAAACATTCATAAAGCCTAAACGAGACGTTTAAGGCAAAAACGCCTTTGTTCTAGTTATGCCGGCCGATAACCAATTTATCGATAGTTTACGTCATATCAATTAGTATCGATTGCTTAGATCCAGGCAATTGTGTGATAGCAACATCTACTATTTATAGAATGTTGGTCATATAAGTAAGTATTGTTCCTCGTAAATTAAAAACTATTGGAGGTCACCTCTCGATAGCGAAACTATCGATAATTCGGCATCACTACTTGTTCATAGACACTCCTTTACAAGAAACAAGGGGATATTTCCCATCTGAACGGGGCAAATGAAATATCCAGCCTTTCATAAAACTCTTGCTTGCCACCGCAAAGGACCTGAAAGGGTCCCATTCAAACCTATATATTCCAGTGGATGACTGAAAAATTAATTTGCGAGAGATAATCAAAGGCCGGATAACTCGATCGGGTTTCAATAAACTCACTTTGAACTAGGGATGTGTATGTGTGTGAGTATTTTCTTTCACTATAAGTACCTAATAATAAATATAATAAATTCTCACAACATCTCATTGACTACATCTAAGTAGCTTAAGTACTTGTGTTACAGATGTCAGACAACAGAGGAAACACAAATATTATACTTAAATACATATATTACACCCAAACACTGAAAAAACACAAGTTCATCACACGAATGTTTGTCCAGTTTGGGGATCGAACCCACGACCTTTGGCGTGTGAGGCAGGGTCACTACCAAATGCGCTATCCAGCCAGTCGGCTGCATGAGATGTCGAGATATCGAGATTTGACGTTTGTGAAGCTGTCAAATTCAATTATTCGTATTTTAAGCTGTGTTAGAATGGGGTTTTTGTTTTGGTTTTTGTATGAACTGACGTATCGTTACGAATAATTCGATATCGTTTGGCGGAGTAGACCCCCTGAGTCCATACTTATTGATTCCTTGATAGTTATTCCTATAGTACTTACTTATAGCAAATTTAACACCCCCGCTCTGGTGTTTAGCGCCAATCCAAAATCGCGCAAGATAATTAAAAAAATTAGTTCCGTGTTAATGACTAGTTCGAGAATTAAGTTCTTAATCCTGACATACGCAAGTGGACCTAAGTCGCTTAAGCACTTGTGTTACAGAAACCTACAACTATCTACCCAAAAAATATTGTTCATTGCTCCAATCCACTTAAGTCCATATTTAATAAAAAGTAACTTATTTAAAATCGCTAACGCGTTTCAGTTAAACTCCCCCATGTACTTAATAGTATTACCAAATAACTTCATACAGTCACGACTCACGAATAAGCATAGTTATTCTCTTAATTGGCTCCTAATAGCGTGGAAACCTCTACGCCTTTATTACAATAAAACTTGATTTATCACCCTTACTTAAATGCCTTATATAAAAAATTCAATGGTCGTAAATAACAGACTTATTTTCTGCCTACTACTTACTTCCATGCGTTTGTCAAGCGTGATATGGGAGAATGAGACGCAAAACACACGCAAGAGCAAGACAAAAAAGGATAATATAGCAATTTTACATTTCTATAGCATGAGTGTTGACTTTACTGCGCAATTTTATTAGTTTTTAACCGTGGGAGAGCCACGCTTCGGCATGAATGTGCTGGCTCGACTGGAGTGATACCACGGCCTCACAAAAGACCGCAGCAGCGCCTGCACTGTGTTGAGGGAAGGGGGTTTGAGGTTGACAGCACACTTGTGACTCTGGTTTTGCAGGTGTCTATGGGCGGCGGCAATCGCGTATCTTCAGGTGATCCGTCTGCTCGTCTGCCCCCTATCACATAAAAAGTGTCATTGTCTCATACGCAAAAGGACGTGGAATCAATAATTCCAACTGTGGACAATATTCGTGTGATTCACGCTGTTGTGGGACGGCGGCAATCGATTACAATCAGGTGATCGGTTTGTTCATCTGCCACCTAGGCATAAAACATCCGCGAGACATTTACGGTAGGTACCTATTGGAACACCATCCGTCAAAATGATGGGTAGTTTTTTTGTTTAATATTGGCTCACCTCGGCCTGATGATAAACAAAAGGAGAGCCCACGTCACAGAGGATAATACAGGGTGTATCTCTGAATCTAGGGGCGTTCAGAATACTGCCAAGGTATTCCCGGCCTGTCGTAAGAGGCGACTAAACGGGCTTCGAAGTACGTGAGCATGCCACTACTGGGGAGTGGCTTGCTTAGTATCACGACTCCGCGAGGGAAAAAATCCTACTGGGTGTCCTGGTAGATCGCGCATTTGGGAAGGGCTGCTTTGCGCCAAACAATTTGGCTCAAAGTGGCGAGCGCGATTTGCGGTACGGTCCAGTCCCGGCTGTGGGGTATCCGACCGCGATTGCGCTGAGATGGACACCCCAGGGGTTTTGGCTAGGGTTAGAGTCCCATACACCACCTTGTCCCCCACATGTGGCAAGGTGAAGGCCATGATGGTTTCCCCTGGAAAAAAAAGGGTCACTAGTTTGTGATGGAAACGCTGACTGAAGTGCAAAAAAAGGACGACGATTGAGACTTTTTCTTCCGCAAATCGTCGGCGACCGCGCCAGCTTTATTAGGAACGGAAGCATTTTGTAGTAGGAGCGGCTGGCGGCCTATTTTTAAGATTTTCATCTTTCTATAAAAAAGGTGAGTAGTGTAGCCTCTTTTTGTCGTAGCTTCAGTTTTATCACGGTTTTAATAAATGTTTAAGTTTTCGTATTGCATTTTCACTACCTACGCATTCATCACGGGTAGATTCATTATACCTGATGATTACCTCCACTGACAACACTATGAGTATATGTGTTTCTATACGTTTCCCATCGAGATAAAGACGACGTTGAATTCCACCGTTCCCGTTTTAGAATCAACTTTTTACCAGCACAATGTACGGGGACGTGGGCTGGGCCTTTGTCTCTAACAGGAAACCCTTTATAAGCCCAATGTGTTATTTCTCATTCCGAGAATAACAATCGGCGAAACCGGTACAAATGGTACCTATACAATGTGTTGTTGTACATTTTTTGAATTTGTGATATGCCTCTTTTATTGGAAAGAAAAGGGAAAGGAGAGACTAATCTATACATATGTAGCTACCATAGATCATATAAGCCCCTAGAGCACCCTAGAGTCAGCATGAACGCCCTAAAAGTGTCACCGCCAATGAAGACTCCATTCGTGCAATTTTGCATTTTTCGAAATTTTAATGCCATTCTTCGAGATTTAATTTTCATAAAATTAAATAAATTTACTCTAATATTCCTCCGAAATTCATCAGGTACATTTTAAGTCTGATGTCAATTTCGTAAGGAACAGTTAAGTACTTTTAAGCGACTGATTAAAATGATTTAATTGTCGTTTCGAAGGATGACCTTTAAACCAATGACTATGGGTCGAAAATAAAATACTACGTTTTGCTTTCGAACTCGACGGAATTTCCGAAATTCAGAATACCTACTATCCTCCATATGAAAGGTGTGTTCTTATTCACTGAACTACCATCGCTCTATCGAATTAGTGTATGTTCCTTATCTATACTCTTTATGAAGAGGTAAATTCTGTGGACAACGACAAAGCTTACAGGCAAATAAAACACTAGCGCGATGCAATCGACACGCAGCGCCATCTATTGGTAGACAGTGGAACTACTTTCCTAAAACAAAGTGAGGGCGGGCCACATTACGGCCACTACATGTAAGTACATGTTAGAAAAACAAACTACCATTCTACGTTTCCAATCGCCTATTTTTATTTAGTGATGGAATGCTAGTTTAAGTATTAAAATGATGGCTCGAATTCCAGCTCGCATCGATACGTAGGAATTTAGTTAAGTACCTACTGCATCGATGTATCGATAACAGTTGGCGGAACAGTCACGCTAGCAAAAGCCAGTAGAGCTTGTCCAACAAATAACTTTTAAAATGGTCGAGTTTAGGCCGATTTTTCGATCCGTACTTATACTGACTGACGGGCTTAAAAGTAACCAATGGTCAAACGTATATGTACTTACACAAAAGCATTTTCGAACAATAGCTTATGTAACAGTTTTTTTTTATAATAAGAAAATAATATTGGCTGCTATTGTGCTATAACAAACCTCTACTTTGTTTAAATAAAATTGACCGGTGTGACGAGATTATACTCTTCTAGATTTTAGAAATAATTGAGTTTTACACCATCTACAACGAACAAATCAACAAATAAACAAACATACATAAGGCACAATGTTAAGAGGGAGAATCGTTAAACAATAGTCATATTACGACCAACAAACTGTCACTTTGACCATGGGTTCTAGCCCATTGTAAAAATAACTATACTCAAATTTACCAATAGACAACTACAGATCATAAAACCGGCCCTAACACGAGCATTTACACGCTATTTGTAGTTCTATACGCTTTACTAGTAGCCCTGTTCTACGTTTTAAAAGTAAGTTAACTTAAACTAGTATCAACAGATGACGCTGGGAGTCGGATTACATCGCACAAGGGTTTCGCCTTTTAGGGGATATCGAATATCGATTGTTAAATCTAGTTCCACAGCACTACTTTTGTAACATATCGCATGTCACTCCACTCCGACGGCTGTCCGCGTCACGCAGTTTTTTAGCGTGGAAAACTCCGTGGCATGCCAGAGGGGCTAATAGTAACGTGGCGGGCACGATACGTTAACGTTAACGTATCGTGCCCACGTTACAATTGGGTATTTGACTAATCTCGATATAGTAAAAAATATTGATATCTACTAAATAATAATAAATTAAATAAATAAATAAATTGAGACAACATCCGCCTGCTCGTCTGCTACCTATCACATAAAAAAAAAGAAAAAAAAATCACATACATTGTCCTGGTCATAGCAGTCAGAGGAAATTTGACAGACTGTAACTTGATATGTGGCTGTCTGTACAAAATCAAGACCAGTCAATTAAAAGTATGAAAAGTTGGTACAGTCAGTGCCAATAATATTTTATTATCATCCAATGTTGATAACCCGCTTGCAGTGGTTTGAACGTGGGATCGCGAGTTCGATTCCCGCACCACATACGCACCTTTGGTACAATAAGGGCACAAGTCAAAAATTGCATAAATTAGTTAAGTATGCAAATATGGAGGAGGAGTATGCAAATTTTAAGCATTTCTGCATACTTAACTTATTTGTGCATGTCCCCAAAAATTGGTTCTCAAGACATTTTTGATACTAGAAATGGCATACGAGCAAGGGGGTCACCTGCTAATAAACTAAGTAAGGTAGGTACTGATGAAAACAATATTTTTTCTCTAAGAAACATAGGTCCAATCTCAAAAAAAAAAGTCACCTTCCCATACAAAAGTGATCAGCTGAAGTTACAATTTCTATAGGAAGGCAATTTTTTTTTAGAGTCCCCATGTTCCTTGGAGAAAAATGATTGTTTTCATTAGTATAAAGCCCTCGAGAACTGAGTAAGACTGTTAAAAAAACATGTTAAATATTACAGTTTATGAACGACTGTGAGTGTGGAGAGGTGCCAAACTTTGATTAGGTATATTATAATGTCTTTGGCTTTAGCCGCGGCGACACAAATGACACTGAGCGTTGGATTCGACCTTAGCGCCCAACTATTGGTCGATTTTTTACTTTGGACATGCGTTGCAGCGCCGTGTGCGTTGTGTTGACTTTGGTGTTAATTCGACTCATCACGCACGTCAATTGTTAATACGATGTCTTCGCGGACCATTTGAAATGCCTCCAGGGATCACCAGTGGTCCGCGGACCACCTGTTAAGAACCACTGATCTAGACATTATATAATCAAAGGTGGCAAACATACTTTCGGCTGACTGTACAAGTGACGTAATGAAAGCCTGAATACTGAAGCGTCCATTGAAGCGGCTGCGGCTGGAGCGCAACAATAGCTCACAATACAACAACCGCCGCTGGTTGCCGTATTGTATTGTATTTGTGATGTGTTGTGTTGTACTGTATCGAGCGCGTAGGGTTGCCAGCAGTATGACGAGCCAGTGCTAAATGGTATATCAAAGTGCTAAAGTTACAAACATCAAAAATCAGATAAACAGAATAAAGTAACGTTTTAGCATGATGGCAATCATAGACTGAAATTGACCGCACTGCATAAATGGGCCGGATCGGCCGGAGTTATACCACGGCCTTACAGATGACCGGAGTGAAGCTACTCGTATGTTTCTATTTTATTTTTTTAAATAAATACAAATACGCATAACAATAGCTCACAAATACAACACAACCGCCGCTGGTTGCATAATTGTAATATGTTGTGTTGTACTTATTGAGCGCGTAGGGTTGCCAGCGGTATGACGAGCCAGTGCTTAATGATATGGCAAAAAGTGCTAAAATTACAAACATAAAAAATCAGATAAACATGATACAGTAAGCTTTTAGCATGAGTGAGTCGTCTTAAAATACACTGCATATCTGTACATGTAGCAATAGAGTCATTTCTATTAAAAAAAATAACTTGGGAGAGCCACGCTTTAGCATGAATGGTGGTGGAATTTTTTATGCATTAAGTAGCAGGCGAGCAGATGGATCACTTGATGGTAAGCGATTGCCGCCGACACCTATGTCTGTGACTGGAGACCCAATCGGATATAAAGAGGATTAAAAGTTGTGACTCTGCTGGTATTTCTGGTGTCTATGAGCGGCAGCAATCTCTTATCTCCAGGTGATCCGCCTACTCGTCTGCCACCTATTATTATCGGACGCCAAGGCACACTTCGGGTCGCTGCGCCAGCTTGGTTAGTTAAAAAGTTAGTGCTAAATCTAGTTCCAAAGGGGCTAAGTTGGCAACACTGAGCCTCGCTCAGCAACGCCGAGTGGACACGCCTGTTGCGATTGTTGCATTATTTTATTTTATTTTTTAATATCCATCGCATTCACGATATTGAATAGGCTCTAGAAAGTATATCATCATCTTTAAGGTTTCGTCTTACCTTAAAGAACATAGACATTTTTAAATTATTCTTATTGTATTTCCAGTTCCATTGCCACATCAAAAACCAGTAGATAAGTAAGCACTTATTATAGGTAGGTAAAGGATTTAAGGAAAGGAATTAAAGTTACTTAAAGGATCTGCTTCTTCACTATATTGTAAACACTTATTGAGCAATAAACAATATTTTATTTTATTTATTTATTTTATTATATTATCTCTCACAATGTAACAGCAATTGTTTTCTCAAACAGGTGTACCTAGAACTTAATTATAATTAATCCAACATTATAAGAGAGAATAAATAAATTTTATTTTATTTATCTCTGCCCAGTAGAGGGACAACTTAACATACAAAGCCATTGATACGAGCTCGGTGTAACAATATTGGCATATGAAATTGGCAGCGATTGTGTCACGCTTCGTGTCACACCGAAGGCTTCACGCCATTCGTTCCGTCCATTACTATAATCCGGCGAGACCGATGGACAAGCCCCATCAAAAGGAGATGCGTTTTGACTTGACTTCTATGCCTTTTTACAGAATCCTCCAGTTCTTATACGAGGCGATGCGCGATGGGTTATTTACTACGTTTCGGCACAGAAAAAGTCTGTATAAATAGATGTATCGGTATTTTTTTTTAATAAATAAATAAATGCTCACAACAACTTAACTGTGGGAGAGCCACGCTAACTGTGGGAGAGCGTGAACGCTTCGGCATGAATGGGCCGGCTCGACCGAATACCACTGCCTCACAGAAAACCGGCGTGAAGCAGCCCCTGTGCTGTGTTTCGCCGAGTGAGTGAGGGTATTGGAGGCCCACCCGGGGGGAAGGGGATAAAAGGTTGGCAGCGCACTTGTTACTCCACTGGTGTTGCAGGTGTCCATGAGCGGCGGCAATTGCTTACCATCAGGTGATCCACCTGCTTGTCTGCTACCTATCACATAAAAAAAACATCTCATAAATTGACCTGACTCCGTCATAAGTTAGCTTAAGAACTTGTGTTACAGATATCAGACAACAGAGGATCACAAATAAGAGATATTTTTGCAGAGAATGACAAGATTGTCATACTTACATGCTGTTCTGTTACTCTTAATCAAATATCGAATGCCGTGTTGACTTTGGCATATCCAAAAACCATGCCCGTTTAACATGGTTTAAAGAAAAATAATTAACCTGCCCCCGCTTCAAGTCCTCAGCCAGTGATCGCAACTGGAGCGCCAGTGCCTTCGGTCCCCATTTCGTTCCATTCTGTTGTATTAGGCCTCTAATACCCCGTGTTCGGGTCACTACCAGCCGCAATAAGACCACGCTCTTAATCACTTCTAACTGGCAGCTCGTTGGCGATCGACACAGCGCAGCAATCGCGGTACGACCGAGTCCCGATAATGTAAATAAGTTTTGGCTATCTAGTTCCGATAGTATTCGATGCTCTTAGAAACCGCAATACATTCGATAGTTTAACGACCGATACTATCCATATCGATATTATTGACATTTGCAATAAATACTATCGGAAATACTATCAATGTCCTGAATAGTTTTCGAGGTCAACAATCGATAGTTCAGTAATATACCTAATGTAAATGACATTCGGTACATTAGTATGTTGATGGATTACATATTTGCATCATAATTCATAAGACACAATAACAGTTTAGAAAAAACTAGTGGCCCGCCCTCACTTCGTATCAGGGGACCAATAGCCTTACCATGAGTTTGTAATACTATCCTTGCTATCGAAAACTATCGCTTTGTCTCTTTCATTGTCATGCTGATTTGAAAGAGACAGAGCAATAGTTTACGTCAGTTTTAGTTGTCAACTCATGGTAGCGCTACAATTCTTCAATGTCGAATGAACGACAAGGTACAGCGCTCTTACAATGATCTTAGTATGGATCCATGCCATACTGAGATCACTGTAAATGTAAAAAGGGGTTTTACCCCTTTTACCTACAGATGTGGGAAATCTGCCAATTTCAGACTCCCGGTCCCCTACACTCGACCTGCTGTACTTTCTCAGTCTGTGGCCCCATGCACTGCCGTTAATTGATTCCAGGCACCTGGGAGCTGGAACTAGGTCGCTCTTCAGACACGATTAGCCGAGCGAAAGAAATAAAGGGTGCATTGGACACGCCGAGGAGCCCCCACGGTTTTGATGGCTAGAAAATTGGAGCGGGAAATCTTAACGAGAGTGTTTTTAATTTTACTGTGAGGAACCAGTTATATCTGTTTACAGGGCGTAAATCTATCTGTGGACATTTAAAATTATGTGTCAGGGCCCGAAACAACAACCTGTCAGTCGACTTGAAGTTTCCCCCCACCTTTTTGTAATACTTCACCCCCTCAGAAACGGCTTGACGGTGAACTAACATCACCTTAAGCACGTCTTCTACTAACCATTCCAAACATTTGTTCTATGATTTTTTAAAATTCGTAAATTTTCGTCTACGACCATGTCACGTGACCGACTTTGTAGGAGAAGTTGTAATATTTTATGCGAATTTTCAAAAGTAGACGTCGCTAAGGGGATGTAAGTATACTCAATACTCAATATCTTTATTGCATCCATAGTGTTGTGTTGGGATGTTGGTTCACAGATAACCGCCGCCCTTGGATACCCACTTCAGCTTCAGTGTAATCCATAGAATTATAGTTTACTTGTAATAAGAAAAAGTTCTGAACAGAAAAAGGTAATATTTTTTGGCCCAACCAATCCACTGCGCCACCGAGGTACAGTCTAAATTAAAATAAATAAATAATAGTTAGGTAAAAGATAGCATCGTATTTACGAAGACATAGTAAAATTGGTAATAGGGCTGAAGTGGGAATGGGCGGGTCATGTCTGTCGAATGGACCCCGAAAGATGGACTGGCATTGTAACCCAATGGTTACCTGATGGACGCCGACAACGGGGCAGACCTAGAAAGCGATGGAGTGACGATCTTAACACTTTTGCAATCGATTGGCCACAGATGGCGATGGATAGAGGTCGATGGAGGGACTCGGGGGAGGCATTTGCCCAGCAGTGGGACAATATAGGCTAACTTAAAAAAAAAGTAAAATTGGTTATTTTGAACACAATGACCGTCTTTTCGCAACCTAAGTTTATGTCATAGGTGGCAGACGAGCCGCCGCCTATATGTAGATATCTGCACAGTAATCACAAGAGCGTTGCCAACTTGTAACCCCCTTTTTGGGCCTCCCGCACCCTCACTCTCACACGACGAAACATAGCGCAGGCGCTGCTTCACGCCGGTTTTCTGTGAGGCCCCGGTATAACTCCGGTCGAGCCCATTCATACCGAAGGTAGCTCTCCCGCTCTTACGCTCGCTTTAACGCTTGTGCGGTTTCTGACGCGTTTTATCGCTAGTCTGAAATCTGAAATCACACATAAAACGCAATCCACGTGGATCAATTTGACACACAAAATTGCTATAGACGCGATAAGAACAACGAAATACTTACGTAGGTATACACTATTTTATTTTATATGCGTATTTATTTATGGTATATTATGTAATTAATCTTTAAGGCCACGGTCGATTTTTTTATTTGCAAAACCCTTGTCACAACAAAGTCAGTTGACACAGTGTTTCACCATGGGAGAGCCACGCTTCGGCATGATTGGGCCGACTCGACCGGAGTGATACTACCAGCCTCAAAGAAGACCGGTGTGTAGCGCCTGCGCTGTGTTTCGTCGAATGAGTGAGGGTACCGGAGGCCCAACTGGGGGAAAAGGGGGATAAAGGTTAGCAACGCATTGTGACTCTACTTTTGTTGCAGGAGTCCATGGGCGGCGGCAATCGCGACCATCACGCAAAACACACGTAGGTACCTAATAAGCCATTTTGTATTAACAAGAGGCCGTTAAAGTGTAGATTTTGGGAATAAATGGGCGCTGAATCAAGCCAAGCGGACAACGGGGAGATGAATCACCGTCATATTTCACCTCGCCGCTATTAGGTATTAAGTAACCTTTCCCACCCCCCGGATTGGGCTCCACAAAAAGGTACTACCGTAGTAGACGGTAGAAATAATCATAGAATTAACTTGTATAAGAAGAACAATGTCATTCTGTAGGCGCTGCCAAAAACGGAACGCACATCTACAGGGTGGTCTAACTAGTTACGTCAATAAATCTTTTTTAGATTCCTCACTCCTAGGGGTATCCAAAAATACCCCATTTGTAGTTTTCGAGTTATAATATTTTAAAGGCTTTTTTCAAGTATTCTGCCATCGAGGCTTAAAAAATTCATAACTTTTTTTTATTGGAAACTAGCGGCCGCCCGCGACTTCGTCCGCGTGGAAAAGTTTTTACCCCCCTTTTAACCCCTTACAACCCCCTTTTCCGCAATAAAAAGTAGCCTATGTTCTTTCTCAGGGTCTAGATCATCTGTATACCAAATTTCATTTAAATCCGTTCAGTAGTTTTGGCGTGAAAGAGTAACAGACAGACAGACAGACAGACAGACAGACAGACAGAGTTACTTTCGCATTTATAATATTAGTTAGGATTTTGTAATACTTTTTATATGACATGATTTTCTAGAATGTTAAAAAAATCGCTGAACATACATGGGGTATTTTTGGATACCGCCAGGTGTGAGGAATCTAAAAAAAATTTATTGACGTCACTAAAAACCACCCTGTATATCATATTCCTTAGAGCATTAAACCAAATCTAATACTCTAAATCAGATTCAGAATATTATTTATTTGCATAACATGTACAGTAATATAAGATGATATAATATGTTTTGAGTCCAGTAGGTATTTGACTCTGTAAGAGTATCGCAAATATTTAATATAAACATTTACATTTAAAGTAAGTATCATATTAAAATTTAAAGTATTTTATCTCCTTCTAGGTATAATATTTATAAAGAGATAACTTCTATAGACAACGACAAGGCTTACAGGTAAACCGAAAACACGAAACAAATGTTGCTCAGAATGGTTGATAGTGCACGTGGTTAAAGGGATGTAAATATTCACAGATACAATCTGCTGCTAACTGTACCTTTATTAAAAAAGTTGAACGTTAATCTTGAATGGAAAAAACACGTGAGCCCGAAGTGAATCGCTGACGGCATTCCATCATTCGATCAGGAATCGGTTTATTGGAAAACATCAGAACTCAATCTCCTCATCAGATTTACCGTCGGAATAAAACGTTTTAATATTATTGCCGTTAATACAGCGCGACAAGTCTGATTTGGCGCGTGGCAAAAAACTAAATTTGGTTGATTACAAAATAAGTCTATAATACTTTGTTGGTCTAGTGATTTAAGTAGTTTAATTTCTGGGTCAAGCAAAACTACTTACCTACTTATGTTTCGAATTTATCAAACATAGCTCGGGCCTGTGATCACCAATCCGCATTAGGAAAGCGTGGTGATTAAGCCTAATCCCATCATAGTATCGATGTCTTGATTTCTATTGCCTTGCAATGGGACATATTTACTTTACTTTACTTTTTTTTATTTATAGTATAGGAAGGCAAACGAGCAAGCGGGTCACCTGATGGTAAGTGAACACCGCCGCCCATGGACATCAGCTACACCAGAAGGAGTGCGGATGCGTTGCTGGCCCTTTAGGAAGGTATAGGCTCGTTTCTTGAAGATTTGGATGTCGTACCGGTTCGGAAATACTTTTTACAATATAATGAAACACACCACAACGTCTGCCTACTTCGTTCGGTTTTAGGGGCGGCAAAATCTAGGCCTCATCCTAGGGGAGTGGGTATATTCGTATTTGACAGATGGCAGATGAGCAGACGGATCACCTGATGATAAGTGATTGCCGCCGCCCAAAGACAAATGAATATATCTAAATAAGCGTCACGGGTATATCGATAGGATACTATTGATCACTTTGGATGTATCTAACTATTTGACAGTGTAGATGTCGCTATCTAATTGCTGTCGACTGTGCCTAGCTACTATCGTCGCTGCTGGACAAAGTATACAAGGTCATGTTTTATTTGCGTCTTCATTTCACGTTGAAAACATTCCTCAGGTTATTTAAATGAAAAACCTTGTGACAATAGCGGGTCCCTGCAAAAACAGCGTGGGAAACATCATAAGAAAGGTTTCTCGGCGTTTTTTCCGTTTTTATTGAAATTTATCGCCGGCCTATTTTGTGCTTAATTAAATTCTTTCTTAGTGCGAGCACTTGGCTGATGAAGTCTCTCAAAATTGACCTACACAGTTGTACAGTGCGTCGGTCCGCACAGAGATGCGATTTTCACTATTCATTTACAAGTGACCAGCCCTTCACTTCGTTTCGGGATATTTAGTCTCATCATATATCACTAGATGGTGCTCAGCGTCGATTACACCGTGCTAGTGTTTCGATTATTCGGTTTGTACGATGATTTTTTTATGTTAATTTCAAAAAGTCATAGTTCAACAAATGTTGTTGTTATGAATGATTGGTAAAACATGTAAAAATATATCCACGTGTCCTATCAATCTTTCTGAACAACGTTTTGTTCAACAACTTTCCGACATTCATCGATTTTTAGACTCCCAATACAAAATGACCAAGTCACTTGACCGATTTTGTGTGGAAAAATTTATGATTTTATGCGAATTTACAAAAACCATAAAATTAATGTTGTTGTTTAGAATTATTGGTGAAACATGTGGCTAAAAATATGTTAATGTTCATAGATACAACCCTGTATAATCTAGGCTGTAAATTTACTAGCAAGTATGAATAGCATGATATAAGTCATTAGGTAAAAATACGACTATTTAAATACATAAGTAGATGCTTTTAAAAATGGGAAAGAAAAAAAATTAAGATGGTGAATAGAAATATGTAATGTTCTAAGTAAGACCTAAGAGTATTTAGCCAAAGATTAAAAAAAATTAGTAATTGCCTCAGTTAAATATTTAAACTCGTTTAGCTATAAGAGAGCGGATTTTCCTGGCACAAGTTACTTATATACTTAAAAGGAGAATCAAAGCTCGGATAATTGTTAATTACTATTTATTGTTACCGAAATAAAGATTTTTTCAAGATTTTTTTTTTCAAAGATATAATGAACTTTGATATCCTCTTTAAAAAGCTACCGTCATCTGTGGCAACATTGCCGTATTTTTTTAGATTTTATCAATTTTCTCAGTTACTATGATACTTTTTACACATAATTTTAATGTATTCTGTAGAAAAGGTATGTGGCTACATGCTCAGCGTTTTCATATGGACAAAAGTTAAATAAATACGTTACAGTGATCAAAAATATAGCACAGGCAAAGTTGACACAGATTTGGCAAGATTGCCTAAGCCATTTTTATCTAGAATTTTAATCTCTAAAAACATTTGACTTAAAGTTTATTGCTCTAGGATGTAAGGTTTTGTGTGAAGTAAGCAAAGTTTGCCATATGAGTGTCATTGTCTGCAAAATTTTGATGTATGGTAAAGATACCACGCATTTATTTGAATTTTCATACAAACTATCGCTTTTTGCAAGGGCTGTCAAAAACATAACGGAAAAAATAAAACAATTATTTTAGTATGTACCAAGGTATGTACGTACCATGCCATTGATTTTAATGAAAAAAAATACTGCATTCATACAAAAAAAAAACTGGTACTCAGGTAGGGAATCGAACCCGGTTGTTTTAAAAAAATAACTAACACTATTCTGCCCCCTTTGTCATAAAAAGAAAAATATATGCAAAGGTATAATATTCTGATTACATTTTTGAAGAATGTTTATAGAAATTTAGTATCTAGAAGGTACGGGGCGGTAAACTAACAAAAATCTAATACAGGGTGTATCTGTGAACATTTACATCCCTTTAGCCACGTGTTCTACCAACCATTCTGAACAACATTTGTTCTATGACTTTTGAAAATTCGCATAAAAAAATTTCATCTTTCCATACAAAGTCGGTCACGTGACTTGGTCATTTTGTATGGGGAGTTGAAAATTTTTTCGAAGAATTTAGGAAAATTGTTGAACAAATGTTGTTCAGAATGGTTGATAGAACGAGTGGTTAAAGGGATGTAAATGTTCACAGATACATCCTGTTATACCGAACAAACCTGAGTCATCCGATTATATTTTTTAAACGTGCAAGACGTGACAACCCTAGCAGTAGGTAAAGTTGCCATTATTTTAAGTTTGGCAACTTTACCTAACCTCACTTAACATTGCCTTCGTCCATAAATCTAAAATTTGCAGTTATATTTCATTGATAATTGAATAAAACCATTTTAGGATACAGTACTTACCTTTCACTTCAAAAATTCTTTAGGTACACTTAGAATCTTTCGTTCAAATACAAATTTTAGGTAATATGTTGAAAAACATAAATTGCCACATGTGAATTTAAAGCGTCGTATTTTTTAAATTATTAAAGATGCCAGTATGAAACACTTTTTGGGTTGCCAGCATTTTATAAGAAATCTACCAAAACACCCAAAAATGTACAGCGTGCCATAGATTTTAAATAATTTTGTGAAATAACGACAGAGGTAGCTAGGGGGAGGGGGGGCACTTTGATTCACGGGGCACATTGGTACAGTATCTATATCTCAAAACCGATAAACGCTACACAGTCCGGCACATCACTAGAATGCTCAAGGACATTCACAAGAATGACAGTTGTGACGTCGCTCGCCGCCAGTTTGCCGTTGGGCCTCAACGGTCACTAACGTGTTGGAAGTGGCGTGCGCGGCTGCCTACAAAAAAAATACTTGAAATGTAATTGTGTCTCAGGAGGACACTCTTAGTTGTTTTTGTTATTATTTGATACTAAAGGTAAGTAAATATAGTTATTATTGTATTTTAAAATGTTTTTGATTGCAAGATTATTATATATTTGATAAAATTAATTGTTTGTGGAAAAAGTCCTTTGGGGCACTTTGATACGGTAATGTGCGGGGTACAATGATACGTATCAATCTGCCCCTCTAGTGTATTTGGTGACGCAGCGATAGTGGAGGGTAAATCCCAAAGCCTTGCTCACCGACGTAGAGTGGCCTGTCTATCGGTTTTTTACAGGATGCATTTTGGAGAGTGTTCGAAAGAGCTTCACGACCTGATACCACCTTCCCCTTTCTACCACCGGACAATGCGGAAGACGAAAGGAATCCACCCTTACACTGTGGAAGTTCCACCAGCTCGTACTAAGCGTTTCGCTTCTTCTTTTTTGGTACGAACTGCTAAGGAATGGAACAACTTGCCGGCTTCTGTGTTTCCAGAGAGCTACAATTTGGGTGTCTTTAAGTCGAGAGTGAATAGGCTTCTTCTGGGAAAGCACGCTACATCTTAGACCTCATTGTCACTCTCCATCAGGTGAGATGAGGTTAAGTGCAATCCCATCTTATATAAAAAAAATAAATAAAAATAACTGATTATATAATTAAGAAAATAACAGAGAATTTAGTTTTGTTGTATGATGACAATATTGTTTTTTGCGATTTTATTCCTTAAGTAACTTAAGAGACTGATTATGGCTAATGTGCACTCTGAATAAAAAGTATTTTGCGATCTCAATCAATAAAATTGTTTTATTTCTTAATTTTAAGTAAAAATACAGTTTATATTGGGTTATTAGTCAGTTTAAATTTGCATTTCATATGGATCTAAAATACGTATCAAACTGCCCCACCCCGTGTATCAAAGTGCCCCACCGGTGGGGCAGAATGATACAAAAATGTTTTTTTCTTAAAATGAGTTTATCTCTATACGTTGCCAGTTTTTGCGGTTTTTGCGTAGCCAAAATATAAGCTGACATATCAGCCAATGCACACATCAAAACAAATATTTAAATATAATGGTTTATGGTCCTCAAAAAAGAGATTGAATTTTTGTGTATCAAAGTGCCCCCCCTCCCCCTATAGGTAAAGTTGCTCGCTAATGGTAAAGATGCCACAGATGACGGTACAAAAACGTAAGTCTATACAAAAATGATGTCAGCAGGTGCCAAAAAATAAAACTGGGCAAATTAAATCTTTTAATGGCATTGCCCACGTGGCAGTTTCGATTGTTCCCTGTTTTAGGGTGGCCACGAGTCACTTTGCTTCATAAAATTGACTTTAGACCCCTAATTACAAAACTTCAAACCTTGATTTAAAAACGACGAATGAAAATAATGAGTGAAAATGAATGAAAGAATGATGACTGAATGAAATGACGGCCTCGATAGCGCAGTGGCTAAGGTGTTCGCCCGAAGCGCGAAAGGTCCCGGGTTCGATTCCCGGTCAAGTCAATTTAGGAAACTAGGTACATTTTGTTATCTTGGGTCTAGGTGTTCTGGGTTGACGCCCCCAGTTAAATCGTCATCGGGTACTCATAGTACAGGGGTTGCCCTAGTTTGAGACCAAGTTGATCGGTGTGATTGTCTAGCGCATTTATTTATTTATAAGTCCCGGTCACAAATTTTGTGACAATTGCCGCATTCGTATTAGTTTTTAACCATCTTACATAATTAAGGGCTAATGACGACCTGGTTGGTTCAGTGGTAGTGAATGCTGGTCTGGGCCAAGGGTTGCGGGTTCGATCCCCGCACAGTACCTACAAACATTTGTGTGCATGAAAATGTCTGTTTGTATTGGTCTGGGTGTTTTCTATGTATCATAAGTATGTATTTACAAAAGAAAAAGTATTATATGTATATATTAATCCCACTGTTGGTTCTGATATCTGTAACACAGGTGATTGAGCTACTTATCTCAGAGTCAGATCAATGTATGTGATGTAGTGAAATATTATAAATATTAGATATCTATCTATCTATCTATCAATGAAAACAAATGTTTTTTGCCAAGGAATATAGGATCTAAACTAAAAAAAAAGCCTTCCCAAAAACATGCGATGTGGTCACCAAACCTGTTTAGCCCCTGATTTCATTGTGAAAGGAAGGATATCGCATTTCTGCGTTTATTTAACTAGGCTGGCAGGTTAGGGAATATTTGAAACGAACCTTCGGGTTTTTATTCGCAGTCTATCAAAAACTTTTTATTTAGTTTCTATGTAATAAGTGGTACCTAGACGAGCAGACAGATCACCTAACAGAGAGCGATTGCCGCCGCGCACACAACACAAGTCTCATTGTACCTATCTATATTTGTAACAACCTATTTTCATGTGACATGCAATAAATGATTTGTATTTGTATTTTAGTAAGTGCAGTCGCAAGTGCTCTGCCAACTTTAACACCCATTCTCGGCGACTGGGCCTCCGGTACGATCCGACGCCGGATATTCGCCTATAAATCACGAGTTACGCACCGAATGTGACCACCGGAGCCATTCTGATAATTATGTCATAAAGTCTGATGGAATTCGGAGCACAATTACCGAATTCGCTTCCGTTTTAAAATATTACCCTTATAACGCACTAAAAATATTCTTCAAATTGCACTCCTAAATATGACCTATGAAGACAGAGGAATTGAAAGTCCTATGATGATAATGACTAATTTCCATCTCAATAAGTATCTGTCAAAACCTTAGAGCAGCGGTCGTCACACTTTACTCTTCAAGGGCCACATATCAATATGAACATCAGGGCCCGGGCCGCAGTATATGCGTTTCAAAAGCTTTTGCATAGGTACTTATCCATAGTAGTCCACACAAAACTGATTTCTAATAAGTACGAATATGTAGTTGACTAATAATTAAATAAATCTACTAGGTATATCGCGGGCCGCACAAATAACATCTGCGGGCCGCATGCATCCCGCGGGCCGCAGTTTGACGACCACGGCCTTAGAGCATTAAATACTTAGAGAAAGTATCAAATAGAGTGGCGCGTATCACCGTAAGGAACAGATACTATGTAACCCGGCCAAATGAAAAATAACTACAAAATGGTGGATCGATGTGTGTGACTGAATATTACTTCAGTGCGGTAGCCTGTTATCTCTGACTACGACTGAATTTGGTTGGTTATTATAACGGTAGTAAAAATACGAATAAATCGCACTTAATTACTATGGGTTACCATGGCAACTAGCTTTGTTGGGCGCAGTTCACAACTGTGTCCCTAAAATTCAACTGCAATTCGTCGCTCCGTTTTGCCGTAGTATGGATTATTTAAAGCCAGTCTTTACGTGTTTAGGTACTTTTGAGTTCTTAATTTGAAAATTATGTAATAAGTACAGATAAAAAATATTATTTATTCATTTATTTTTAACTAGCATCTTCTACTTCTGGCCGCTGGCAGGCAAGAGCTCCACATCGGTTAGGGCAGCACTTCAGGGTGCGAGGGCAGTCGGAGTCCCCGGTGCAGGTGTGCGTGCACACCCAGGGTCCTCGAGGAAACTCGGGGCAGCGGCCTTTCTTAACTGAAAACATAAAAAGGGACTATCGGTTTTGTTCACCAGTTGGCACTAGTATACTCTCCAAAGGTTAGCTGTCAAACGTATAAAATATCGGATTTTCAAATCGCCACTGTTTTTGGAAACAGCTAGCCGTAATGTCATACGGCGGATTATACGTTACGGCTGCGACATGAGATTGAGCACAATGCGTTTTCTTGAAAAGTTCGTGCTAGGCTCAGTGAGCCATCTGTCATCTTTCACCTCAAACCTAACAATGCACTCCTCTAGCCCTTTAGTTATGTCAATCAAAATATATAACAAATTGCCAGAATACATAAAGAATGAGAACAAAATGAACATTTTCACAAATAGACTCAAACAATTCTTAATAGAAAAAAGTTATTATAGCATAAAAGAATTTCTAGATGAAAAACCACTCAGCAGGTAAAAGTCATGAATAAAATAATAAGTAAAGTGCAATATTAGAATATAATTATATTTTAATCGCGATAAATATGGTGATATTTAATAATAATAATATGTAATAGGTATAAAATTAATAATAATAATATATAATATTAGTATTTAGAAAACAAATGACATACAGTAAATAAAAAATATAGAATAAAATAAATTCCAATATGAAAGTACATATTTTATTAAATAATTACATTTAATACATTAATTAATATAAATTTAGTCATTCAAGACTCGCTTCCTCTCTCCTAAATTTTTGTTGTGCCCTAACAGGGTCCATAAGAGTGTATATTATAAAATTAAAATGTTACCACCTTACTATCTGTACCTTATGGAACGCAATAAATTATTGAGTATTGAGTATTCACAAGAAAGCGATACCTAAATTGACGAAGTGCCTTTGCGTCATTGGGTAGACGCACATGGCGCCCCCGCAGGCGGTGGGGCAGCATAGCTGCGAGGCACGGTGGGGGGGCACGACCATGTCTGAACTTTGCTTGTAATGTACATCTTACATGTTTCTAAGCACAAAAAATTGTCTTAGTTTTGAACCTAAGTTGACGAAGCGCCTTTGCGTCATTGGATCGACGCGGGGCAGCACAGCTGCGAGGCGTGCGCGCAGGGCGCGCAGGGCCTGCTCGTGGCAGAGCCTAGGTCCACCGGCAGCGTGGGGGCACGATCATGTCTGAACTTAGCATGTAATGTACATCTTGTACCTATGTAGTACACATGTTTCTAAGCAAATTAATTTATCTTTATTTTGAACCTAAGTTGACGAAGCGCCTTTGCGTCATTGGATCGACGCACATGGCGCCCCCGCAGGCGGTGGGGCAGCACAGCTGCGAGGCGTTCGCGCAGGGCGCGCCGGGGCCGCACGTGGCAGAGCACAGGTCCACCGGCAGCGTGGGGGGCACGATCATGTCTGAACTTAGCATGTAATGTACATCTTGTACCTATGTACACATGTTTCTAAGCAAATTAATTTATCTTTATTTTTAACCTAAGTTGACGAAGCGCCTTTGCGTCATTGGATCGACGCACATGGCGCCCCCGCAGGCGGTGGGGCAGCACAGCTGCGAGGCGTTCGCGCAGGGCGCGCCGGGGCCGCACGTGGCAGAGCACAGGTCCACCGGCAGCGTGGGGGGGCACGACCCGCCCTCGGACTGACAGAGGAGGGCTGCTGCCAGTAATACAGCTGGAAAGAGACAAAAATAGGTATAATAAGTATAATATTTATGGTAGCATTTCTCAAACTGTTAGTCGCGACCCCCAGTGGATTGCGAAGCTTGTAAAAGGTCGTTATGATATCTCACCTATGGGCTGTTTGGGCTGCAGCCCAGGGCCCCGGGGTTACAGCGGGCCCCCAGATCCCGCTAAAAATGCCTAAACGCTAAAGATCCCGCTACATAGCAATAAGTCGCCCTTTGTACAATGAGTAGTATCTATATACTACCTATCCTACCTAACCTATTTGTATAACCTATTTGTTGATTTGTACTATAGGTAGCATTAAGACAAATATTGTAAACTGTTAGTGTATTATGAGCAATAAATAGATTTTTATTTATTTATTATTTATTTACTAGCGTAGGTTAAATATGTATAAGAATAATACACCATTATATAAACAGTTTTTGAAATGGGTATTAGTTGAGTACGATAGGCCCCAAGAAGTTTCAGCCCAAGGCCCCACAAATTCACGATCCGGCCCTGACTGCTCAAGCTAGTAAGAAGTCAAGTCAATATTATTAGGTGTTAATGCGAATTTATTAATTAATTGTAAATACTCACCGATGATCGGTACACAATATCGCAGCATTATGGCCGGAGACACGAGCGCAACGTCACAGTACTAGTAATACTATGACAACATTGACAACACGCACTCGATTTATTTATTATTCTTACCCCAACGATATTACTGGGAATATCTCGACAAACAACGGGACACACGGCCAGAGCGGCCAGTGAACACTGAACCATAGGCGTGTCAAGTGAGTTGTCATGTGAGCAACTTGGTTTGACCTATTAACGATAATACCGGGAATATCTCGACAAACAACGAAACACACGGCCAGAGCGACCAGAGAACACTGAACCATAGGCGTGTCGGGTGAGTTGTCACGTGAACAACTTGCTTTGAAAATATACGATATTCGGGAATATCTCGACAAACAACGGGACACACGGTCAGAGCGACCAGTGAACACTGAACCATAGGCGTGTCGGGTGAGTTGTCACGTGAACAACTTGCTTTTACAATACTTATATAGTAGGCTTAGAATAATAACTCTATAGAAGGAGAGTCTCCATACTAGAGCTCTGTCAAAAATGAGACACAAAAAAATTCACGCAGCCTACTGCGCACCGTACTGACACTTTTGTAATGTTGCTAGTGAAGGTACAGTTTCCCCGAAAACTGGGAAATAAATCGGACGCCCCAATAGTGATTTCTAATGTGTTGTAAAATGTTGGTCAGCGTGGTATGAACAAGTAATGTAAAGTTTATTGCGAGATAGATCTAATAGACACGTTTACAAAAACTACGACATAAGCAATAGGTTTTATAGAAATTTAACGTACAACTTCGGTAGTACATAGTATGTACCACCGAAGGTATAGTATGTACTACATACCACCCAACCTTCAGGCAAACACAATTAATAATAGTGTTGGTTAGGGTAGGTAATGTTTTTTATGTGGTATAAATAGAAAATGATTAAACTGATATGAATAGAAGAAAACATAGAGTATTTTTTGTTAAATTTATTCCGCGAGCACTCGACATTTAACTACTTCGACTTATCTAATTCGACTTCAATCTCGAGCGCACGAGAAATGCCCCTCAGTCGAATGTATGTCGTCGGTACTTACATTAGGAAAATATTTTAGCAATAATTGTTGTAAAAATTAATTAGCTGGATAAAAGTCAGGAAAAATGGGAAAATATTTTTTTTCAATTGGGCAACACTGAACATTGAAAATAAACGTTTTCTATTTTGAATGAAAAAATTACAAGATACAATGAAATATTGAAGCTTGCTTGTGCAAAGTGATAATATCATTCTTAGGCTGCCTGTCCATTTAAGCGGAGCGATGCGGCGGAGCGGAGAAACGGACAAATATTAGCCAATAGTATTACACAAAAATTCTACTGGCTAAAATAAATAAATACTATTGGCTAATATTTGTCCGTTTCTCCGCTCCGCCGCATCGCTCCGCTTAAATGGACAGGCAGCCTAATTCTCCCTTTAATTTCTATTGTGACACGATTTAACCGCACAAACCGTCATAATTATTTTTATTTCGGGAGACACGTTCGGGTCGCTGTGACATTTGACACTAAGGAGCTCGGTGGATCCCTTCGCCAATTAGGGTACCTACCACCCCACTAAGCTTAAATTGTGCGGACGCATTAGGTTTCTATAGAGTTATTATTCTAAGATAGTAGGTAAACGCCAAATTTCACAAGTTTTGAACTACAAATTTATTTATTATCAAAAATATTAAAAATTTTATTTCCTAGAATCATTATCGCTAGTCCTCACACAAGGCTATAGGCTTGTCCCAAAAACTCGTAGTCACGGCTTTCGTGACGAAATGCGTCATGTATTTAATAATTAATTAGTAAAAAGGTCACTACAACAGGGTCGAAGGTCAAGGTCAGATGGCAAGATAAGCCAGAAACATTTTAAATCTCATGCTTGTGTACAGTTTTTGATATCCGTGTGTAGATGTTCACATAGACACACATTTATACATTATGTTATTCGAGATAAGAGCTTCAAACATGATTTTTTACTAATTATAACGTGATAATACGTATTGACTTAATATTTGGTTAGGTGCTTGAACCTCATATCTTATAGCGGCCCGTTCTGACATCGTTCCGGGACTGAACTTTGACCGGTACCTACCAATAGATGGCGCTGGGTGTCGATTGCATCGCGCAAGTGTTTCACTTTCCCGGTTTGCATAAAAACCTTGACGTTTACTCGAATTTATTAGTAATACTCGTATAAAGAAAAGAGGATAGAACATATTGAGTAGGTAACCTAGATAAATGTGCAATAAATGATTTGACTTTTGACTTTGATATGATGCTTATAAAAGTATGCAGTAAACTAAATAGGTACCCAAATAGCTTCCCATTTTAAATCATTGTAGATACAGAAACGGAGACAATGAATTTTATTCAATTACTTAAATTGAATAAGAATAAGAATAAGAATAATTTTATTTGCGTAAAATATGGTATACAAATGTTGTTAGGAAATAATTATAGCTCTCATATTTTGCCACTCTTGGCATGCAAATTTTTAGTTACATAGTAAATATAACTAAAATCTAAGTATTAAAATAAACTAAAACATAACTACTTAAATTTAAAAATAATATAACAATCAAACACAAATAAAACTCTTTACAAATCTAATCTATTCCTCCTTAAGGTACTTTTAAAAAAATCTTCTAGAGAATAAAAATTATTTTCTTTGAGCCATACAAATAATCTTCGCTTAAATAAACTACAATTCGTGAGCATTTTTAAATCCTTAGGCAAAGAGTTATAAATTTTGATGCACATTGCATCGCATTGTCGCAGGTAATGGCTAATATTTGGTCTTTTATTATAGACTAATTTCATAGGATCACGAATACTCCTCAGAACAGTACAGTTAGATTTTTTAAAAAGGTGAAGATTACATTTTACGAAATTGGCTACTTCGAGAATGTACATGCAAGGAAGGGGCAAAATACCTAAAGATTGGAACAGTGGTCTACATGATTCGCGAGGAGTTTTGTTGCACATTGCCCTGATACATTTCTTTTGAGCTATGAACAATTTATTAAAGTCAACAGAATTGCCCCAGATCAAAAGTCCATAACTCAGAATAGATGATACATAGCCATGATAGGCTGCTAAGGTAGTTGAGAGTGCCGACGAATTACGTAACCTACTAAGAACATAAACGTAACTATTTATTTTATTTCGCACAGATTCTATTTGTAGCTTCCAACCAAAATTGTCATCGATCTTAATGCCCAGGAATTTAGTGGCAGTTAATTCATTTATTTCGTGGTCTCCGTACTTGATATGAAGATTTGATTTACTGTGTCTGTTTGTTCCAAATTGAATAAAATTAGTTTTACTCACATTTACCGTTAAATTATTGTCATTTAGCCATTTAATTATTGAACTAACAGTATTGTTAATTTCTGATTCATAGTGATTCACATCGTTGCGGGGTATTATAACAGAGACATCATCTGCATACATGACACATTTATGTTTAGTCACAGTGGGAAGGTCATTTATGTACAATATAAATAATAACGGCCCAAGTACGCTGCCCTGCGGCACACCACATTTGTTTTCTTTAAAATTAGAAAAACTAGATATTACCTCGAATTTATTATTCAAACTATTTATTTGAACTGCTTGTGTTCTATTGTGCAGAAATGATTCAATCCAGTCTAGTGCCAGACCTCTAATACCTAAGTTGTTTAACTTATGTAGTAACAATTTATGTGAAACATAATCGAATGCCCTCGTCATGTCAAAGAAGACGGTGCTTAATGGGATTTTTTCATTAATTTTTTCTGATATGTCCCTAACAAGTTCATAGATTGCATAAGTAGTCGACCTGTTGCTTTGAAAACCAAACTGTTCTTTAGTTATTATATTGTACTTAGAACAAAATCTCATTAACCTGATTTTCATCGCTTTTTCAAAGATCTTTGAGAGAATAGGAGGCAATGTTATAGGTCTATAGTTTTCTAAAGAAGATTTATTACCTTTTTTATGTAGGGGTTTCACAATAGAAATTTTTAGTAAATCAGGGAATATGCCCTTTTCAAATGATAGGTTTATTAAATATACAAGTGGTGGAATTAATTCTTCTGCGCAAAATTTAATAACTTTTGTACAAATATTATCGTGGCCTGTAGCGTTCGTATTTTTTAGAGATCTTATTATTGATTCTATTTCCTTAGCATTAAAAGGTTCAATGAAAAATGAATTTGGTAATTGTGACAAGTTTGTATTTCTATACTTAGTATTTTCTGTGTGTGAATTTGTTGAATCAATAAGAAAATTATTAAATGCATTAGCTATTTTTGTCGGATCATTTATGATGTCTCCATTAATTATTATTTCTTTGATGAAGTGATCACTGTCCATATTCCTATTATTTTTAATAATGTTCCAAGTCATTTTACACTTATTTCGCGCATTTCTAATTAATTTATCGTTATGTAATTTTTGTGAAACATATAAACAACGGCGTAAGATCTTGGAATAGTTTCTATATTGTAATTTCTTATCAATCGCTTTATTCTTATAGTATTGATATCGCAAAGTTCTTTTTGTGTTGCAGCTTGTAATGATTCCTTGAGTAATCCACTTAGGTTTTTTATATTCATTTGAAATTTTTATCCGCTTTATAGGGAAACTCATATCAAAAAGGGATTTTACTAGATTATGAAAAGATTCCATAGCTTTATTTACATCGGGCTCGTTAAATGTTTCTGAAAACGTCAATGCTCTTAAATTATTTTTGAATATAGTTAAATTAGCTTTACTGTAGTCCCTTGTAAAAACATAGTATTGAGTTGGTTCAATGTGCTTTTTGTTTACTGGTATATCAATGATTTGTGCCGTGTTATGGTCAGACAATTGTAAAGGGATGAGTTCAGTTTTAGCATCTTCAATATTACTGAGTATGTGATCAATGCATGTATTTTGCCTAGTAGGTTCAGTTATATGTAAAATAAGATTATAATTTTTTACCAAATCACAGAGAGTCCTGCTACTATTAAATGGTTTCAGAGTATTGATATTAATATCGCCTGCCAGTATGAAACGTGTTTTCGGGTTTTTTGTGTACTTTTGCAGCACTTCATCAAGTATCGATAAAAATAAATTAACATTGGAATTAGGAGTTCTATACACACAAATTATAACTATAGGGTGACTAAACCCTAGCAATCTTACTCCACAACATTCAAAAGACCTATCTTGTGCATAATTCTTGATATCATGTAATTTTTCATATTTAAGCCCATGTCTTAGTATTGTAATTTCAATTCAACTAAGTACCCACGTTAGTAACATAAACAAGGAAAATTTAATTATAAATTGTTGACCATTACCTATGAGTAGTATTTTAATTGAAAACGATAATGTTACAAATTCTTGAAATAATTACGAAGCCATTCCATAAACAATAAGGTTACCTCTTCGGTCGATTATTATCGCTGCCGTATATTTTTCATTGCTTGCTTGCTACACTTCTTTCTGGAACGAACTTTAAGTTCATATGGATGCAAACCCCCATTTATTACAAATCGTGTTCTAAAGTTAGTTTAAAACTGATGTGCCCTGTGGATAGGGGCGTTATGAATACTGCCAATGTATTGGGAAAATTGCCTGTATTGGGAAGCGTGGTGATTAACCTAATCCCATCATAGTAACGATGACTCGAGTTCTATGATGGAAATCTTTGCCCTGCAGTGGGACAGTGTAAAATAAATAAATTGAGACAACATCACATACATTGTCCTGGTCCCATACTATGGTTTTCTCTTGTACTATGGAAACCAGAAACAACGAAGGAACTACAAACACAAATATCTGTTTCATCAACAAACATTTGTGTTGGTGCGGGAATCGAACCCGCGACCTTGCGTCTCAACCGGCGTTCAAACCATTGCGCCAAATGGGTCGGTGTATAGGCTGATGCTTTACTTAATCTACTTTTCACATGGTAACAACCCTATAACGACCTTGACCGTAACTGGCAACATTTTCCCAGCGGACTGCGACCTTTCATTACACGCTGATCGAAACACAAATGGATATTGGAGATTAAAACTGTAACATCTGGATGGGAAATCAGTTTCCGCAGCTCCACAGAATAGCCCACGACAATTATGGAAGTGTGCTGCTTATACGGGGTTATTCTCAAACTTACCGTGGAACCACCCTACTACCTATACTTGAATAGATTCATACGTTACTGGAGACAACCTTATGTAGGTTTCTTTTATGACATAGGGGGCAGACGAACAGACGGATTACCTGATGGTTAGCTCGTATGAGAATGAGATCGTCTCTCCCCTAAGCTGGCCACAGAAGTATTTTTTTAGGATTCCGCAGCCAAATAGCAACAAGTTTAATTACCTATCTTGAAAATAACTCCTTTTGCATAACTAGTGTATAAGTATCTATGTATTAAGTTCTGTAATATTTTATGCAATAAAGCGTATATATCTATCTATGTACAAATTTATGTTCGTAAGTAAAAGCCGATTCATTTTAGTTTCTTTATTTCAAAAATTAAAAATATTGGTATGTAAAGGACATTAACTTATTGATTACATACAGATCGTATATCTGCCCATCTAATCATAAAAACTCAACCGTAAAGACATAGCAACAAAATCTAATTTGTTATTTTCGCAAAATTTTATTGCGTTTTTATAATAGGAGGGCTATACTAGGATATCTGATTTGTGACATAACGGGTCCCTGTAATAATCTGAATTATCATTTTATATTAAGCTTAAATACAAAAAGAGACCTAAAGTATTATTATCCTATGTAAATTAACATAACTGGTAGTTAAATGCATATTATAATGTTGATAAAGCTTGCCCTTGCCATTTACCCAATTTTACCGCCAGCGGCCAAAAAAGGTTCATCTTCTTACATAAAGATAGGTATTTGTATTAGGTATACCTACAATGAGAAACAATAATATTGGCTTATCAAAATATTAAATATTTTAATAAATTTTATTAATTGACTTACTTAGCTATATGCTTATAATCGATACTAATATATCACAAAGTCACTCAACCAACAAAAACCCTAGAGAGTATAATTGGTAATACAGCCACCCGGACTGTGGAAAGTTCTGGGTTCGAGTACCACATGAACCCATCGATGAATTTTTAAGTGCATTTTTTATTCTGAATTCTACTATCGATAGTTTTCCGTCTAGCTCTCTTCTCGTTTTCATTCTTATTTCGATGCAGATTGATTTAAAACTTATTAGTAATCTGCGACTTGTCGCATAAAAGCACACAATCTTACTGTGCTACCACCGCAAATTCTCAATATTTCTTCGTGACATCACTATCAATATAAAACAATCTATAGATCTACACTACGATACTTTGATATCAGTGTCTGGATGTTACAATATATTATGGCACCTTTTAGTGTCGTTACTTCTAAAACACAGGTGCTAGTCTACTTATTTTTGAATCACAACAATGTTCAGAAGGTTTTCATTTAACATTTATTTAGTGTTATAACCACTACCACTCCAGCATGACTAAAATTAAGTATCCACTCAGCAACATTTAACGTCACGCCGTGTTGTGTAATGCGACGCGTCATTTTAGAAACGAGATGCGTCATGTTGATGATATCGCGCGGTGTTGAGCAATGCCACGCGTCATTTCGCAACGAGACGCGTCATTTTTGCAACGAGACGCGTCATGTTGGCTATGTTGCGCGATGTTATGTAATGCCACGCGTCATTTTTGCAACGAAACGCGTCATATGCGGCAACGTCACGCGGTGTTATGCAATGTTTCTGATTTTTTACGCAACAAACGTGGCTTAGTGGACACTTAGCTAATATGCTTATTAATCATAAGATCTATTTCAATTTTGGATAAACTGATCGTCTTTAGCATCTACAAGGTATTCGTCTAGCCACTTCTCGATGACTGGCAAGTTCTCCGCAGACCACTTGGCCTCTTCCCTGATGTTCTTCATGGACCGGTCGATGATGCGCTCGGCGGACCCGAACTCTCCCTGGTGGGCCACGTACAGGTTCGACACGAGGTCCAAGCCGGCTTGCGTGGTGAACTGAGAGGTTGCCGAGGTGATAAGGTTATCCCATAAGTTTGTTTTGCTGGACAGTCTGTGAATAAAACATTTTTCATAAATGTGACTGTGGGAGAGCCACGCTTCGGCATGAATGGGCCGGCTCGACCGGAGTGATACCACTGCCTCACAGAAATCCGGCGTGAAGCAGCACTTGTGCTGTGTTTCGCCGAGTGAGTGAGGGTACCGGAGGCCCAACAAGGGGGGAAGGGGATAAAAGTTTGGTAGAGCGATTGTGATGCCACTGGTGTTACAGGTGTCCATGGGCGGCGGCAATTGCTTGCCATCAGTAGCCTTACCATGAGTTTGAAATACTATCCTCGCTATCGAAAACTATCGTTTTGTCTCTTTCATTGTGATGCATTTGAAAGAGACAGAGCAATAGTTTACGTTATATCAGTTTTAGATGTCAACGCATGGTAGCGCTACAGGCACCTATCACATAAAAAAAAAGAAAAAAAATAAGCAAACTGAGTGCAAGCTAGTTAGTAAAATCAAAGGAATACGAACTTGTCCTTCAAGACGTCCCAGTTGTTGGTGAGGAAGTGGAACAGCGTGGTGTAGCCCTTGGAGCTGCCGGAGAGCATGCTGAAGATGAGGAACACGTCCGTCTCCGTGAAGTTGCCGTTACCCTCCAGCACTGTGATGTTCAGCAACCTAGAAATAACAAAGATTTTTTTTATGTGATAGGTAGCAGGCGAGCAGGCGGATCACCTAATGGTAAGCAATTACCGCCGCCCATGGACACTTGCAACACCAGTGGAGTTACAAGTGCGCTGCCAACCTTTTATTCCCTTCCCCCCCGAGTGGGCCACCGGTACCCTCACTCACTCGGCGAAACACAGCACAGGGGCTGCTTCACGCCAGTTTTCTGTGAGGCAGTGGTATCACTCCGGTCGAGCCGGCCCATTCATGCCGAAGCGTGGCTCTCCCACAGTTATCATGTTTCCACCATGATACCCCCTGCAATGGAAAATACAGCTTATGTCTAATGGGTAAGGTTTATATTATTTTGCACACTGAGTCGAATACACAGACGTTCGCCCGAGCGCAGCCAATTATACTGGAAGAGAATATTCTAGAATTTTCCCGAAAGGGAAAATTCCGTTGTTGCACTCATGTAGGTATTCTGTTTCTGTGCAATAAAGAATATATAATATCTATTTATCTAACATACCTTATAATCTTCTGTTCGTCGTCTGGACAGCCCGCCAAGGTCTTCAGGAGGTATGTCCTCTCGCTCTGCTTTCTTGATGGCGGGAAGTGAATGACCCTTTGAAGTCCGAACTCCCATTCTTTTTTGGTGCCCCATTTGAAGACAGGACAGATGTACTGATTTGATATTCTGTAACAAACAAAACCTTAAATACCTAGGAGTAGAAGTCTGTGTAATTTTATATTTACTACCTAGTTTCTTAATTCACCTACCATTCTGAACAACATTTGTCCTATGACTTGAAAATTCGTCATGATTTATTTCGACTTCCGGTACAAAATGAACAAGGCACGTCACCGACTTTCTATGAAAAGCTGTTTTTTTTTATGTTGTTCAGAATGATTGGCAGAAGATGTAGTTAAAATGATGTAAATGTTTACAGGTACGCCTGTTTGTTTAGTATTTAACCCATAACCAGGCAACTAGACACCTTTTTTTCATTGGTTTTCAACCTAAATCGTAATGGAATAAAGTTCAAAATCCCATATGGCACATAGGCTGGTTAAACGTTAAGTAGGTTTTATTATCTGTAAATCCTCTGTTTGTCTGTTTTAAGTAACACAAATGCTAATGGTACTTAGTGCGGAGTCAGGTAATTTTTTTATGTGATAGGTAGCAGACGAGCAGGCGGATCAACTGATGGTAAGCAATTGCCGCCGCTCATGGACACCTGCAACACCAGTGGAGTTACAAGTGCGCTGCCAACCATTTACCCCCTTCCACCCCGGGTGGGCCTCCGGTACCCTCACTCACTCAGCGAAACACAGCACAGGGGCTGCTTCACGCCGGTTTTCTGTGAGGTAGTAGTATCACTCCGGTCGAGCCGGCCCATTCATGCCGAAGCGTGGCTCTCCCACAGTTCCCCACAGTCATGTATGAGGTGTTGTGTGAGTTTATTTATTTATTTATTGCATGTGTACCCCCAGTGTATGTATGTACCCATGTGCCGGGTTTCGCATCCACATCCTTTGATGTGGGCAGACGAGTGCGGCGGGCTGTGTTCGCATTTCTTCGCCCAAACGAGCCAACTAAATGGGTCAACGGGTGTGCATGTTTCGAACTCCATTATACCACTGGAAGCGGTAGTAAAACCTTTTTAGCAAAAAAAAAACAAAAAAAAAACCTGCCAAGGTAAAAAAGTTAGGTATTACAAAAGCACGTGCGTTTTAAGTTACTTACTGAGAAATCGTTTCAAATTTTAATAAACCGTTTTACAAAACTACCTCAGTAGTTAACGGTAAAACGGTTTCTATTAATAACAATGAAAGGCATTTTTAAGCGATAATAACAACACAGTTTTACTCGCAATAAATATTGACAAAGAGCACGCGAATCTATCTCAGAGAATTGACAGAAAGGGGCAGATGAAACTAAGGATGTGTACACCTAGTGATGTTCTAGGCCAGTGGTTCTTAACCGGTGGACCACCGGTGGTCCCTAGAGGCATTCCAAGTGGTCCGCGAAGACATCGTAATTAACAAGTGACGTGACACAACGCAAACGGCGCCGCGACGCATGTCCGAAGTGTGTGGTCCCTGACACGACAGAATTTTGGTAAAATGGTTCCTCATGACTTAAAGGTTAAGAACCACTGTTCTAGGCGATCAATTTTGTCCAGCTAACACTATATTTCCACTCACAATGTATTTCCTGTCCTAACTTCAGAACCTTCAAGAGAGCACACTCCCTGACAAAAGGAATAAAGTTTGAAAACTAAAAACCGACTAATTTTCAATACGCTTTAAACCATCCATTATAGATACGATGACTTATCTATGATGAAGGTCTTTGCCCTGCAGTGGGGCAGTACATAGGCTAATACATTATAAAAAACATGTCAAGAGTTGCCCGCTTAAAATTACCAAAACAATCTTATTTCCTTTGTACTCACGGATTCCCCTCGTCAGGGTTCTTAGCTTGCATCCACTTGCTGTACTGGTCCTGGGCCTCGCGTATGCAGGGCTTGTACCCGGCCTGGCAGAGGAAGGTCTTGGTCATGGAGCGCAGGTTCTTGCGCCAGCTCTCCTCGTCCTCCCGCTCGTCCTGGATCAACTCCTCGTAGAGGGGGCTCAGGAGGATCCTCACGTATGCCTAGTTAACAAGTGTGATTTCTTTTCATGATATTGGTGGCAGACGTTGGCACTCCTTTGTGTGTCCCTTGATGCCTGACATACAGGACGCCAGTAATTACCAATCACTATAGCAAGGTATTAAGTCTAATCTCATCATAGTAATAGATCATTTGATTTCCATGAGGCCTTTGCTCTGCAGTGAGATGATACAGTGGTGAGTCAGTTATCTTCTATACTATTTATAAAGAGATAACTTCTATAGACAACGACAAGGCTTATAGGTAAACCGAAAACACCAAACGCTTGCGCGATGTAATTGGACACAGCGCCATCTATTGGTTCATTTCTGAATTACGGTCCCGAAGCGAAGTGAGAGCGGGCCACTAGTTTCATTACATTTTAGGTGGCGACATTTTTACCCAAAGTTTTGCCCAATTAAATGGTCAGTCTTCCTGCTTTTCGGTTGTAAAACCTGGAACACAAGTGCGTACAATTTCCACTTACCTGGAACTTATGGTGAATGCACTGGCAGATATGTCTGCCAATGTGATCGATCATAGTGAATACTGGGTCCCATACGAGATGGTTCCTCTCGTTCTTGAGGAACAGCGTCATGTCGAAGGCGGTCCGGAAGGACAGCTGCCCGGCGTAGGCGAGGTTCCAAGCGTCGTGGAGAAGCTTGGCCCGAGTCAGCTCAGGGATCGACTGCCGGTCTTTGCTCTGGAGGTATTTAGATAGAAGAATCCAGTTCTCTTGATCGTAGTTCACTGGGAACGGAGCTGTAAACAATGCAGGAGTAGGTAAATAGACTGACGTTCTTTATTGCACCTTTCCTTTTTAGGGTTCCGTAGCCAAAATGGCAAAAACGGAACCCTTATAGTTTCGTCATGTCCGTCTGTCCGTCTGTCCGTCTGTCCGTCTGTCCGTCTGTCCGTCTGTCACAGCCGATTTACTCGGAAACTATAAGTACTACAGTGATGAAATTTGATGGGAATATGTGTTGTATGAACCGCTACAAAAATATGACACTAAATAGTAAAAAAAAGAATTGGGGGTGGGGCCCCCCATACATGTAACTGAGGGATGAAATTTTTTTTTTCGATGTACATACCCGTGTGGGGTATCAATGGAAAGGTCTTTTAAAATGATATAAAGTTTTCTAAAAAACATTTTTCTTAAAGTGAACGGTTTTTGAGATATCAGCTCTCAAAGTCGTAAAAAGTATGTCCCCCCCCCCTCTATTTTTATAACTACGGGGTATAAAATTCTAAAAAAAATAGAGGTGATGCATGCTAATTAACTCTTTCAACGATTTTTGGTTTGATCAAAGTATCTCTTATAGTTTTTGAGATAGGTTGATTTAACTGTAATTTTTAAAATTAATATTCGTACATAAAAGTACAAGGCAAAATATCGGGAGAGTTTAGGCTCCATTCACCAGGTGTATAAATTGACATAATAAGTTTATTATATTTGCTGCTACGGAACCCTTTGTGCGCGAGCCCGACTCGCACTTGGCCGGTTTTTTTTTATATTAAGGACAATCAAGATGACCTCACTCCGCCTGATGGTAAGCGGCCGTGAGATCCAAATATGAGGTTGACAGGCACAAAACGACTAACTAATCACCTATTGAATCTGTCATCCTCACCCTGAAGGGCTGCTGAGCCGTTTCACGCCCCGCCTAAAAACCCAGGATTGTAAGAAGGAGAAAACATTTGAACTGGAAGGGCATTCCATGACTCGATGACTCGGGGCAGGAACGAGGAGCTAAACCTTATGGTGTACGCCGGCATTGTCTGGATGGTATGCAGATGGCGACGCTGTCCAGCACGTGTTGTTCGGGAATGGAAAGACGGGGACATTTAAACAATATGAAACAGGGTGAAAAAAAAAACATTTGGCCCTAGTGGAAACCTAAATGAAATCCTTATATGATTTTGTATGCTAATTTCCGTAAGTCATAAAACAAATGTCCAAAATCCTTGGTATAGTCTGCAGCACGAAACAGTAGCTATGGCATTGAGTGCGCAGAAATAAATTTTAATAGAAAGTCTTCTTTTTTACAAGTGCGCAAAATAACGGTCATCGCTATTCTGCGTGCCGCCAGCTGTAAACATGGTTAAAGGGATGTAAATGTTCACGGAGACAAGTTATAGATAAGAGTATTTACCTATCTCTTCAGGGTTGACGATGATGAACTGGTCTTTCTCAGGCATGCCGTCTAGAGTGAGCTCTTTCTTGTTCCTCATCCAGGCCGTTGGAGTGCCATTGGTGAAGTCCAGCTTGTCCCCCCGGGCCACCACGACCGGGGCCCACCAGGACAGGCGGTCAGCGTCAGGCACGTCATGCGGACGCTCACGCAGGTAAACTTTCTAGAAATACAAACTATCATTATCCATCCATCATCCATCCATCAATACATCATCCACCATGATGGGGTGGAAAGGTCCTTGAGTGGAGGCAGGAGGCCGCAGCCCTAACAGGCCTCCCACCAGGTGGACCGACGATCTGGTGAAGGTCGCGGGAGTCCATTCGATGCGGGTGGCACAGGACCGATCTGTGTAGAGAACTGTGGGGGAGGCCTATGTCCAGCAATGGACGTCTATTGGCTGAAATGATGATGATGATGGTGATCAGTGTAATGGTAGCTATGTTTTATGGTAAGCTTAATCAATAGGTACTCAGTTTGTTCTTTTGTGCCTGTTAACCTCATATTTGGATTTTACGGCCGCTTATCATCAGGCGGAGGTCATCTTGATTGTCCTCAATATAAAAAAAAAAACTATTTTTATTTTTTTTATGTTTTATGGTCCCTTGATGGTAAGCGATTGCTGCCGTCCATAGACACTTGCAACACCAATAGAGTCACAAGTGCAGTGCCAACTTTTAATCCCCTTTCCCACCAATTGAGTCTCCTGTACCCTCACTCACTCGCCAAAACACAGCGCATGCGCTGCTTCAAGCCGGTCTTCTGTGAAGCCGTGTATAATTGGTACTACAGCCACCCGGACTGTGGAAGATTGTGGGTTCGAGTCTCACCTAACATAATAGATCATCTAAAGACATAATAGATCTACAGTACCTGCGTCAAAGCAAGGGTCTTGCTGCTGTAGTCCCTGGTGGCATTGATGAGGGGTAGCCTGTCTTTCTCGATCCAGCTGTTGGCTATGGTCTTTATATCGAAGTCCTTCGGGATCTTCCCGTCGGAGATCGCGGCGGTGTTCAGGGCGTCCCAGATGTCGTCACCAGTGAACGTTTTGAACTTCCTAAAGCAAAAATACTATAATAGTCACAAAATATTAAAACGGCCTGTATCTACACTATTTATGTCCTATCCACTATTTATGTCCTGTCCTGTTGGGGCGGAAAAGTCCTTGAGTGGAGGCCGCGTACAGGAAGTCGCATCCGTGGCAAGCATCCCACAAGGTGGACCGACGATCTAGTGAGGGTCGCGAAAGGATGCGGGTGGCACAGGACCGATCTGTGTGGAGAACACTGGGGGACGCCTATGTCCAGCAGTGGATGTGTATTGGCTGATTTTTTTTTACATTATTGCAAACAAACGAGCAGACGGCTCACCTGATGATAAGTGATCACTGCCGCCCATGGACGTCTGCAATACCTGAGGCATCACAAATGCGTTGCCGGCTCTTAAGGAAGGAATAAGCCCTTTTCTTGAAGATCACTAGGTCGTAACTGAGTGCGGTAAAAAGTGAATGATGAATCATCATCAGCAACCCACACTGGTCCACTGCTGGACATAGGTCTCCCCTAATGCACGCCATCGCTCCCGATTTTCGGCCACTCTCATCCAGCCCACACCAGCCAGCCTTCGAATATCATCATCCCATCTTGTCGCGTCCAACACTACGCTTACCGAGTCGCGGTCTCCACTCAAGGACTTTACGGCTCCAACGGTTGTCAGTTCTGCGGCTAATGTGACCAGCCCACTGCCACTTCAGTTTGCTAATTCGGTGGGCTATGTCGGTGACTCTGGTTCTCTGTCGGATTACATCATTTCTGATGCGGTCCTTCAGAGATACTCCAAGCCCTTTTCATAGCTCTTTGAGTGACTTTGTCGACTTTGACTTTGAATGATGAATGATGAGGCCTTTATTTGTGATTTGGACCTACCGCGACTGAATGAATGTCCTCAATCCCTTCTTGAAGGTGTCTCCTCCCAGCGTGTAGTTGAACATGCGGAACAGCAGCTCGATCTTGGTGCAGGCTGTCTCCTGCTTCATGCCGGTGATGCGGGAGTGAGGGTACCTCTTACTGAACTCATAGTAGAGCGAGTACAGCACTGTCATTGGCCATTTCCCTTCCATCTCCGAACCATTGTTGATCTGTACATAAATAGTTATTTAGATGATTTGAATCTGTTTTGATGATATGGTATGTACGATTAGATTGTTTTGATGATGAGATTTACATTTATTTTTATTTTATGCCGGCAATTCCAGTGGCTCGTAGTTAGGTTTAGGTTTAAAGAAATTTATTCTCATAAGAAATTTACATTTCACTTATAATGAGAAATACAAACAAATATATAAATTATTAAAGTAACGATGTATTTAATCATCGACCGGCACTCTTTTCCAAAATGTGTTGCTTGAGTTTGTGTTTGAAAGTCAGCATACACTCACATGTCTTTAGGTCATCGGGTAACTCATTAAATAGTTTTGCCCCCTCAAAGAGTACTGTCTTGGTTCCATAGTTAGTTCGAGGCATAGGAAGTCTAATTTTGATTTTATTACGAAGATTGTGTTCGTTGGTTTTTATGTCAAGTTCTATGTTCGTTTTAATTTTTTTTTCCAATTATATTTCCGGTATGATACTGCGTGGTACCATATGGGACTGTTTAACACTGCGTGGTACAGTATGGTACTGCCTGGTACAGAATGGTACTGCGTGGTACCGTGTGGTACAGAATAGTACTGCGTGGTACTGTGTGGTACAGAATGGTACTTTGTGGTACAGAATGGTACTTTGTGGTAATATGGTAAAGAATGGTACTGTGTGGGACTTTATGGTAATGTGGGAGTGTACCTTAAAAGCAGTCTCTGCAGCGAGGTAGCCCACTAATGCCTTGTTCAGGTGAGCATCAGACCACCAAGCAGGGGTGGCCAGAGCGCCCAGCCACTGGTACGTGATCTCGTGCGCCAGCTGGAGGTAGCCCTTGCTGCTCAAATCGCTCTCTCTGCAGCAAGTGTGTCAAGTTACAAGGCAAGTCAAGTTATAGGGCAAGAGTGGTTATGTAATATTGTGAATAACTGCTATGGCCTAAAATATTTAAGTGATTACCCTTTTAATATGTTAAGCACACGTATTGTTAACGGTTGTTATTCCTTAATAAATAAAATAAAAGAGTGAACAGGCGTCTTCCAGGCAAACTTCACATCCTAGACCTCATCACCGCTTTTAACGAGGTAGTGGTCAAACGTGTACCATATTCATTACGTTTATTAATATAGGTATCTGTGAACATTTACATCCATTTAACTATGTGTTCTTTAAGCAATTCTAAGCCACATATTTTGTTCTATGATCATAAAAAAATTTCAACTTTTATAAAGTCGGTCACGTGACATGGTCGCTTTGTATGGGTGTATACTCGAAAATATATTCGATGAATTTCAAAAGTCATTGAACAGATAAATGTGAATGTTTACAGATGACTTTAGTTATGTCACTGAATAAATGTGTCCATTCTATTCTAATATTTAGTCTATTCAATAAAAAAAAAAGTAAGTTATATGATAAAGAACACTTGTCCTTGATTTTTATCGTCATTAAGACTTAGGTAATTAAAAAAGTGGTCAAATGCGAGTTGGGCTCGCCCATAAAAGGGTTCCAAAGCAGCAAGTACCTAATACTAATAATATAGACGTGTGTAAGATGGTAGGTTTCTTGGAGAAAAAAAATATCTTTAATGATGGTTAGATCGACTGGCAGAATAAGATTCACGGTCAAAACAAACCTAATTTAAAAAATATTTAAATGCAGTTTAAAAAAATACTTTATTTCCTTAACAGTATTGCTTTGGCTTAAACTAGTGAAATTGGAACCTCCATTTAAGCAAAAAACTACTACCACTAGGTACTAGGTTTTATACAGACGTAAGTAAAACTATGACTGTCAACTTTGCTGTTTTAATATTTAAAAAATAAAGGAATGTCTCCTTTAAGTGTAACTTGCTCACATAAAGTTTTTTTTCCACCCTGTGTATGTAGGTCATGGACCCTGAAAAGGTATAGTAATCTACTACTTATAGACGTATTACATATGTATCTATGGATGGCACTGTTTCATTTAAATTAGTACTTAACATAAAGTAATGATAAACTGAAAGTAAGTAATTATAATAAGTAATTAAAAAATATATATCAAGACTAATCGAAATGGCGTCGGTATTAAGGTCTCATAGCAACTTTAGCAAGGTTTCAAGGAAAATCTTTAGGCATTAGGCTTTTCATTGGTGATCATCACAAACCCGAGCTAAGTAAGTATATTTGAATGATTGGAAACATCACCATAGTAGGGATGATTTCATTTCTATGATGGAGGTTTGTGGGACAGGTACGGTACAAACACCTTTACTTTACCTTTAAAAACTTATACGTTAAACAATCAATGAGGTAAAGTTTATAAATACTTAGTAGAAATCTAGCCTCCTAACGGCTGTAACAATGTCTATAAGTATCTAGCTAAATTTCCATTTTATCTTCAAATTTAATGCATAAATTTGAAGTATTCACAACCTCAAAGGATTTTGAAATATTCAAAACCTCTAAGGGTATACGGAAATATTTGCCAGTCTTGACCTGAAATTCCTGAAGCGCTCGGTGGGGCGAGAATAGTCGAATAACGTATGACTATTAAATTTATCAATGAAGGTTTTTGCAAATGCAAAATCCGATAGATGGCGTTACGTTGACGTCAGGTCCAACAACGAGTGGATTGGTTACATTTGTCAAAGTTAGACCTGACGTCAAAGTAACGCCATCTATCGGTTTTTGCATGGAAAAACCCTCATTGGAAACATTTCAGACAACAATGACCCAGCTGATAGTTAAATACTAAGAGTAAGAATAGACTTAAAGTAAAAAGTAAAGTATCAGCCTATAATATACTGTCCTACTGCAGGGCAAAGGCCGCGATCATAGATCAAGTCATTTCTACTATGACGGGATCAGGCTTGTTAAACCTGCATGGTTATTAAATTGTCAAAGCCAACACGGCATTCAAATTTTAAATATAAAAAATAATAAAACAACAGTGTGTCAATTGTATCGTGTATGTCAAGAATAACAGCAAGGTTATAACTAAAACTTAAATGTTTTCATTTCCTGCCTCCTATCCCTAAAACAGAAGGTTATGGGCAGGCGCAACGCATTGAAGAGCGCATATTACACAAATAACGTGCTATGGATAACCCATCGGTGCCTCACGGCACTCGGCACCGAATCCCATGGGTGTCTCCATCAACAAGTTGAACGGAAGAAATTTCAACACTTGGGTATTTTCAATAGAATGTTTGCTCACGGACCTGGATCTATGGGACGTCGTAACATCACCCATCGACTCCGAGGACCCTGACGCCAAGCGTAAAGAACGCCAAAGCGCGAGCTAAAATATGCTTGACGTGTGAAGAATCTATATACCCAGTGATTCGAGGAGCTAAGACAGCTTATGACACCTTTAACAGCCTCAAGAAGGCTTATGCTGATAGTGGTCTAACTAGGAGACTGCAACTCATGAAAAGTTGCTTTCCAACCAATATCGTGGAAACCTCCAAAGCTATGTACACACTTCCCTTGGCATACAACAAGAATTACAAGGAATAGGAGCAGGAGTAGAAGATGAGTTCCTGGCGATCATCATCTTGGCTGGACTCCCAGACGAGTACAAACCGCTCGTCATGGCTCTCGAGCATTCCAACGCTCGAATAACGTCGGAGAACGTAGTGGCAGCTCTTCTAAAGGAAGACTCTCGACCATGTCGGCACTACCAGTACCAGACCTGAGGATCCTACGGGCGCTACTGACTAAACCGAAGAAGAAATTCTGTACATACTGTAAAAAGTTAGGTCATTTAGTGTCAGATTGTAGGAAATAAGAACAAGAAAGCTTCGGCAAAGGTTTATTCTCATAATACATTAGAATTTACACTTTCATCTTGTTTAACTCATCCTTCATCCACAGGTTCACAAGATTGGGTTCATAGATTCTGGTGCAAGCTCACATATGAGCAATCGGAAAGATTGGTTTGACTCCATGTCCTCCCACATCATTCCCATCCAAGTAGCCAACAAGAACCAAATTCTGAGTGAGGGTAAGGTACTGTAAATATTAATATTTCCGACAATGTACATAAAATAAGCGATGCACTTTACGTCCCTCGTTTAGCCACTAGCCTTTTATCGGTAAGTAGTTTAACTACAAAAGGCTACGATGTTTTTATTTACATCCAAAGGCGCGACAATCACTTTGGCAGGTGGATGTCAACTGACGGGCCAAGTCATAGCGACAGGCTCAAATTATAAGGGCATGTAAAAGCTAGATGTAGACAAATCTCATGCTTTGTACACACCTACGAAAGAGTCACCTTTGTTGGTGGCATAGACGTCTTGGCCATCTCAATGCCAATACTATGCAACTTTTAAAAAGTAAGTTAGTAGGCATAGATTTTAGGCGGGAAATTTACGGAAAGTGTGTTCCGTGCTGCAAGGGAAATTAGCTAAAAAACCTTTCAAAAGTTCTTATAGCAAATCGAGTAAGGTTCTACAATTAATTCATTCGACCTTTGCGGACCTATGAGTACGCACTCGTGGGGCGGTGCCCTATATTTGCTAACATTTACAGACGACTTTAGTCGCAAAACTTTTGGATATCTTTTAAAATCGAAATCAGAGGTTTTTACTAAATTTGTAGAATTTAAACACTTAGTAGAGAATCAGACTGGTGAAAAGATAAAAGTTCTGCGTTCTGACAACGGGCGTGAGTATGTAAATAAGGATATGTCTACCTTCTTAAAAGAGAACGGTATCATACACCAGACAACGGTTCCGTACACTCCTCAGCAGAACGGCGTCTCCGAACGCGCTAACAGGACTATCGAAAAAGCCAGATCCATGCTCAAAGATTCCAACCTACCTCTAGCTTATTGGGGCGAAGCAGTAAACACTGCAATTTATCTTAAGAACCGATTGCCTACACAAGCGTTAAAGAACAAAATTCCAGAGGAAGTGGTGGAAATCCTTCGGGACGAGGGCACAAAGTTCTGTGAGTAGCAAGCGGTCTATACTCTGGATTTAATGGACAAGAGGCGGAAAGATCCATCAGTCACTTCGGCAGAACAACGGGCTCTAAATAAGTCCATCTCCAAGCTGTTAAGACGTGACCTCCGAAGCTCCAATTCACTCTCAATACAGAGAGCAATTGAGCAGAACCAGGGGGGTCCAAAGTCTTCGTACAACAGCTTGACAGGAGCCACCTGTCGAAGTTAACCAAAACAAATCGAGGAGTCGTCACATCAAAGCCAGAAACTTTTTGCCTTCTTTTACGCCATGCGACGGAGGATCTACCCGACATCAGCTTGGAGGAGATCGAGGCAGCTCTTGGACAACTTAAAAATGGAAAAGCCCCGGGAAAAGACGGAGTCACACCGAGCTTCTGAAAGTTGCCGGCAAGCCGGTGTTGAAGGAACTTTGACGTATATTTAACTCGGTTTTCTTCGGGAGAACTCCTAGGGCGTGGCCGCGGAGCTTGTTCGTATTGTTCTTCAAGAAAGGCGACAAAACCTTACTGAAGAACTATCGACCAAAGTCACGTCTATAAGTTGTTCTCAAGAGTCATTTCGAATCGCCTTACACGAAGACTTGACGAAGCTCAACCTGCAGAGCAAGCCGGGTTCCGACGGTTTTAGCACCATAGACCATATTCACACAGTGAGACAGGTTATACAGAAGACCAAAGAATATAACCAGCCCCTGTGCATGGCATTTGTGGACTATGAAAAAGCTTTTAACTCCGTCGAGACCTGGTCTGTTCTCGAGGCCTTGCAGAGGTGCCAAGTCGATTGGCGATATCGACTTGGCACGAGGTGTTGAGGTGTCTGTATAACGTCGCTAATATGTCCGTAGTAATCCAAAATGGCCAAACCGAGCCTGTCCTGCTACGACGTGGTGTGAGACAAAGAGATGTTATATCTTCGAAACTCGTCTCCGCTGCGCTGCAGGACTTGTTCAAAACGCTAAACTGGAAAGAGCGCGGAATCAATATTAATGGCGGGTACATGTCACACCTACGATTCGCAGACGACATCGTCATCTTGACGGAAACCTTACATGGCCTACAGGCGAGCAGCCTGGCTGAATCTTCCAATCACTTCGATCTTCGGATGAACTTGGATAAAACCAAGGTCATTTTCAACGAGCTCGTTGATCCGGGACCGGTCGCTGTTAATGGAGTACCTCTCGAAATTGTCCAGGAATATGTCTATCTAAGATAAACGCTCCAATTAGGCAGAAACAACTTCGAGAGAGAAGCCAATAGAAGAATTCAGCTAGGCTGGGCAGCATTTGGTAGGCTTCGTCAAGTCTTCTCGTCATCCATCCCTCAAAGTCTTAAGTCGAAAGTCTTCGACCAGTGCGTCCTCGCGGTCATGACTTACGGTGCCGAGACGTGGACGTGGCTGGACTAATCCACCCGGTTCAAAGTCGCTCAAAAAGCTATGGAAAGGGCTATGCTCGGAGTACCACCTGGACTCTTGGATGTTTTTTAAGAGCACCTACTTAAGATAAATTGCAAAGAATATAAAAAAGTAACAAAAATAAAATTGTTTATCATTAAATATCTTATAATAAAATTATTTATTGTTGATTCATATTTTTATTTTAATAATTTGCCACATACATAGGTGTTTTTATTAAAAAAAATTATAAATAAATAAATTATAATTTTGATCTGAGTTCGAAAACAAAGCTATATAATTATTATTTATTTAAATTTAAAAAAAGGCCAGATATTTTTAAGTATAAAAATTAATATTGATTGATCTGGCTTAAAAATAAATGAATTAGGTAATTTTTTAAAGTTAATGTTAGCTAATACTAATAGGGCAGGAAATAAATATGTGGACTCTAGATGTTAACATACACGTTGATTTCAAGATTAATTGATTTCATTTGGTGTGTGAGGGTGTGTGTGAGATTGATGAATTGTCCATCCGCTACATAGGCCATCTATATTCATAGCGAAAAAAAATTTTTGTAAAATGCATGCAAAGTAGGTAAAATATAAGTAATAGCTTCATCATGTAAACAATTAGACTAAGACTAAATGTTAAATCATGTAGGTATACTACGGGAACTACTGCCGACAAACTGTTTTACAGTTTGGCAGATATGTAAACCTTTATTTTGTAAATTAACTTTGAATAAATATAAAAAAAAAATATTAGGTTTTTAACACATTCCTCGCCAGTTTTATTTAATTTACAAAATCATAAATCTTACATAAAGAAACTTGTCCTTTTAAATTCCATGTTATATAGCCAGGAAAATAGAAATACTCTAACCGAATACTCTAACCGAATACCAGCACTAAAACCGAATAATTCGGCCGAATACGAATAGTGAAAAAAGTGCCGAATATGCCGAATACCGAATACCAACCGAATATTCGGCGCATCTCTAGCAAAAACCCTCATTGGAAACATTTCAGACAACAATGACCCAGCTGGTAGTTAAAGACTAAGGGCCTCGTTCACTATCTCCGAGTAAAGGGTCAAGTAATTTACTTGTCAATTATGGTGGTTCGAGAAAATTGCCCCTGGTATTTGTAATGAAAAAATTAGTGATACGCCGAATAGTGGTTTCCCGAATAACCGAATACCGAATATATCGGTTCAATCTTTTACCGAACCGATATTCGGCCGAATTATTCTGTTTACCATTTTCTATTTTGTTTCCGATCTCTCTTCTATACTAGATACGTGACCATAAGCACTTAAGTCAATTCGTACTGAGATATAACTAAAGTGTTTATTCCTTCCGTGTCAGAAATTTTCTTAACGTATCTCTGTTTATTGTCTTTTAAGTAAATAATGCACTTAATAAAATCATCGCAGGGTTCAGTGGGACTCAACCCACAACTCTCTACATACCGGGTGGCTGTTTCTGGTATGCATGGGTGGTGGTATGTGAAAGGTCGAGTACACCTGGACTCTTGGATGTTTTTTAAGAGCACCTCTTAAGAATAAATTGCAAAGAATAAAAAGTAACAAAATAAAATTGTTTATCATTAAATATCTTATAATAAAATTATTTATTGTTGATTCATATTTTATTTAATAATTTGCCACATACATAGGTGTTTTTATTAAAAAAATTATAAATAAATAATTATAATTTTGATCTGAGTTCGAAACAAAGCTATATAATTATTATTTATTTAAATTTAAAAAAAGGCCAGATATTTTTAAGTATAAAAATTAATATTGATTGATCTGGCTTAAATAATGAATTAGGTATTTTTTAAGTTAAGTTAGCTAATACTATAGGGCAGGAAATAATATGTGGACTCTAGATGTTAACATCACGTTGATTTTCAAGATTAATTGATTTCATTTGGTGTGAGGTGTGTGTGAGATTGATGATTGTCCATCCCTACATAGGCCATCTATATTCAATAGCGAAAAAAATTTTTGTAAATGCATGCAAAGTAGTAAAATATAAGTATTAGCTTCATCATGTAAACAATTAGACTAAGACTAAATGTTAAATCCATGTAGGTAGACTACGGGAACTACGCCGCAAACTGTTTTACAGTTTGGCAGATATGTAAACCTTTATTTTGTAATTAACTTTGAATAAATATAAAAAAAAATATATCAAGACTAATCGAAATGGCGTCGGTATTAAGGTCTCATAGCAACTTTAGCAAGGTTTCAAGGAAAATCTTTAGGCATTAGGCTTTTCATTGGTGATCATCACAAACCCGAGCTAAGTAAGTATATTTGAATGATTGGAAACATCATCATAGTAGGGATGAGTTCATTTCTATGATGAGGTTTGTGGGACAGGTACGGTACATACACCTTTACTTTACCTTTAAAAACGTATAGGTACAGTGGCCAGCACATCAATCTACTACAATCTGTCAAATTTCCTCAGTTGATATTGAACCAAACACGTTTGACATAAAATTGAGGTTCGATTGAAGTAATTTGACAGATTGTAGTAACTTGATGTGCTGGCCACCGTACGTTAAACAATCAATGAGGTAAAGTTTATAAATACTTAGTAGAAATCTAGCCTCCTAACGGCTGTAACAATGTCTATAAGTATCTAGCTAAATTTCCATTTTATCTTCAAATTTAATGCATAAATTTAAAGTATTCACAACCTCAAAGGATTTGAAATATTCAAAACCTCTAAGGGTATACGGAAATATTTGCCAGTCTTGACCTGAAATTCCTGAAGCGCTCGGTGGGGCGAGAATAGTCGAATAACGTACGACTATTAAATTTATCAATGAAGGTTTTTGCAAATAGCAAAATCCTATAGATGGCGTTACGTTGACGTCAGGTCCAACAACGAGTGGATTGGTTACATTTGTCAAAGTTACACCTGACGTCAAAGTAACGCCATCTATCGGATTTGCATTTGCAAAAACCCTCATTGGAAACATTTCAGACAGCAATGACCCAGCTGGTAGTTAAAGACTAAGAGTAAGAGTAGACTTAAAGTAAAAAGTAAAGTATCAGCCTATAATATACTGTCCTACTGCAGGGCAAAGGCCTCGTACATAGATCAAGTCATTTCTACTATGACGGGATTAGGCTTAATCACCACGCTTGCCTAATGCAGATTGGTGATCACAAACCCGAGCTATAGTCGGAATATTCGACACAATACTTTCTTCCTCCTCAGCCTCGTCTTAAACGAAAACTATTATAATGTTAGTCAGTTGATTGCCATGCAATTGACATGCAAGTGTTGTAAGACCGAAAGTTCTTTTTAATGCCCAAAAGCTGTTGTATCTGCTGTCTAGGTCTTAGAAGGTAAGTTAAAGTTACTTGAAAACGATGAGTCCCCAGTTATCAGCAGGCTTGACCCCTTGGTAGTTGGGCAGCGCCACTATGTCCAGTCTGCGCAGGGGCAACGGCTCGTGCCACAAGCCGGCGATCTCCGCAAACACACGAGCCACCTTCTCGGGGACTCCTTCCAGCATCGGCAGGTATTCCGGACGGCCCCAAACCCGAATTTCTAGTTCCCAAAGAAAATACCTCTATTTTATTGACCATAAAGTAATATAATAGCATACAACCAAAACGTGACAGTTGTATGTGATAGGTGGCAGACAAGCAGACGGATCACCTGATGGTAAGCGACTGCCGCCGCCCATAGACGCAACGCAAGTGGAGTCACAACTGCGCTGCCAACCAATTAACCTCCAGTAGTTCGACTACCCCATAGTAAGTACTCGGTGAAACCCAGCTCAAGCGCTGCTTCACGCCGGTCTTCTGTGAAGCGTCAGTGTTAAATGCTAGAAGACGAAACATCAACCAAACCAAATATATTTTATTTTATAGATCCACAAATCAAATGATCATAAAATTACAAACGAACACTGAAATCCAACGAGTTCTGGAGACTCAACCCGGTCAGAAGAGGGGTTTACAGGGGAGGGAAGGTTTACAGAGCACCTGTACTGGTGATCCGCCTGCTCTTCTGGACCTATCGCATTAAAAAAACCAGCTCACCTAAATCATTTCCATGGTCATCCTTGTAGAAGGTCGAGTTACCGAGCTGCTTGAGGTCCGCGATAACCAGCCCCAGGGTAAACGTGGACATAGGGGGAGTCCTCTCGAAGTGGTCCCACACCGCATTCGGTTCCCCAGTACTGCGGATAAAAAGAAATCTTGACTGGACCGATAGCGCATTTGGTAGTGACCTTTGCCTTATACGCTAAGGTAACTAAAGGAAAGACGAAAGTTTACCTTTCGTGTGATGAAAACTAATGTTTTTTCATGGTCTTCCCCTCTTTTTAAATGTATCTCTGAATGACGGGGCGGGACCACGGCCCCTACAGCAGCAGTGTTGAAGAGTCTCTTGCATTGGATGCAACTGGCGTATTGCTCAGCACAACCATGGTCTGTGGTGGCACCACGGTCAGAGGACCTAATTTGAAGCGGGCGCTACGACCGAACCATAATTCCTCTCCCTTTCACACGTCCTATGCGCGCTTTTGTTGTGAAGGCTACAGATATATTGTCATTCGTAAGTACCTATCTGAGATGTGACGAAGACGTAATACCTACAAGTCCTCTGTGCGTTGGTACTATCGGTGTGTTGCTCTGCGCTACTATGGTCCGTGGTCGCACCACGCTCAGCTACCAAGGTACTTACAGCCGGGACGTTCTCCGAAAGTCTTTGCAAAGTATCTGAGAAGTGATGAACACTTACATGTCCTCTGTGCGTGCTACCGGCGTGTTGCTCAGGGCAACCATGGTCCGTGGTACGCACCACGCTTAGCTCGAACGGCACCTTGTACCCCGGCTCGTCGAAGCAAGGGAACATCCTTCTGGCGTTGTTTGGCCGCAGCTGAGTGGCAGCCACCATTCTAATGAAAGAGACCATGTGTTTTTTTTTAAAAAGACGTATATAAATAATAAGGTAAAGTTCTCCCCCAAATCGCTCCAACGATCTCTATCCAATGCCATTTGTGGCCAATCGCGGGCAAAGCTCAACAGCATCGACAGGTCATCATCCCATAATTTTTTGTTGCCATTTTCAAATATGAATCGTAATGCATGAGTATGAAGAGTTGGGTGTTTACATTGATGGCGGGCTACGGTACCTTTCAACCTCCTGTTCGTTGGTGTATGTGGTCTTGAAGAAGGCCTCGGTGGAGCCGGTCTCCAGGTTCCCGTTGAAGCTGATCAGCAGGTGGCCGGTGGAGCCGGCTGGCACCGACCTCTCCAAGCGGATGGTCACCAGTGGCTTCTTCAAGTCCGTCACCACTTTCTTAACGGGTATCTTTTGGATTTCCTTGCTAAATTGAGTGAAAAAATTACACAGTGCTTTTTTAATCGTCGAACTCACTTTTTGAGGGCATTATACCTATGAAAACCTAAGACTATCCCCTCTTCTTAAGTCAAAAAAAATTACCTTCCTATACCTACTTATTGCAACAATCAGCTGATCACTTTTTATGTTCCATGAGGAAAATGTTTGTTTTCATCAATATAAAGCGAGAAAAGAGTAAGACGGTTATAAAGGCACGGTGTATAATTGGGTTATCATTGACCATAAGCGAAGTGGTTACATGTGGGAAACGAGTTTAACCTAACCAGAGTCCATCAAAGCTAAATTGATGTAGGATTGGTCGGACCCCACCACTACTGGGACTAGAAGGTACCACTTGTTAATCACGCTCGCAGTGTCACGTATACGTGATGTGCGCCTCGCGTTTGGAGGTGTCGCTGGCACAGTCCCCCTCAAAAGGGGAGTTCGTATATGGCTACTTTACAAGTGTATTCATGTGATATACGTTGCCGTTCATGTGCTCAGCTCAAGAAGAGGTGTGTAACATATCAGCTCATCCATTCCCAAAACTCTTCAAACAAACATTGTTCAGAATAAAGTATAATGGAATGCAATATCGGAGTAGTGAAAATACTCACGAGTCGGCTGGAATATGCGCTTTGACTTCTGTGTTTGTAATCTCCAACTCATGCGCACTATGTATGTGTATCTCATCAGATTCTTTAGCCCAGGTGACGTTGATATTCACGTGGCCCTTGAAGAGCCCGTCCTCCAGGTACGGTTCCAGCTCCAGGCGGTACCCCGTAGGGACCACCGCCTTCTCCAGGCGCGTCTCCATAGTGAGACCGTGGGCATTGTTCAGATCAATACTGCGGGTTTTTATTATGTGAGCAGCAGATACCTGTAGATTTTTTACGATATAAGAGACCTGTAAAGGATATGTCGATAAACATTTACATCCCTTTAATCACCACCGTCTTGTACCAACCATTCTAAGCAATATTTTATTCCACAACTTTAGGAAATAAGTCGAATTTTTTTATGCGAACTTCCAAAAGTCATAGAAGAAATGTTGTTCCGAATGATTGGTAAGAAGGTAAAGTTAAAACGATGATGTAAATGTTTATAGATGCACCCAGTACGTGAGCTACAGAAGTGAAACAGAAACTGTACAAATATGAGTAGATAGAGGACCCAAAAGCTTAGTAACTTTTCCAAACCTTGTCTGGGGGCAAGCAGTGCGCCACCAAAAGACACGCAGCGGTCAGAATACTCCACGCAAACATTGTTTCTACACTCCTTATGATCCTGTAGGAAAAAAATATTTAAAAAGTGATAATTCGAACACCGATTCAAATACAGGGTGTGTAAGTAATTCATTTGTTTCAGTATTACGCTGTGCACTAATGTTGTGATTTTTCATAATAATATCTACTCTATGTACTCATAATAAAATAAAGTATTCGGACGAGTATATAAGACATATTAATAGATCTATAACCGGTCGGTCGCCCGATATTAAGAATATAGGTAGGTATACATCTTCCTATATCTTATTAACCTACCTAAAGCTAAGTTAAAATAAGTAAATACTTACGTACTAAAATCTTAATAGCAAGGCCTGCAAAAGGTATGTAAGCTAGATTGTACTAACATATTATAGTTCCTTGTATGTACTATGGTTGTGTAGTTAAAGGGATGTCAATGTTAACAGATACACGCGCAAGTGTATATTAATAATAAAATGTTGGCAACCCTACTATTAGATGACGTATAAGGTGATCCGTCTGCTCTGTCTGCTACCTATGTACTTATATATACGAGTAAAAGAAACGTAGTAGAGCAGAGAAAATATAGTTCACTTAGTTTCGGAACCAAACTGTAGATACCAATAAACCAATAATAGATGACGTTAGGTGCCGATTATATGCTCAAATGTCAGCACGGCAATGCTCCCATTACATTATTTTGCGCATTGCCAAGTCAATTATTTTAAAACCCCTGCAACTTAAGGATAAAGTTCCCTTAAGTAGGGTATAATTACATGGATCGTACAACTTTTTACGGTTAAACAACTAACTTGCGAGACTCGGTTTTTTGATAAAATAAAACTTGTGACCTACCTGTGACCTACGTTGTGTAAATTTGAAAAATTATAAACGACGTGTGTTTGTCTACTAAAATGATAACAGATTCGATAAAAGGAAAAAAGGTTTCTAGGCACGTATGTTTTGTGTCAAGCGAATTTCATTTAGCGATAGTAGAAATGACTTTAAGGTGGGTCATGATTCAAGTTTGTCGAATGTATCCATGGGCGTACGTAGAGAGGGGGAAGGAGAGGGCAACTGCCCCCCCCCCCCCCTCATGATGACGTCCCTACCAATTTAAATCTAGTGCTGCTGTCGATAGAAATTAAAAAACCATTTGAGTCGGCCTGGTACCCCTGTTAAAGGGTTGCGAAGGTCAGACATGCGTAAATGCTTCATTGTAATTACCAGACTTCGGTAATCTTGAATCATGGTCCACCAGACCACACACCAGACACCAGACTTTTTTTAATGTGATAGGTTTTTTAGACTCGCAGCTCCTTTTAGGTTGCATCCAAACCTGTCCCGGGACATAACAGTTGCAACGACATTTACAAAATAGTAGGTAGTATAGACCTTTTCTTAATGAGATTGGTGGCAGACGGGCTGGCGGATCACCTGATAGCAACTGATCGCCGCTGCCCATAGACACACGCAATACCAGTACAGTCACAAGTGAGCTGTCAACATTTTCCCCCCGATTGGGCCGATTTGATCCGGTACCCACTCTCTCGGCGAAACACAGCGCAGGTGCTGCTTTACGCCAGTCTTCTGTGAGGCCGTGGCCGCCTCACTTATTTATGCCAAAGCGTGGTTGTGCCACGGTAAAACCTGTTTAAAAATGACGACCCGTTTAGTGTAGTGGTTTAAGCGCCGGTGGACACGTAAGCCGCAGCTTCGATTCCCGCCGCACCAACAAAAATTTTTTTTTTTTTTATACTAGAGGCGGCAAACGAGCCAGCGGGTCACCTGCTGGTAAGTAATAATGTTTGTTGATGAAACAGATATTTGTGTAGGTTCAGGGTATTTTTGGTTCCTTCGTTGTTTCTGGTTTCCATAGCAGGATAATGTGTGTGACTGCCTCGGTGGCGCAGTGGTTGTGGGCCGCGCTTGAGGTCCCGGGTTCGATCCCCGGGTAGGGCCAAAAATATGTAGGTACCGCGTTTATCTCGGTGTCAGACCGAAGTCTGGAAGTTTGCGGTCTTGTTTCTGTACCTCGGAAAGCACGTTAAGATGGTCCTGCGCCCAATCTCTCTTCGGTCGTGTCACACTGGTGTTTCATCGAATTAAATTGTAAGGGAATAGCAAGTGCACCTGTGTTTGCGCACACACTTGCGCACTAATATCCTGCGTACGTGGCTGATCGTTGAGAATGGCCGCTGTACCCGAATATCGGTTGGAGGATTTAATAATAATGTATGAGATATCTCAAAAATGAAATATTGACTCACCTGGTGTTTCGCGCGTTTGGAGGGCAACTGAGCGTATGCGCGCGCGCCGATTTGCTCAATTGCCAGGATATAGCTCGTTGGCAATGACGACACCCTGATTGTGCTCCTCTTGACGATAATCATATTTACTAGTAGTTTTGGAGGCACTGGTTAGGGAACGCGAGTGACTGCTGCGAATGCATGGACCGTAGGTCACAAGTTTCTTGGTTTTCGACCTTGAAATAGGAAATAAATAAATTCAAACGTATCATACATTGACCTGATTCCGTACTAAGTGGGACTAACTACTAACTATGGGAGAGCCACGCTTTGGTATGAAGGGGCCGGCTCGACCGGAGTGATACCACTGCCTCACAGAAAACCGGCGTGAAGCAGCCCCTGTGGTGTGTTTCGCTGAGTGAGTGAGGGTACCAGAGGCCCACCCAGAGGGAAGGGGATAAAAGGTTGGCAACGCACTTGTAACTCCACTGGTGTTGCAAGTGTCCATGAGCGGCGACAATTGATTATGTACCATCAGGTAAAAAAGTATCACATAAAAAAAAGTAGCTTAGCACTTGTGTTACAGATATTAAACAACAGAGGATCACAAATATAATCATCAACATCATCATTTCAGTCAATAAACGTCCACTGCTGGACATAGGCCTCCCCCAACGTTCTCCACACACATCGGTCCTGTGCCACCCGCATCCAAGGGACTCCCGCGACCTTCACTAGATCGTTGGTCTACCTGGTGGGAGGCCGCCACGACTGCGGCCTCCACTCAAGGACCTTTCCACCCCAACGGCCGTCTGTTCTCCTCGCAATGTGCCCTGCCCATTGCCACTTGAGCCACGCAATTCTTTGGGCTATGTCTGCAACCTTAGCCTGCTGGAAAAATATAATACCTACTTATAATATTTTAATTACTTAAATTCATATTAACACCCGGACACTGAACAAGCACAAGATGTTCATCACAAATGTTTGTCCAGGGGTGGGGATCGAACCTACGACCTTTGGTGTATGAGGCAGGGCAACTACCAAATACGCCAACCATGCATGTTATAACATAGTTCCATGGTGCCATCCATACATTAGTGCTCGGTGAAATTTAATTTAATTTTACTGTAAAATTTTATGTCCACAATCTTTGCGAGTAATGGTATATATACCATACCTACTGTATGGTATGGTATGGTAGGTATTATTAACAGAGGTATAGGTAAATTATTTTTCCATTTACAGCACTTATGCGAACATTATTTTACAAACAACTAGCTTTTGCCCGCGACTTCGTTCGCGTGGACTTCAGGTTCGTAGAAACCTCAAAAATAGGGTATTTTACGACTTTTTTTTATTTATTTATTGTAAAGTTTTTGAAGTATGAATCACAGTTCCATTTTTATTTTTTTTTCTATCATCATTAGTTCCAAAGATATAGAGTTGCAAAGTTCCCAATCAGAAAAGGAGAGCGATACTCTATTAATGACGTCACTAGGCTAGTGCTTCCTACAAGCGCAGTACAAAATTTTGTTTAAGAAAGAGACAGGTATATCAAAAGTTTGTTGCTCAATCTATAACTTTCTTGTATCCAAACTTTTTAAAAATGTTTATTCAGTAATTGTACACTTATACAGTAAATTATCGAGTCTAGGTATCAGATGTCGATATTTTAACGACGGTAAAATACCCTATTGTAGCCTATGTGTTATTCTGATGTATAAGCTATATTGTGGTAAAGTTTCATTCAAATCCATTCAGTAGTTTTTACGTGAAAGAGTAACAAACATCCATACATCCATACTTACAAACTTTCGCCTTTATAATAGTAATAGGATTTATTAATTTGAATATTTTATTAAACCGAAACGAGGTAGGTAGGTACCTATAAAATTAAACAGACTATTTTTGTAGGTAAAAAATAAATATGATAGGTAGGTACACACAGTCCACAGGTTGGTACTATTTCTATCACAATCAACCAAGGGGAACTGGTATACTCGTATTTCTAAAAAAAAACAAGTGGTTAAGGTAGGTATAAAAATAGTTATTTATTAACTTGAATTAAAATTACGATTTTATTACAAACATTATAAATTATATTATACTTATAGGTATAAGACACAACATTGTTCTCCTATTCTTTTTGCTTAAAACTATCCTTAAAATACAGAGCGCTACATTGCATTCTTTACACCATTTGTACGTACATTGTTTACTATGTAAGTAAGGTACTTTGTACCCTATAAATTGTGATGAAGCATTTTTAAACATTATGGGACATTTCGCTTAAATATTTAATGACATTACGTTCTACGGCATAAGCAAGAGGTGTGTTACCAAATACATCTTTACAATTAACTTCAGAACCCTTAGTAACTAAATACTTAATCACATCCAAAAGAATCCTTTGAAGACGAAGAACAACTTTAACTCTAGATGTTGAACATTGTTTTGCATCCAATTCACTTGATAACTTAACCGCCAAGAGTAATGGCGTTTCACCTTTATTATTCGTAGCGTTAACAACACCATTATCAATCAGGTATTTCATAATGTTTACATCTAAAACAAAACAAGGCAATTCTTCAAACATATTCAAAAATATATGCAATAAATTAACATGAGCTCCATTTTCTACCAAAAATTGGACTTTGTCCCATTTGCGCTCTCGAACAGCATAATATAATAATCCTTTTCCCGTTTCATCTATGACATTCGTAAACATTTTTAAACTAACTTTTTTTTGACTAAAATATATATCAACATCTTCAAACATATCTTGGAGTGTCTTTAACAAAATCTCTATCTCTTGATTATAAGTAAATGCTTTGGGACTTGCTCCCCAAGTATTACAAGCATCAAACATGGCACCATTTTCTAATAATAACTTAACATTATTAATCCTCCAAGATACACATACACAGGCATAATGTAACAAAGTATTACATTGGTTATCGCGAACATTAACAATAGTACTAATATCTATCTGATATTCTTTGCATATGACTTCTAAACTATGAATATTAATACGAGCATTATCACTTTGTATCTGCTCAAATAAAACATCAATGCATCCAAGCATATCGCGTGATTGACCATGCGCAATATCAAAAGGTTTCTGACCATGAATATTTTTTGCGTTATACATGGCTCCATATTTCAATAAAAGTTTAATATTATTTATTTTATCACTTTCAGCAGCTACATGCAGTGGTGTATTGGAATCAAGATCAATAGACCTGATGTCTGCATTATGATCAAGTAATAACTGTACCACAACGAGGTTGCTTAAAGATGCAGCTATATGTAACAGCGTTTTACCAGATTCATTTCTAGCATTAATAAAAGATTTTTGTTCCATGATGCAATTTTTTGCCTCTCAGCAAAGTGAAATTATTTTGTTCTGTATTAGCGAATAGATTGTTAATTTTTTGAAGCAGTTGTAACAATATTACTATGCACATTCTTTAAAGCAATGTCATTTGCAGTCTCCTGGTAAATATTTTTACTATTAAATATTGCTCCTTCCCGCAAAAGCGACCAAACAATTTCTATGTGACCATTTTGCGCAGCGAGATGCATTGGTGTATTTTTTTCGTTATCTTTTACATTGATTGATGTAGACTGATAGTCTTGATAACGCGCAGGTCTAGAAAACTCTTTCTTTCTTTTAACATAATCAAGATTTAACTTTAATAACTCATATATGGCAGATTCATCATTTTTCTCAGCCGCTACATGAAACAAGCCTCTGCCATTAGCATTTCGAACATTAAGTATAAACAACATAGGATTATCACCATCCCATGCATCAGGATGACCCGTGCCATAAGGCCCCCAGTCTTTTAAGTTTTGTCCATCTAGTTTCTCGATTAGTCTTTCCTTCAAAGCTTGCATCAAATTTTCAGAATTGAACAATTTATAAAGGGTCATTAGTAGCCAAACTATTTTGTTATTTTTCAAACCACATAAAAAATCCAGCGGAATTTTGTTATTACTATCTTTTTGATCAAAATATGCACCGTATTGTAACAAGTATTTCTACAATTTTATCCTCATTGTTTTTACATGCCGTATGTAACGGTGTTTGTCCTTGTGCGTCTGTCTTATTAACATCTGCACCTAATAGCAAAAGGAATTGTATCAACTCAATATTTTTATCTTTAATGGCATTATGTAGCCTAGGACAACCAGTGGCATCCACAAGATCTAAATTACTCTGTGTAGGATCTAGGAAAAGAATAAGCTTTTCGTGTAATAATTTAGGCACTCTTACTGAAACGCAACGTACTCCTTTTTGAACAAGATAATTAATAAGATCTATATGATTATTTTCTAAGGCTAAGGAGAGAGGCGTGTTACCCTTTTTGTCTTCCCATGTAATATCAGCCCCATTGTTGACTAAATACTTAACTCTATTTTTTTTTCTAAAATCGTAGAAATAAATAGCCATAAACAATGCAGATTCCCCTTTATTATTAGTTGCATTGACATCACACTGTTCGATCAGATATTTCATTAGTTCTAATGGAGCACTACTACAACAAGCAGTATGTAGAGGACCATTTCCATCTTTATCCACAATATTCTTATAATTTTCAATCATATACTTCACAATATCATACTGATGGTGTTCGCATGCCTCAAACAAAACCATGTTATAATTTTTTGGCTCTTCTAAAGCGATAAAATGTTTGAAAGTCTTCAAATTTCCACGTCTAGCAGCAGCAAATAAAATTTGTGAAATATAGTTAAAAGATGATCCCCAACGGTTCATGTTAATCAAGGTACTACCATGTTCTATTAAATATTTCGTTATTTCTAAAGTATCCTCATCATTCAGCTGATTGCTATTAACAACTCTATCCAAGGGCATATACCCGTTATCATCAGTATTTAAGATATCAGTCCGTTTTTGTAAATCTTCTATTGTCCCTAGTAATGTATCAATGATAGTAACACGTCCGTGAACAAAAAAGTATGACAGTATTCTGCACTGATCTTTTAAGCATAATTCACTGAATATACCTGGTGCTTTTAAAAAAAAGCTTTTCTTGTATCGGACGGTATTTATTCTCCTGATCTGCATACACTCCTAAAATACCACTAGCATATTCATTATAACTGATCTCTGAATGAAGCATGTCATAAATTAATTTATTAATATCTTCATGATCTAAAGAATTTAAACACGCTCCTTTTAACAATAATTCAAAAGCAAGATCAATATATTTATTGTGTATAGCATAATAAAGAGCTGATTTACCGTCTCGATCTTCTTTATTTATAAATTTAACTAAATTGGAAAATTCATAATTTGGATCTATAAAACTGCCATGACGTAAAATATTTTTATCATGAATGTCATCAGCTAACTCTAGTAATTGCTCAACGAAGTCAAAATTACCTTGTTCGATTGCGTAATGTAGAGGGGTTTTACTAAATGCATCCAGTTTCTCTGGCCAATCATTACAATAAGATTCTAGTAAAGATTTGATAAAATTTATACACTTATTTTTTACAACATAATTTAATAACGGTATTCCTAAGGCGGTAGTAACATCTTTTTGTTTTCCATCTAATTGCTCAGTTATACTACTGATGAATATTGGTGATGCATTAAACAGCATATCATCTATACACTGAAGTGTTTCAACAGGTGCTTCGAGTATTTTCTCTGCAATGATAAAGGATGCAAAATATTCAGCGAAAGTACGGTGAATGAAGCGTGTTTTGCCATTAATAACGTCAGTAATACCTTCATTGTGTTCACAGCTTTGAATATCTTGTATCAGACAGTTGAGTTCGTGAAGTTTTTTTTGCGGCAAAAGTTTTTTCAACTCTTTCTCGCCAAATAATGTTCGTATTGCTAATAATGCATGTTCTTCCTGAAATAGCTTATAATCTCTATCTGCAGATTTCTTTTCTCCTGATCTTTTAAGTTTTCTATCTTTTTTTTTTACTAAATAAAACTCATAGAATTTTCTTTCGGAAAAGTGTTTATACAGGTCTATTAAAGCAATTTTGTTTGGAAATATAGGTTCATTCAGTTCGGATTCTAAAAATTCTTTACAGCTTTTCCAAGCAGATGGAATTCCTTCTAGATTTTTTTGAAATATCTCAGCTATCATCATCGTTTGCAGCGGAACGCTAATGAATTCATGCTGCTTATCATTTATTGATTCATAAATTTTATTAATTAATGCATCAGCGTAAGTTGTCAACCTTATTTTCATTATTTCGTTTTTACTATCAAGCCCCAACTTTATGGTCCAAAACTTTATCAAAAATAAAATTTGTTCATTCTTGGTTAACGGGTCCAACATATAAGAAAACACCCCTAGTTTACTTTCTAGCTCATTTCTTAGACTTGGTCTAGTAGTAACAATTATTTTGTCTACTTTGGACTTTTCTACTGATTGCAATAAATCAATAACTACTTCCTTATAATTTGGACTAATCTCATCAAACCCGTCCAATAACAACATTATTTTCCCATGTTTGTAAAAACCGTTCTTAAATAATTTCTTTTCCAATTCTGATGGTTCTTCGAATTCCAATAAATCATCAGATATAAAATCTAAGACGCTTTTCATGTTTTTGTCAGCGAGTCTTAACTTTCTATTATCGAGTGCATCAGTATGATCATTTAAGTTAATTCTTATTACCCATACATCACTATATTCTTGTTTGAGTTTTAATGACAAATGAGTCAACACTGTACTTTTACCCATTCCTGCGGTATTAGAAATAACTACTATTTTATGATGACTGTTTTCACGAATGAAATTAATCTCTTCTATAAAGCTTAGGGAATTTACTTTATTATATGATCTTACAATATCGGCTCTTTCACAATATTGCACCAGGTTAGAAATAGATCCGTAGGAATAATACCATGTTAAATATATGGAATCACTATTAAACCAATGGATACTCTTATTTGAATTTTGATCTCGTAATTTATTGAACATAAGCTTTGCCCGCTCAGCTGTATCAAAAACATAAACACTACTGTGTTGTAACCCTAAGTTTGCATCACCACTGATAACAAATAAATCAGAATCAACGCCACTTTTCTCTAAATATTCCCGAATATTTTTTTTTTCAAACATTACTGGTGTAAATCTGCGATCAATGTAATAATCATCAACTTCACCTAAATCTTTTAGTTCCTTGCTCACACTTATGTTTTCATCCTTAATTAACTTTACTAATGTCCTATCATCAATAATACAATTTTCCTTTTCATCTAGAATATGTAACATTTTATTCAAGGGTACAGTTTTTCCTTGAAATATAATTTTTCTCTCCGAAAGTATTTGCTTTGATTCTTCAGTAAGATCACAAAACCTCGAATCATCAATAAACTTCAAATATGCATGCTCTTCAAATTCATTAATCAAGTTTTCATTTTTTGTACCAATGAAAATCAATTTTGTACTTGTATTTAGCAGAATATCGGATAATTTCTTGCATAATCTTCTTTTATCACGTGTTGAAACAGCAGATTTACAGTCCAAAATTAACAAATTATAACATCTTTCCATTTCAATTGCATCCAATACGTATTTTTTTATTGTGTCTCCAATTAATGTCCGTAAACGCATAAATATATAGCTGTCACTTTTTTTTAAATAGGCGAATTGTTCTTGACTTTTTAAAACTTCCAAAGTACTATGCACATTAATTGCACTTAACATTGTTTCGTTTCGAGCAATGACATGACATATTTGTGTTGACGACCTATCGCCAGAAAGGAAGGCTTTTAAATTCTCAAATAATACACTATTTGTAGTAAACTTAATTTTATATGTTTCCAACTTCTCAGGATACGCGATACCTATTCCTACAGCTATTACGCCGCTTACTTTTTGTTCAATCAAAGTCATGAACCTTTCACCAGTTTCAGCATTTAGCCATACACCTTCGTTCCCTTTCTCTGTACGTTTTTCTTTGAACCAGTCCAACATCTTCCGTTGAAAAGAATCAGACACCAGATCAGGATTTAGTAAATTAAATTTACTGGACTCTCCTAGTTCATCACTAATAATATCGCCCAACTCATCAACATTAGGTTGATTTACTGCAAAAATTAATTTATCAAAAAAGTCATTTATATCTGTATCCTCAATTTTGTCATTTGGCAATTCTTTTTTAGTATAAAGAAGCTCCCCTTCAGATGATTCAGTACATGTTTGAAAGTTACTAATTTTAAACTTGTAATCACGAAGTGCCCCTAAATCTATGCAACACTTGTTGAGTTCTGTTCTTAAATTTACTTTGAAGTCTTCTAAATTACCTTGTAAATTTACAGTATCATCAAAAAATATGCTTCTAATTCTGGACAGTGCACTTTGAGATGTGTCTTGCACTAATATATGATACGCTAACTTATTAATATTAGACTTAATAATTCTGCTTCTTCGATTTATAGTTACAACATCGTTATTTTTTTCTTTAGCATTAAAAATTAATTCAGCGAATTTTCTGGCAAAGCTTTTTGCATTAGTAACTATCGGATTAGATTGCATTTCTAGTGCCTGTCGATAACCAAGAGATAAGTTCAACTCTTTTTGGCTCAGATCATTTTTAAATTGCTCATCATCTTCTAAATTCAATGCAGCCTGTAAAACACTGCGAAAATTTGAAACATTTTCAGACAAGTTTGTCCCATTCAAAAACTCATCGCGAAACTTAACAGTTTTATTTGGCATAATGTCAAATACTTTCTGACTCAATACATTCTGATAAAGTTTAATAATAGGCAGTTTTTTGCAATCTCTTTTCTTATTATTAATGCACTGCTTTAAGGCATCTACTAAAAGGTTTAAGTCTGATGTGCCTCTTAATAAGTCATAAACCTCGTGATCTTTTGGTATAACCAGCTTAAGTCGTCTTGTTGACTTCCCTAAAGTTACTTTAAGGATATTGTCATTTTCTATTAAACAGTCCGTCTTAATTGACGCTTTATTTAAGTCTCCAAAATCAATGTTAGTAAAGATAATAAAATCTTTGATTTTGCATTTACTAAACATGGACTTTTTCATTATACTACGATAGGAAATAAAATACTTCTTTAAGCTAAAATCACCATCACTTACACTTAGCAAATCAGTATAAGTAATTTTCTTAGATTCATCTTGCCTATGCTTCGCTTGCACAAAACGTATCTCATCTCTCCCACTTTCATCTTTTCTTTTATACCTAAACACGATGTCATCGAATTTTTCCGCATCCTCAACTTCTGTGCCTAAGTAAAATTCATACTTTTCGTCTAACGCTCGTTTCAGAAATAACATTTGAAGTTTTAATTGATATATATTACCATGCAAACTATGCACTAAACCTCCTTTTCTATAAGTCTCAACGCTCTTCGTGGATTCATACTCGCTATCGGCTAGTTTTATTCTTTTTGGATTATCGTCACAATGAGGATAAGTTTTTCTTTTAGGAGAAGATGCTCGACCCGAACTTCCTGATTGTTCATTCGTATTCATAGATTCATTCATTGTGATAAAAATTAAATTTAAACTATTACTAAAATATAATATTGTACCTATTACCTAGGCTTAAATATTTTTTAGGTGGCAAATTATTTATTATTGTAACAGTCTACCATTTTATCTACTAACCAACTAAAATGTATAAAATTGTAGATACGACTGTTAAAATCTAAATATATATGTTAAAATCTTTAACTATTAAATAATATATCCAACACGCAATTTTATTTTTATACTAGCGGCGGCAAACGAGCAACCTGTTGGTAAGTAATCACCGCTGCCCATGAACATCTGCGAGATCAGAGAGGTCGCATAACAAATACATATTTATAAATAATCCTATTTTTTGCAATTAATTTATTTTATCATATACGTTTTACCGTACATAAAATACACATACAGAACATAAAATGGATAAATAGCGAGTTACCTACACGTTCGATCATAAGGCCATGACAACTGGCTGCGAAGATGTGCATGCATTCTCGGTCTTCTACAGCAGGCCTAGTCTTCATAACCACGATGACCAGACCGCAACTGCTGACTGAATCACTGGAAAGACAATTTCAACTTTATTACAACCATTTATAATGCTAAATTATTTGTAAAAATAATGCTAAATTATTTGTAAAAATAATGCTAAATTATTTGTCAAAATAATGCTAAATTATTTGTAAAAATAATGCTCGGGGCTCCAGGAAGAAAAGAGGACGGCAAAATAGTCTTCCGCCCCGGGCGGCCGATGCCCACCCTACGATACTCGACCGCTACTCGGCTGACTCGTGACTAGATATGAGCGCCGATGGCTAATTCCACGGCGGCGGCGTGGGGTAAAAAAAGACCCGGCGTGGGGTAAAAATAGATTTTTTTTTTTCAAGGGGTAAGGGAAGGGTGGAAGGAGGGGGGGGGGGGACTGGATTTACATATTTTTTTAAGAATAAAGAAAAAAATTCGTCAATTTCTTAGAGCGCGAGGGACTTTTCTTAATGAACTCGTTCTTGAAACAGCCCCAGAGGAAATGGACATGGCAGAGCCCCGATACTATGACTAAAAATGAGATCGACTTCATCATATCGGACAAAAAGCGAATATTCAGAGATGTCTCAGTGATCAATAGGTTTAAAACCGGAAGTGATCACCGACTGCTCAGAGGCACTCTGAATATCGATTTTAGGCTTGAACGCTCTCGGTTGATGAAGTCCACGCTCCGGCCAAATCTACTCTAATCGCTCGTTGGTTCCGACGCCTTCCAACTCAAATTGGAAAATCGATTCCCTGCCTTGGAATCCACAATTGACGTAGATATCGACGAAGAACTCGACCAAGTTGTGGAAATTCTTCGGGACGAGGGTGCAAAGTTCTGTGAGTTGCGACGTACGGGCAAACGGTCTAACTAAGCTTTCGAAAGAGACTCTGGACCTAATGGAATAGAGGCGGAACGATCCATCAGTCACTTCGGCAGAGCAACGGGCTCTGAATAAGTCCACCTCCAAGCTGTTAAGACGTGACCTCCGAAGCTCCAATACACTCTTAATACAGAGAACAATTACGCAGAACCGGGGGTCCAAAGTCTTCTTACAACAGCTTGGAAGGAGCCACCTGTCGAAGTTGACCAAAACAAATGGAGAAGTCGTCACGTCAAAGCCAGAGATTCTTTCGGAAGTTTACACGTTCTATAGCCAGTTATACGCGTCGCACTCACCCCCCCCCCCCCCCTCCCCCCCTACGCCGGATGAGAAGGATTCAAGAGCCACATTAACCCGCCATGCGACGGAGGATCTACTTGGAGGAGATCGAGGCAGCTCTTGGGCAACTTAAAAATGGAAAAGCCCCAGGAGAAGACGCGGAGTCACAACCGAGCTTCTGAAAGCAGCCGGCAAGCCGGTTGTGAAGAAACTTCGGCGTGTATTTAACTCAGTTCTTTTCTCCGGAAGAACTCCTAGGGCGTGGCAGCGGAGATTGGTCGTGTTGTTCTTCAAGAAAGGCGACAAAACCTTACTGAAGAACTATCGACCAAGTATCCGTTTCTAAAGACACAAACTGCAATATAAACAATTTCAATATCAATTAAGCAAAATTGCTTTCTCCTGAAGCTGTATATTTTGTAACCTAAATCTTCGGCATGTTTCGTCGAGTGAGTGAGAGCACCGGAGACCCAAATGGGGGGAAAGGGGGTTAAAGGTTGGCAGCGCACTTGTGACTTTACTGGTTGTACATGTCCCGACGGCGCGCCGAACGGTTTGCTCGACGGCGGCGCGCCGACGCTAGTCCACGGCGACGGCGGCGCGCCGGCGCGGCGCTCATATCTACTCGTGACTAACTAGCTTGCACTACGTAATCTATACTATTTGTAAAGAGATCCATAACTTCCATAGACAACGAAAAGGCTTATAGGTAAACCGAAAACACGAAACGCTTGAGCGATGTAATTGAGCACAGCGCCATCTATTGGTTAATTTCTGAATTACGTTCCCGAAGCGAAGTGAGGGCGGGCCACTATAACATATAAACCAGTATTCAATGTCCAACAAATTAGTGGTAGATCAGATAGATAGATAGATACTCTTTATTGCACAACACATTACATTACTAACCTAATGCTAATAGTAATTTACAAATCATTAAATAAGCAAGCTTTCTTCGTGCGGGGTTCGTAGTTTAAATGAGAGCATGCTGGATTTATCAAATCTATATGAATCTTAGCTAATGATAATTAGCTCGGCGGTGAGGAAACACATCGAAGACCGTTTCGGATAGTATCTAAAACGTGTCATGTTTTAGTTGGACTAGTCTCCTGTTAGAGGGTTACGAAGATCAAACGTGCGTCGCTGCATTGTAATTACCAGACTTGCCAAATTCTGAATCACCCCCGTTCCAATTCGCGGTTGGACCCAACTGGGAAAACTAAAATGAGAGTAAGATGGTTCAATTGTAACCAAGCAAAGATAGATTATAAGCACCCAAAGTGTTTGTCTGTAAACCAAGTGTATACAACGAGGTAAGACAATTGCTATGACAAATAAATCCTTACCACGAACTTTCAAAGGTCTATGCATTTTTTTTTAAATTCTGATTGGGCTGGAATACAAGCTGACGCTGAATCAAGTCCCGGCTTATGGAGTGATAAGAAGGTGCTGTGATGAACGAAGCCCCAAATGTCCATCTGTGTCGAATGCTCACTGAAAAGAAACGAAAAGTGGCAGTGAGTGGAGTGTTTAGCAGGAGTACCAACCTGCCAACACACGGGGATTGTCTATACCCTCAAAACAGGTGCGGATCCGCTGTTAACGTCACACTTCTCTTCTTTAAAATCAGTCTAGGAGAGGGGGGACGTGGCTATACCCTGTATGAACTTGAGAGTATTTAGATAATAGTATGTAATCTTATAAGATTGGCCATCCAGAGAGGAAATACACTAAGTATCCTGGACACGACACCTTTGGCGATTTGGGGGACATTTAATTTAAAAAATCGGTAAAAAAACTTTTAAGTTAAACGGTTTTATTTTATGTGCACTGAAAACTAGAAAATAATAATAACAATTAGGTATTCTGAACTTCTAGTACAGAAATATTTTAGTACTAGGCAGAATAGCTTTTAGGCATATTAGACTAAAATAAAAACGTGGGGGAAATCCTACCTATTGCAAAGCATATCTTTATACTTTGGTAGATCATGAGCTCGGCGTTCGCTGGTGAAGCCGCCACGGCTGGTTATTGACTGTCAAAATCTCCAGTTACGATTATAGTAAGTCGATGCAATCCACACTTAGTATAGAAGAAAGTATTACAGCAATTATAGTTAATGGGCCCCACGTTTTTATTTTAGTCTAATATGCCTAAAAGCTATTCTGCCTAGTACTAAAATATTTCTGTACTAGAAGTTCAGAATACCTAATTGTTATTATTATTTTCTAGTTTTCAGTGCACATAAAATAAAACCGTTTAACTTAAAAGTTTTTTTACCGATTTTTTTTTTTAATCTGTCCTCCTAAAGCCACACAATCTTGGACACAACTGTTCTGGACACGACTACTCATGCCCTCACCTAATACGCCATTTTGTAACGACGTCCATCTTGGATTTTAAATTTTGTCATAATCACAGTATTCTACTAGTGTAGCCCTTTCATTTGATACCCATATTGAGGGGGTTGTGGAAAAATATGATATCCGCCATTTTGTACCGGCGGCCATCTTAGATTTACAATGTTATTGATTTTACTATATTGTATTGTCATCGGAACTTAAGGTGTGTACATACCAAATTTCAGATCAATATGACAAGAGGAAGGTACTTAAATTTTAATTTCTAATTTTGACCCAAATAAGTACCGTGCGGGCTGAGCTAAATAAAACCGTTTAAAAATAGTAATGTAACCAACTCTTTGTCCTGTTATTTTAATTTTATTTCCAAGCGATTTACCTTATGCATCAACATTTATTTTTAATGTAATAAGTATTTTATTTCAAACACTACTTTTCAAAATTATTACTTTTAATTTTTATCGCGAACCAAAAATGTTTAATATTGTAACACATAAAAAAATGAACACGCACATGAAAGGCACAGCCAGTGTCCGTGGAAATGGAAAACTACTTTTCACAGGTACAAGTGCCATTTTCCAAGAACTCAATTCAATCGGGGACGTGAAGTGGCCGCCAAGGCTTTAAAATAGTTACAAGGTACGCAAGATTAAACTAATGAACGAGGATATGGTAGTTGCCGTCTGACGTTTATAAAGAGGATCTATTCTATTACACTAAAGAGTTCCGCTCTTGAATAATTTCCATTCCTGACGGGAGCACCTTCATTCCTTGCCTACATCCATAACATTATTGTATTCTTTTACATAACGCTTCGATATGGTCTAACGGTTTAAGTACCGGGCCGTGATCACGGGGACCTTAATTCCCGATCAAAAGTATCTTTCGAATTTTTCGAACATAGATAGGGTTTGTGATCAGTGTGATCACCAATGTGCATTAGGCAAGCGTGGTAAATAAGCCTAATTTCATGATAGTAACGGTGACTTGATTTCGGTGTCACATCGAGTTGCTCTTTTTTGAAATTTGGATGTCAGAAACACAAGAGCTTTTTTTGCACAACAGGAAGGTAATTCGACCTGACGTGCGTCTGCACGTAGGTAGGTATATACTTTGTAGCATTTATTATTGACAATGCAAACCTCTTCTAAGGCCGAATGGTAATAAAATCTGCTTAAGTCTTTCTCAACGCCTATTTTAAAGTCTTTTGATTTCAGTCGCTTACAAAACTGTTTGTTTTTACATCATCTATTGATACAATTTGAAATTATAATATGGCATAAAATCTCATTTTTCAACAGTTCGACTTCATTACATGCCAAGTTATGTTTATTTATTCCCAATTGAAGGTCAGTAATTATTAACCTGTCTTTTGAAATTTTCAAACCTTTTATTTACTCATCGTAACAGAAACATGCGTCACCAAATTAACATAAAACTGAGCAGGCAGCTCATGAAACATATTCAAATTACTAAATGAATTTATTAATACAGAGAGTATCTGTACATTTACTTTAACCACGTCATAAATCAACCATTCTGAGCAACATTATTTCTACGGCTTTTGAAAATTCGTGGAAATATTTTGCGACTTCCCATTAAAGTTACTAAGCCCCGTGACGTATGAAAAGTATTTTTTTTTTCATGCGAATTTTTAAGTCATTGAACAAGAACAATTCCAGAATGGTAGCAATTCTGTATGTATAACTATGTAATGTTTACAGGTACCAACACCCTGTATTCGTTGTAGATAATTGTTACCTAGTCAATTATTCTCTCTCAGGTTAATGTTAATATGATATTATCATATTATCAAGTACAAGCCATATGTAATATCAGTTAATTAAAATAACAATGAACATTTGCCAGATGCACATACACACCGTCCGATAAAAACATACATTACCTTGCAAGGTCGAAGGAAAAAATTATTACGGCAGACTTTTCTACTACACACTGTCCATTTAAAAAGACCTCTTCTATTGGTCGTGGAATACTCGTTTAGTTCCTTCGGTTGTTTTAAACGCCCAGTTAGAAGAGACCTTGCTAAAATGGTCGCGAAATACGTAAAGTAATGCGCGGTGAAGGAGCATGCATTTAACCGTAGCTTGCTCTCGCGCGTACACCGTTGACGCACGCCATCGATACTCCATTGTTTTTTTTACTATTTTATTTTTAACTGCGCGTTAAATTAAAAAAGTAATAATTTGATTAGTGGACAGTGTTATTATAGTGTGTGCATGGTGTTTTTTGTCTATTTTTCTTTTTTTTTAATTCGTCTATCTGTACTTAAACGTAATACTTATTCTCTGATTCTATATTTTGTGTCGTTGTAAAAACATTGGAATTTATATAATTTGTGATTACATTATAGGCATAGTGAGGTGTCGTGATTCGTGTGAATATTATGATCAAATAGGACGTCCTTAGTGTGCTACAATCATCTTGTAAATATTAAAACAATCTGTAACAATTTACGGGTTGTGTACGTGAACACCTAGCAACAAATTGGTAAGTAATAATGTAAAAACTTTATCGCGTGTTATTAAGAATCCAGAAGAGTTTTATTTCTTTCTGTATATAGATGTAGAAAATAGATCATAAAAGTTTTGTTCCTACCCTCGAAAATTACAAGAAGTTAATTAAAGCTTTGTCAAAATATTAAATTCCTGAAATAATTTTATATATTGTATGGATTCATTTATGTTACTCATTTATTTGAAAACCCTTCGCTCGTTGAAATTTTCTATCTATACAAGTAGTACAGCTGTTATGTCCAGTTTATATGTTACTTTTCTACTATCCGAGGATATCCATCCATATAAAATATAGTCAGAGGACCCATGTAAAAACCTAAACACCTATATTATGTGTTATGTCATCAACTGATATTTCAGCTATAGTTATAGCCAATTCATGTGATAAGTGGCAGACGACAGATGGATCTTCTATTGGTACGTGTTGCCGCCTCCCCTTGAGACACTTGCAATACTAATGGAGTCACAAGTGCGCTGACAAAATTTACCCCAGATATATTTATCAAAAACTGCTGCTACACCAACTACCAATAGAACTGAGTGGATCCCTAAATGCATTTTTAATCAAAATATATTTTAAATTTACCGAACTTCTAGATATATGTAGTAGGTTCTACTTAACAAAGAAGGGAGCAATTGACCGATATGGTAGGTACAGTCCGCTCGCGAGCTCTGATGAAGCTATTTATATATTGCCTATCGAACTTTACTTGGAAGTTCGTTTGATATACATAGACAACGACAAGACGAAATACTTGCGCGATGTAATCGACGCACAACAACGCCATCTATGGGAACAGCTCAGTACTAATGCCTCGAAACGAAGTGAGGGCGGACTTCTAGTTTATAAGTAAAATAATTCTGTGACGGCACCCGTATCCCATACCCTGTACTTAGCCAGTTTAGTGTCGAACTTGTACCACTGCAGGGCAAAGGCCTCCATCATAGAAACGTGATATAATAGTGCCCTCACTTCGCTTTGGGACATTAGTTCCAAACGTATTCCTTCTTAAAAGGTCGGCAGCGCATTTGCGACTCCTCTGGTGGGTGTCAATGGGCGGCGGTAATCACTTACCATCAGGTGAACCGTCTGTTCGTCTGCCCCCTAACTCATAAAAAAAAAAGAAAACAGAAACGATAGATGGCGCTAGGCGTGAATTACATTGTGCAAGCGTTGCGACTTTTCGATTTACCTATAAGCCTTTTCGTTGTCTTTAGAAGTAACCATTTCAATATAGGTATTACGTTACACAAATGACCCATAATAAACTTGGTCTCCTGAGCTCGCGCGCGTACTATATAGCTCAGTAGATAAGAACACGCGGTTACACAGTTGTTAAGGTTAGAAGGCAGTCGCTTTATTGTAATTAACAGACCTCCCAAATAACGGGACAGTCGACTCCAAAAATATGTATACACTGTAGGACCTTGTCACAATACATAATAAGAAAGTAGAACGACCTTTACTTACATAAGTGCACCCCAGACTCTTAAAGTAACGACCTTCGCCTTGCTACGCACCGCAACTAGGAATAGCACGCTAAGATGATTATATCCGATTATTCATCATAACGATTATTTATTCATAGTTAATATGAAAATCTTTACTTCAATAACAATATCGTTTTTATTCCGTAACCGAGTAATTTTTTTCGCATTACAATCGCAAGGCTTCCAACAATCAAGTTTATATTTTATACTCGTAACTAAGTACTTGTAAATCGGCCTGAACCTACTGGACGTTGCACTATCATCTCTAACTTCTGTCAATAAGGCTCTGAAAGTCTAACCGACAAAAATCAAATTTATACATATAAGTAGAACAAATGTCGTGAGAGAGCCACTCTTCGGCACGAATGGGCCGACTCAACCGGAGTGATGGCACGGCCTCGTCGTTTCGTTTTCACAGAAAACGGCACCCAAGGCCCAATGCAAAGGGAAGCGCAAAAGGTTATCAGCAGCCTTACCATGAGTTTGAAATACTATCCTCGCTATCGAAAACTATCGCTTTTATCTCTTTCAATGTGATTCATTTGAAAGAGACAGAGCAATAGTTTACGTATGTCAGTTTTAGATGTCAACTCATGGCAGCGCTATTGGTGTCCATGGGCGGCGGCATTAGCTTATCATTAAGTGCTCCGTCTGTTTGTCTGCCACATCAGCAGATAGAATAAGGAGTTTAAGAAATTATCATGACTATCATGACAAAATTAAAAAAAAAGCTATAGCATGGGTTGCCCTAGTTTGAGACCAGGTTGATTGGTGTGATTGTCTGGCGCATTTATTTATTATTAATATTATTTTATTTAGCTCGATTGCCCAATTTCGTATGAAAACGAGAAGTGTTCGATCGTAACTGGTTACGGAGTAAAAAGAAATTAGATTTTGATCGCAATCGGTTTCGTACAAGGCAGTAATAGATTTCGATCGCATCTGGTTACGAAGCTCTGGTTGCGTACGCGGCCAAAGGGAACGAGAAAACCAAGAAATTCAAGAATATGATGTAAAGTGCAATGTTATCGCATCGCTGGGGCTCATTCGCCACGCAGCGCGATACGATTCGCCATACCTTGTAGCTGAACTAAATACGAGCAGTTGCAAGTACCACATTAAAAAAAATACTGGGGGCAAACGCGTATGAAAAATCCGCTAGATGGCGTTTTTTTTTTATGTCATAGGTAGCAGACGAGCAGGCGGATCACCACGGATGAATGAACACATGCAACAAGTGCGCTGCTAATCTTTTATCCCCTTCCCCCCCGATGGGCCTCCGGTACCCTCACTCACTCGGCGAAACACATCACAGGAGCTGCTTCACGCCGGTTTTCTGTGAGGCAGTGGTATCACTCCGATCGAGCCGGCCCATTCATGCCGAAGCATGGCTCTCCCACAATTAAAGCGTTCTGTTAGACTGAGGTCCAACTTCAACGTTTATGGTAGTTTAGGGACATTTAGACGTCTCACATGAATGAATGAATCAATGAATATTGGCACCAAAAAACACTACAAAATTTAAAAAATAGTAACATAGAAAAGAAATATACAGCAGAAGTCAAGCCGTGACATTGCTGACACATCACGATGCTGGTATTCTGCGGAAGACTTTGGTAGAATATTGTGTACCTGTCTGTCTTTAAGGAGCTATATCGACGAAACTAGCGCCTCTTTTAGCAATAATGAACTTTATTATTACTTGTCACCAATGACATTCCACCTACAATGGACTTCGCATCTGCGCCTTGTGAACGGAACTTGAAAATTATGCCAAAGCATACTTTTGATTAGTCGTGTGTCAATGATAACTATGGAGTCGCTCTTTTGTTAGTTTTTTTCACCCGAGCGAGATTATGGCAGGTCACTAACTAATTTACGATAGCTGTTTTTTTTAGCTTTCCACTACCTACATCCATGAAATTATGAGAGAGAAGTGGTGCAAGTTAGTTGTAATGGAAAGTTTTCAGGTTCCAGTTTTTCCGATTGATATCATTAAAATAAAATTATTACACACAAAAAAAAGTAATTTTATTTTCGCAATAACAAACCCTTTTATTTGATAATGGGAAATGCACAAAAAGTAACTATACTCTAAACTGGAATTCAAGACCAAAAAATCTACGACAGATACGTCACTGTCAAATCTGTTAAAGTCACTTAAGTCATTTTTAAGTGACGTTTTTAGGTTTCGCCAACCTTTTTGGCATTATTTTTCTCATTAAGCAGACTAAACTGTCAAGTTTCCATACATTGTTAAAATGTTGTAGGTAGATACCAAATTTTATTAACACCTGAAGTATAACAAGCGCAATACCATCTTTGAAAACTAAAAATACGGATGGTTAAGTTTTTATAAAAGGGTCTTGTATTTACCATATTGGATTTAGCATGACATTACCTAACTTACCATGTCAATGCAAAATTTAATTTTAATCGGGGAAAACTGATACGATATGTATGTATGTAATACATACAAACATTGCAAGACCAAAAAAGTAAAAAGAAATTGCGATCTAGGTACAATCAAAGATTTAAATCATAGATATGCCTTCGCCATACTTGGACCGCGCCGATTTGAGTCGAAGCTCAAATAACCTAGTGTAACTCAACTGGGATTAGCGCGTTATAGTTGCCGTTTGCACACGGTGACAGTTGGACGATACAGCTGCCTGGATTTTTGACAGGAAAAGGCACTCAAAATGCCTTCATGTGCCTTTATATTGTGCAAGAAAAATACTACAAATTCAAATAAAGCGAATGATGTAACATTTGACTCGTAAGTATTTATATTTTATCAATTATTTAATTTATTTTATTTTGTTGACAAAACATCAAAGTCTGATCGGCCAACGCGTGACAGAGAGAGTAGTATTGGCAATTAATGTGAGACAAAAAGAGACATCATTATCTCGGTGACCAATATACTTTGACCCGCTGTAGTACTCAGAACTCAGTTGATAACAGCTCATTTGTTAATGGTTTACAATAACCGAGAAAATTACGGTAGCGACAGCAGTTTCGATAGGCATTGTTTTAATAGCGGTCAGATATAAAATAGCAATTCTATTTCGACTAGAAATCAATAAACATGCGAATAATTATTACGTATTATTTTTAAGTGAACGTTTATTGTTTTAGATTTCCGCGTTTAAAAGAAAAATGTATCAAAGTTATCCAACGGGATCGAAGGGATGAATACTGGTTAACTGGACAATTTAGTCGTTCACAAAAGTTATGTTGATAAAATGTAAGTCCGTTATTGGCTGTAAGAAAAATATGTTTACTGTAATTATTATATTTAAGAGCTGTGAATTTTGTAAGAATAAATAAATAAATAAATAAATGAATTTGCTCTTCTCATTTCAAAGAAAATGATTTATGTTTGATTTTCCTAGGTCTTCTAGGTAGTAAAGTTACAAGTATTATATTTGTGTTTCTTCTGTTGTCTTATTCTATAACACAAGTGCTTAGCTTAGCTTAAGCTATTTAGTACGGAGTCAGGACATTAAATCGGGGGTTGTGTTAATTTATTAATTAATTATTAAATTATAGTAAATATTAATCATAATTTTTCTTAAGGAATAGTAGGGCAAAGGCCTTTATCATAGAAGTCAAGTCATAGCTACTATGATGGGATTAGGCATAGTCACCACCCTTTATTCGGTTTGGTGATCAAACCCGATCAAATAGATAAATGTAGTGTAACATTTAGAAATAAAATATCCTATAAGTAAAATTGCTTTTAAATTTAGGAATTGTTTTATTTTTAGTTCCCAGTATGAAAATTTTGCTGACCGTAATTTATCCTCATAGGCAGTGACTTTCGATGACACGCACACGTCATGTCATCAAAATATTGCCTCGTTTTTAGGTGTCAGGGCATATCTATGATTTAAATCTTTGGGTACAATAATTGGATTATTATAATTTGTTCGAGTTACGGATCATTTGTTTAAACAAAATCATGGAATCAGTTACCTATACAGGGTGTATCTGTGAACATTTACATCCCTTTAACCACGTGTTCTATCAACCATTCTGAAAAACATTTGTTCAACAACTTTTCCAAATTCTTCGAAAAAATTTTTTGACTCCCCATACAAAATGACCAAGTCACGTGACCGACTTTGTATGGAAAGATGAAAAATTTCATGCGAATTTTCGAAAGTCATAGCACAATAATGTTGTTCAGAATGGTTGGCTAAAGGGATGTAAACGTTCACAGATACACACTGTATATACATATAAAAATATAATTAAATTCAAATGAGTGCACGCAAACCGATAAAATACTTATAGTAGATGAAATAAATAATAAGCGTTGCGACTCCGTGTATTCCTTGCTCTGAACTTTTCCGTAAATCACCATATGCAGCTTCGATTGACACGTAGTTATACATTACTGCTTTAACTGTCAAGGTGTTTACACATGCAGGTTTGTAAACAGCATTGTATACACAGATTAGTTGAAGCATAATAAGGTGAAATTTGGAGCATGTGCCATCTTCGCGCTTGGTTATTGTATGGCGCGCTATGTCCATTGTAGGTGAAATGTCATTGCTTGTCACATGTTAAAAATATTGCTTAGCATCTCGAAAAATTCAATTTACTTGCATCTAAGTCTGTAATGTTTTACTTTCTTAAAAAATATCATATTATCTCCACAATCAGTGTGAATTGGTTGCAACATGCACTGGCGTTAAACAGAGAGAGAAAAGAAAAAGAAAAGAAGAAAAAATAATAATGAATTACCTAACATTAGGACATAAAAATACAAAACACAAAAACAATTGAATAGATAAAGACACATCAAAAATAACCAATCACTGTGTTAATGTTTCACAGCTGGAGCAGTATTACATTACGGCTGGACCGGAACCACTTATCCATAAAACAATATCAAATGCCTAGACTCAGCAGTGGGTAGATGTGGGCTAATATAATGATGATGATAATTATCAAATGGGTATCTGTTATCATTGGCTTACCTCATCAATATGCTAACCATTTCATTACGATAAGCTGCTACGGTAGGTTAGGTAGGTATATGAATGTGTGACTACGCCTTTCCAAACATGAAAATTTATCTCTACATAGTGAATATTGCATACTTCAGAATAGTATTGTATGACATAATTGTAAATTGACAACGAAGGCTTGTTTTATACTTTTTCAGCATTGTTTTTTGTCGTAGTTGGGTTTTAGTTTTTTTACTTTTTACAATATGGTTTTAGAATTCAACCATGTTATTTTAATCTCTTCGTGCAAAGCATTTGGATTAGGTTTTATTGCGCACTTCCCAAATTGTAGCAGCCGGTTTGTCTTTAAATTCCTATGTACAAATACAAAATCCTTTATTCACCATTAAATAGGGTGTTACATATTTTAGGTGTTAATACATAAAAGTTTACAAAGTACAACCACTTGAATGCATGGAAAAGAGTTAGTCAATCGAACGGTAACACATATCGAGCAGATATTTCCCTATTTATAGAATTACCAATATTATTGGATTACCTTGTCAATATTGTTAACTTCTTGTTAAGAGTATTCCAATAATAGAGCAACTTCATCAATAGACTGTAACTCTGAGAAAGGGTTAAGACTTTATACCTACTCTAGTTAAATCCCCACGGCCAGTATTGGTCGGTTGCGGGGTTCTCAAAGTATGTACCGAATGCAGATTGATAAGGACTGAGTAATATGGGCGTAACATGCAAATAAAGACTTCAATACCAAACACTGGACCTTCGCTTTCTAAACATACAATAAATACACTCACATGTTGAGATTTTTCTTATTTTTATATCCGTAGTATCATCTTAAGTCTGGGAGTTGTTGTAATCAAACAGTTAATATAAAAAAGTTTTTAAAGTTCTCAAAAGTTTTGTTGGTTTGGTTGCGAATTTGCGGAATAAAACGAAACTTTGACAGTGACACTTGGTGACACTAACAAACTGACACTGACAGGACTAGGGATATTCACTTAACATCGATATATCGAATTTATTCGATGTTTTCTTTACGATATATCGGATTGATTCGATGTTTTGTCAAATATTTATTGTATTCGATATATCGATATATTTATAGAAACATCGAATATTTGTTTTTTTATTTTCTTTTTGTATAATTTACTAAAAAACTAAATAATTTTAACACTACTTGATGACTTGGATTTTGGATTTTAAATATGGTTCAATAAGGTAGTGACATCTGTGAGTGACCAGCTTAATTACCTAATCCATTCCATCCTGACAGATCGATTGATTATTCACTCTAAATTTATATAATCTGTGGATTCTATAGGTTTCATTCTATTCTATTCTATTTTCACTCTCATTCACTCATTGGACTCATTCATGAGCATTGGTTTTAATTAAATAGGTAAAGTGAAAGTAAGTTTTTGCAGGTACATACCTAGATTAAGGCTAGTACTAAATATGTCTTTTGTTTTCTTTTACTGTTTTGAAGTTATGTGATATGTAATAAAATATTTCTATTAATTTGTCGTTTATATTTCACTTGCAAATGTAGGTATAACTCATCTCAGTCATCTCACCATTATCTTAGTATTACAATTCTATTTAAGTAACTATGTAATGATAGTGATTCTCATAGAAAATCACTATCATTACACTATTAGTTTAGCTATGTTACTCTGGTATCTGATTCTACATTCACACCTGCAAAATCAAAGACCACAAATTTTGCGCATTTCACTGGAAAAAGGTAATATTAAACTTTTGTGGAAAGTATTCGATAGTAGAAAAATATCGATGTTTTCTAGCGATATATATCGATATATCGCTAGAAAACTATCGATATATCGATGTCTATCGAGACATCGATGCTGGAATCCGATGTTTAACATCGAATATAAATATCGATATATTTTTTAAGTGGACACCCCTAGACAGGACAGACTGCTGTGGGTGACAGTGTTGCCAGATGACTTTTTAGTTCTCTGCCCATGTGCTCTCCGTAATCCCCCCCAAACTGTCTGTCTATCTGTCTGTTACTCTTTCACGCCAAAACTACTCAACGGATTTAAAACAGATAATCTAGACCCTGAGAAAGAACATAGGCTACTTTTTATTGCGAAAAGTGGGTTGTAAAGGGTTGAAAGGGGTAAAAAGTTACTTTTCCACGCGGACGAAGTCGCGGGCGGCCGCTAGTTATATAAATAGATTAGACACCTATTCTTATACGTATGTACATACGTATCCATTTATTTTCTAGTAATGCCCCTATATTTACCTACATAGGCCTACTTTAAATGATAACAATGTTAGTCGTCGATAACTTATTGTCATTTATATACATATCTTAACTTCTGTGGGCTTCGTAGGTAATAATAATCGTCGGCACGGTACTGCTCTCACCAAGACGCATTTTATGTTTATTATAGAAAACATTCCTGGGTTATTCCTATATAGGTACGCCTTACCTTCGAAACCGAAACCAAAATTACCAGAGCATGAAAATTAAGCAGGTCATAGAAACTACTTAGACGTGTGTAAATTTGACCTTCTCTTGCGGTCATAAATTAAAAGCCCGTCGTGTCCCACAGCTGGGCAAAGGCCTCCCTTCCCATCCTTTCTCCCCATTTCAGGATTTCTGGTTACTAAAAACCGTTGGGCTTGGGGCTATAGGAGTCGAGCTCATCCCGTGCGTCATCGCCTCCTCGGTCTACCCTTTGGCCGCCGCCATTTTTTGGATTTGTAGTCACATGGGATATAAAAATGTTCCACAGCTAGCCGACAAAATGTCGGGTTTATAGATTTCGGAATGTTCAAACTTACTGTAATATTCTCATAGTTTCGGTAAAGACATTCCAACGTTTCTTTCAGGATGAATCACTATGACGCTGTCGACCAGCCGGCAGCAGTTCCTGGCATACGAGTCCCAATCCCCTGAAGATATCCAGTATGGCCGCAGAGGAGGAATATTTGTATCCACCTGCGTGTGCGTGCTTTTCGTACTATGTGCCGTGATATTGGCCGTGTTGGTCGGAGTCATAACTTACTTTATTACTTACTTTAAGGCAAGTGAATTATGTAATATTAATAGATATAATTTTTATACTAAATAATTTTAGTTGTTTATCGTTTGTTACGCTGAATCGTGATGCTGAGAGGCAATAAAATTTATCAAAAGTAAAATTTATTAAAAAAAACTAAGTCCCTTCCCTCCTATGATTTTGTTTCTCGAGATTCCGGTGGGAAGTTCATAAGATTTGTGCGTACTTACTAATACGAGAGTAGGACTACTTATACCTACGAATCACGCCATTTTTATCTTTGAATGTTTCATAACATCTCTCGATTTAATTTTACTGCGCGTCACAAAAATTAATTGAGCGATATATTCATACTCTCTTATCAATAATGTTCCGTCGCTTGAATGGAATAATGAACTCTATAATATTGTAAACTTAACCTTATGACCTTTGACATCCACTAGAAAAAAACTAATGTCAAGATGACAACCTAATAATAGTTCTTCTGTTGTGTTCTATCTCTTGAATGATTGAAAATAGTGATTTTTAAATGAATATGTAACAAATAATACTCATTTTTACATTAAAATGTGCCAAATACAATAAGCTTTAAATATATGTTTTTAATTAGTGATAAGTTCTAGTTTTAAAGTGAACATGGGTTTTAAATTATTAGTCTGCTCATGTTTAGCTTTCGCATCGTTTATAAGTGGAAATAAAACTGTAAGTAAATAAATTTAAAGTTAAATATATTCTTTAAATTAAAACTTGCAATTTCCTACATGCTTTGCCAATAAGTAGTCAGGCGAAATGTATAAACAACGAAACAGGAATGGTTTTGTAATACAAAATTATTTCCTTAATATTTTCCTTGTATTCTTAAATTGGAAACAATTAGGATTCGTATTAGAGAAATCAGTTTTGTCATTACATTGCGACTTTTAAAAAGAAACTACGACAAATAATAATATGTTCTATTATTTTTTATTTATTAGACAAAATAATAAGTATTCTAATTTATACTCACTTACCTAAGTAATAAATTTATAATAATATTTTCTTTTACAGGTATCTAAAGACAATAGTGGAACAGATTTTTGGGATGACACAGAACCTTTTGGTCAGAGCAATCCATCTCCTGATCTTCAGATTACCATCCCATGTTGAGCCTAGTTTTTACAGGCTCAAGCTCCAGACAGACCTGGAACGTTCAAACTTCACTGGTCAAGTCTATATTACTATAAGAGCCAATGCACCTGTCAAAGAAATCATATTGCACTCAAAGAATCTCAGTATTAATAGTGATGCAAAACTCACCGAACAAATTTATGAAAAAGTAGAAACATTACACACTAGATCTAAACGTCAGAGTAGTGACAATGGACAGTTGCCTTCGAATAACAATGTGAACTTATCAAACAATCTACCCGGTAATATTGATCCACCAAGTAATGCAAGCCTAGAAAGCAATGCAACCATACTCATAACCAATTCCAATGAAACACAAGACATCAAACCTAATGGTGATGGGTTGTCAGACAATGTAACAGTTACTGAAAATCTTGAGACAACTACACAAACTGTTACTAAAGCACCTATCAAACCGATAGACACCCAAGTTACGCATAACAGTGTACGTAATATCAAAATAGTTGATATACAAGAGGCCACAGGAGATAGGTTGATTCTCAAACTGGCATCTGCTCTGGCTACTGGTGTGGATTATACATTGCAGCTATCCTTTAGTGGACAAATATCAAATGCATTAACAGGATTCTACAGTAGCACATACAAAAATGCTCAAAATGAAGTCAAGTTAGTACTTACAATATTTTATTTACTTATTAAATAAAGTTTTATGCATTTTAAATTATTTGGATAGATTACCTAACTTTATTTGATGTTGCTTAAATGTGAGGCTTTGCCCCTTCTATCTATGTGGTCTTTGAGCATTTGTCATAATAAATTGTTTTTAAGTGTATAATATTCTTCAATATTTATGTTAAATAGGTTTATTCTATTATCATTAATTGAATACTACATCTAGAATTTATTGAATATATTTGAGGCAATAAATTACCCAATGTGATAATTTATATTAGTCTGTTATGTACTGCTTTGTAATATTAAGACTTACATTATGGACCAAAAATATCTATAATAATATTAGGCTGATTCTACAAGATTATTATATTAAGTAACTGATGTGTGTAGAGTTTCATAAAAAGAGTTATATTTACATGTGCCTATGTCTTAAAAAAGTTGCATTATTTAAAAACTCACAAATACACCCACACGACAATATGATGTTGCTTACAAGACTTGTTGCAAGTTTGTTGCATGACATTGACCTGCAATTAATCTGCATATCTCAAGTACTATAAATTACAGAACTATACATTTAATAGCATTAAAATAAATTAGACAATAATTTTTGCATTATTATAGAGCCTACTTATATAATGTTTCAGGAAGTTAGGTGTTACTCAGTTTGAACCAACTTCGGCCAGAGCCGCATTCCCTTGTTTTGATGAGCCAGCCTTTAAAGCCATGTTTGAGATCAGCATTGCTCATCCGGAAAACATTACTGTGCTGTCCAACATGAAGGTTTCCACTGAAGAAAATATGTAAGTATTATTATAGTTACAGTTAAGTTGCACCTTGTTTGTTTCACCATGTGATGCATTACGTTTCGTTGAGTAGGGTATAACGAATACTTCGTCGACGTATCGTATCGTACCATTTCCTTCAAAGATGTATTGGATACGTTAGTTGTATAATCTGTGGACGGGTGCTCACGTTACGATACTATCCTTTCTAACGTTTGTATTGTCAACTTTAATTATGCTTATGTATGATAAAGGGAGCTGTTTATGATTCATGCAATGTTTACGATAGATATTATATTTACGATTTCATTGAAAAGTTCTGTTAGGCCCTCTAGTCGCCCGATAGGTTTGACATTCGCATGGGAAATAAATATGGGAACCCTGATTATTTCCTGGAACATTCATCGTCACGAATTCCTAAAGCCATTACACTGATGTCTATTCAGTATCTGGGTATTGCTATTAATTAAATTTAAAATTTTGGTACCTTATTGATTCCTGATAGTTACTGATATTTGGGAACAGATGATGTGTGTGATATTTATTTATTATTTTAGTCTACTATTATTTTTTACTTCACTTTATTTAGTCTATGTTATCCCACTGTTCCCGCTATCATAGAGGACAAAAACCTCCCCCAAATGCTGCATTTACACTCTGTTTGTCTATTAAAAAATAATCTTTGCAGTACAGACCAACCAGGATGGAAGTGGACACATTTTGATAGGTCTGTCAATATGTCGACTTACCTTGTAGCCTACATTTTGTCTGATTTCAAGTCGTTAGAAACAACATACTTGAGTATGGATAACGTAACTAAGTTGATCAGAGTATGGACAAGACCGGAATATATAGATAAAGCGAAGTACGCACTGAACATAACGCCGAAGTTGTTAAGCTACTACGAAGAAGTGTTTGGGGTCCCTTACGCATTGGACAAGCTGGATCTCATCGCGATACCGGATTTTTCAAGTGGAGCTATGGAAAATTGGGGCCTAATAACTTTTAGGTAAGTGATATTTTAGTTTGGCAATTTCTATTATCTGTTTCTATCTGTTGTTCTGTAACGAAAATTTAATGATACAGAGCCCTAAACTCTGTATCATAAAATATTCTCGTTAAATCACGCCTGTGTGTGGTTTGAGCGCCGGTTGAAACGCAAGGATCGATTTTTTCGATTCCCTCACCAACACTAAAGTTGGTTTATGAAATATGTATACAATTTGGTTTGGGTCAGAGTGTTTGTTTGTAGGTTTAAAATTGGACATTGTGAGAACTGGACATTCAGCGAACTGGACATCCTGCGAACTGGGCATTCTGCGAATTAGACAATCTACGAACTGGACATTTTGCGTATTGGACATTCTGAGAACTGGATATTTTGCGAACGTTTGACATTTTGCGAATTGGACATTCTGCGCCTAAACGAATGTAGCGTGTCCATTCTATGATTACGCTGGTACTCAGCACGAATTACCATTGCTGACGTATCGTATAATTTAATTATATGATTTACCAATGAAAATTTATTTGGACGAGAAAGTAGTCTTTTAAATACGTCATAAATCCTAAACCGCTATTTTCTTTTAAAATTACGTTAATTCAACGAAAATTTATGGATCCAACGCGCACTTGGTCGCTTTTTTTTTTAATCTGGATTTGTTATTTTCGATCAGAGAGACGACGTTGTTGTACGACGAAGTGGAAGGCGTGCCGCGCGACAAGCAGAACGTGGCCATAGACGTGGCGCACGAGCTCGCGCACCAGTGGTTCGGCAACCTCGTCACCATGCGCTGGTGGACCGACCTGTGGCTCAACGAGGGCTTCGCCACCTACATCGAGTACCTGGGAGTGGACCACGTGAGTCTCTAGCCTCGTTACTGCAGTGGACACTACGTCATATAGACGTGGCGCACGAGCTCGCGCACCAGTGGTTCGGCAACCTCGTCACCATGCGCTGGTGGACCGACCTGTGGCTCAACGAGGGCTTCGCCACCTACATCGAGTACCTGGGAGTGGACCACGTGAGTCTCTAGCCTCGTTACTGCAGTGGACACTACGTCATATAGACGTGGCGCACGAGCTCGCGCACCAGTGGTTCGGCAACCTCGTCACCATGCGCTGGTGGACCGACCTGTGGCTCAACGAGGGCTTCGCCACCTACATCGAGTACCTGGGAGTGGACCACGTGAGTCTCTAGCCTCGTTCCTGCCGTGGACACTACGTCATATAGATGTGGCCCACGAGCTCGTGCACCACGGGCGTAATGATACCACGGCCTCACAGAAGACCGGCGCAAAGCAGCGCCCGCGCTGTGTCACGTCCGAGGGTACCGGTGGTCCAATTAGGGGAAAGGAGGGTTATAGGTTGGCTGGGCACTTGTGACTCACTGGTGCTGCAGGTGTCTGTAGGCGGCGGCAATTGCTTACCATCATCAGCAGGTGATCCTTGTGTTCGTCTGCCACCTATCACATAAAAAAGGCGGAAACCGAATTCACTTTTCATATGCTACTACTTACTTACTTAAGAGTTTTTTTTAAGTCATGTAAAGTGCACTTAGAGTATCTTCCGGTCCTTTGCACATGATTTTAAGTAATTTAAGATCGTTTTCAGATCGAACCCGAATGGAACATGTTCGAGTCGTTCGTGCGCGACAAAATGGACTTGTTGCGGTCCGACGCGCTCAAGAACACGTCGCCGGTGTCCAGGCGCGTCGCCGACGCGTCGGAGATCTCGCAGAAGTTCGACGAGATATCGTACAGCAAGGGCGCCAACCTGATCCGAATGCTCAACCATACGATATCGGAGGAGCTCTTCCACAAAGGCCTTGTCTACTATTTGAACGATTGGTAAGCCCTGTATTATTAAAATATGCATTAAATGTTAAATTCACCCAACATCTCATATATTGACCAGTAGGCCTAACATGCGCACCGCGACAAAATTTTGTCGACACTCGTTCGCGAGAGCGCATCCTTCTATCCCGTTCATCGCTCAGTCAGGTAAGCGAGAAAGCAATTTGCGCCGACACAATATGAGTGTCGACAAATTATCTCGTGGTGCGCATGTTAGCCCGGCTGACTCCGTACCAAGTAGCTTAAGCCCTTGTGTTGCAGATATCAGACAACAGAGGATCACAAATATGATACTTAAATACATATATCACACCCAGACACTGAACAAACACAAGTGTTCATCACACGAATGCAAATGTTGTCCATTGTGGGGATCGAACCCACGACCTTTGGCGTATTGGGCAGGGTCAATATCATATGCGCCATCCGGCCAATATGCATTAAACAGGTTTCGTTTTTCTTGCAAAACAATCAATGTCCTCAAAATTCCACAAGTCGTCTACTTTACGCCATCTGTCATATTTTTCATTTGCAAAAACCTTTTTTTTCTGTTGGAGAATGCCGCTGACCCAAAGTGGGACAACGTAGTCTTGAGACTCCTTATGCATACCCTCCTGCCGGGGGGCAGGCGGGTTATGTCGGGCTCTCCTCCGGGAGGGACCCGAGGCATACCGACTAAACCCCAGCGACGCTCCCTCATCGCCAGAGTGGGGAAGAGACATGAGTGCGGGTTGCAGAACCTTACTTCACGTCCCATTTGCAAAAACCCTGTGTGTGTACAACTTACAACGTAATGCCCAGTGGAATATGATCTTTGTCTATTTGGGATAAGCTATGTTTTCGCTTGCTCCACATAATAATGAATGATAATCTCAGGAAATACATGAATGCGGCAGAGAACGACCTGTGGAAGGCCATGTCGAAGGCCACGGAGGCGGACGCGGCGCTGCAGGAGCTGTCCATGGTGGAGTTCATGAACACCTGGACGCGGCAGGCCGGCTACCCCGTCGTCAACGTCAACAGGAACTACGAGAAGGGACTCATGGAGATCGAACAGGTTATACATCGCTTCCTCCGAAGAACAAAGTCCAATCTCCTAAATTAAACATAATGGCAAATCGGACTTTATTCTTTGGAGCAGAAATTCCGATCTCCAATATTAAACACATTGCAAATCGGACTTTATTCTTTGGAGCAGAAAGTCCGATCTCCTAAGTTCAACATATTGCAAACCGGACTTTATTTTTAGAGCAGTCGATATGCTGTGTAGCATTCATCATTTCAGCTAATAGACGTCCACTGCTGGACATAGGCCTCCCCCAATGTTCTTCACACAGATAGGTCCTGTGCCACCCGCATCCAAGGCATTCCCACGACCTTCATTAGATCATCGGTCCACCTTGTGGGAGGCCTGCCACTGCCTGATCTGATTAGGAATAAGTTCTTCTTTATTGATTCATCTTCTTATTTCTCCGTCTTCACACCATTTTAAGACGCTGTCGTCTTCTATATCACTCTCGCACGTCATCCGAATTAAAATGTCTTTCTCTTTACCGATCATCACGCCGTTGGGGCGGAAAGGTCCTTGAGTGGAGGCTGCTACAGGAAGTCGCAGCAGTGGCACTCCCGGGAGTCTTTTGGAGGCGGGTGACACAGGACGGATTCGTGTGGAGAACATTGGAGGAGCCCTATCTCCAGCAGTGGACGTCTATTGGCTGAAATGGTGGAATCCCACATAGGCTGATAGTTTATTGGTGTCTGCGGTTGTCTGTCACAGAAGCTGTTCACGAGCGCGTCGGACCCGTACCAGGCGATGGTGGACCAGCTGTGGCAGATCCCAATAAGCTACACGAGCGTGTCGGCGCCGGGCGACTGGTCCGCGCGCCCGCGGCTGTGGCTCACCGACCGCTTCCAGGTCACGAGCGTGCCCGTCAACAGTACCGAGGCTTTGTACGTCAACGTTGGCGCGATCGGTGAGAACGAAACGTTTGATATAGTTACCAAACAAAATTTATTAGACGCGCACAAGATACTAAAGATGTGACGTCACCCTTCCAGTAGCCATTTGTATAGAGAGTCCTCTTAAAGTTGTGATATCTTAGGTAATTCAAATGAGAAACAAATAATTCTTTGTAGGTCGTATCGGTTCGGAAATACCGCTGGTGACAGTTCATTCCATAGTTTACATAAACGGGACTAAACGCGATGAAATTAAATAAGTACATTCTAGCACTTACTGCTTGACGTTTCGGCTGCGTTACAACAGCCGTGGTCACAAGCGAACGTCAAGCAGTAAGTGCTAGAATGTACTTATTTAATTTCGTGGCGTTTAGTCCCGTTTATGTAAACTACTAGCGGCCGCCCGCGACTCCGTCCGCCGTGGAAAAGTAACTTTTTACCCCACTTTTAACCCCTTACAACCCCCTTTTAACAATAAAAAGTAGCCTATGTCCTTTCTCAGGGTCTAGATTATCTGTATACTAAATTTCATTTAAATCCGTTGAGTAGTTTTGGCGTGAAAGAGTAGCAGACAGACAGACAGAGTTACGTTCGCATTTATAATATTAGTATGGATTTGTATAATGCAACGCGAAAGTTTAAAAACATATCATTCCATAGTTTCGTAGTGTGAGATGTATGGCGAGAGTATGTATATCGCTGTGCAGGCAGGCCTGTCCCACTCCGCGTGTAGGTATCGAACTTGCAAGTACATGCGGCGTCCCCTCCGGAGGGGCAAATTAGTAGAAAATCACGAACGAGCGGCGACGCACGCGCGACAGTTGCTTGCGATAGAAAGAGAACGCACTTCTAGGTATGAATAATGGTAGGCATTGAACGCTGGGCGGTGGGAATTTCAACGTTAGATTATAGTAGTCTGAGTCTTTATTTCCATAAACGGTTTTTAGAAGTGGGTCTTCTGTACCTTGTACTATTAAGTATTCTGTGGTGCAGGCTACTACCGCGTGAACTACGACAAGCGCAACTGGCAGCTGCTGGGCGCCTCGCTGCGCGCCGGCCGCGTGCCGCCCGTGGGCCGCGCGCAGCTCATCGACGACGCCTTCAACCTCGCCAAGGTAACGACAAACAAGCTTGCCTGGAAGAGATCGCTCATAGTGATAAGGCCGCCTTTGTTGTACATTACTCCTGTTATAACTAGTTTTAAGTTTTATACCTCTGTTTTGTGTGCAATAAAAAGCATATTCATTCATTCATTCATTCAACTATACTTCGTGCCAGATACAGAAACAGAAAACTGAACAACTCCTCCCTGTATGACATGCTGATTACAATCCACACACACGCACCACACACACACACACATAACACACGCACACAACACATACACACACAACACACACACATAACACACACACACATAACACACCCACACACACAACACACACACACACATAACACACACACACACACACATACACAACACACAAACCACACACACACACACACACATTACATTTACAGCCTTAGTTATATTTTCTATTGTTGTTCTTATAAAAACTTTTTTTTTCCTCTCTTATATGTATGTTTAATTGTTTACCCAAGTCATTAAATTTTTATTAGCTACAAGATTCTAGGTACGACAAATTTGTTAACTCTAGTCACTCACTAGATACCCCGATACAGGCCTGTGAGCCTAGTGGAGTATTTATAGTCATAAAGAAATTGTAAGCTTTATATTGTCAATACAATATTTATTCTTATTCTTAGATAAACTTCCAATAAAGGTCATCACCCCACTCGCCACTTGTATTAATAAGTCGTCAAAATTCGCGATACAGATCGCTTTCCCATACTAAACTGTCGATGAAATAACATTTGCCGTGTTACACAAGGTTCGCGGATCTAGCGGATTTTTCACACATGATTCATTTGACTGGGCACGTGGACTTATTTTATTAAAAACTCGTTGCCAGCTTCACATTGTTTCGGGACAATAGTTCAACATTTTACCAATAGATGGAGCTGGGAGTCGATTACATTGCGCTAGCGTATCGCCCCGAAGTTTTAGGAATCCCACTGGCGTTTCCATACTAATGTGATGGTGAGGTCGAACGACCTCATAAGGACTCCTTATTCAATTATTATTTGATTAATTGTCCCAGGTCGGTCAGCTGGACTACGGGGATGCCCTGGGCCTCACCACCTGCGTGATAGGCGGCGAGGACTCGAAGATCGTGTGGGACATACTCCTCAACAACTTGGGCTTCCTGAAGTACAACTTGAGGAACACCCCTGGATACGAGTACTTTCAAGTCAGTTTTATTTTCATAATTTACTAGTGGCCCGCGCTCATTGAGAGTTTTTGCAAATGCAAAATTTAATAGATGGCGTTACGTTGACGTCAGGTTCAACTGTGACGACATTGATCGTTTTGTACGTAATTTCGTAATTATGACAAGATACGTCAAAATGTAACCAATCCACTCGTTGTTGGACCTGACGGCAACGTAACGCCATCTATCGGATTTTGCACTTTTTTTGTTTTTCCCGACCACTATAACTTGGCTATCTTTAAGGCAAGAGTGAACAGGCATCTTCTAGGCAAACGCGTGTCATCCTAGACCTCATCGTCGCTTTCCATTAGGTGCGATTGTGGTCAAGCGTTGGCCTATAGTCTAATAAAAAAAAAAAAAAAAAAAAAAAACCCTCCTTAGTTTCTTGTGTTGTGTCAATGAGGGTTTTTGCAAATATAAAATCCGATAGATAGCGTTACGTTGACGTCAGGTCCGACTTTGACGACATTAGTTGTTTCATTAGGGGTTCGATCCCCGCACAGTACAAACATTTGTGTGCATGAACATGTCTGTTTGTATTGGTCTGGGGGTTTTTATGTATTATAAGTATTTATTTCAAAAGAAAAAGTATTATATGTATATATTTGTAATCCCATTGTTGGTTTCTGATATCTGTACATACGCTTGAGCGACCTATCTCAGAGTTAGATCAATGTATTGATGTAGTTGAAAATATATTTATATACGAGCGGCCGCCCCGACTTCGTCCGCGTGATAAGTACTGTGTTACCCCCCTTTCACACCTTACAACCCCTTTTTCGCAATAAAAAGTAGCCTATGTTGTCTTCTCAGGGTCTAGATTTATCTGTATACCAAATTTCATTTAATCCGTTGAGTAGTTTTGGCGTGAAAAGAGTAACAAACATCCATACTTACAACTTTCGGGCCTTTATATTAGTATGTAGGATGTTAAGTATAGTATTTATTATTTATTCTGATTGAATTGTCAGGACTACGTCCGAATCCTCCTGAAGAGGCAGCTGCAAAAGATCAACTACGGGCTGGACAAGCCTCGGGACGACAACTCGGCGTTCCTCATCGAGAACCTGCTGATGTGGGAGTGCTACGTGGAGGCGCCGCGCTGCCTGGCCTGGGCGCGCGGACAGTTCGACCGCTGGATGGCTCACCCGGACGGACAACCAGTCAGTGGCTTTTTCTTTTTTTTTTATGTGATAGGTAGCAGACGATCAGGCAGATCACCTGATGGTAAGCAATAGGGTATTTTACGACTTTTTTTTTATTTATTTATTGTAAAGTTTTTGAAGTATAAATCACAGCTCCATTTTTTATTTTTTATCTATCATCATTAGTTCCAAAGATATAGAGTTGCAAAGTTCCCTATTCAGAGAAGGAGAGCGATACTCTATTTAATGACGTCACTAGGCTAGTGCTTCCTACAAGCGCCGTACAAAATTTTGGTTTAAGAAAGAGACAGGTATATCAAAAGTTTGTTGCTCTATAACTTTCTTGTATCCAAACTTTTTAAAAATGTTCTTCAGTAATGTACACTTATACAGTAAATTATCGAGTCTAGGTATCAGATGTCGATATTTTAACGACGGTAAAATACCCTATTGCCGCCGCCCATGAACACATGCAACAAGTGCGCTGCTAACTTTATCCCCTTCCCCCCCGAGGGGCCTCCGGTACCCTCACTCACTCGGCGAAACACAGCACAGGAGCTGCTTCACGCCGGTTTTCTGTGAGGCAGTGGTATCACTCCGGTCGAGCCGGCCCATTCATGCCGAAGCATGGCTCTCCCATAATTAGCCTTTATTATAATACTGAGATATCTTGTGTTTGCTTGTGTCGAAGGTATTAGAGGGCAGCAGGAAGAGGCAAATAAAAAAGAGAAAAAAAAATCTCAAGAAAAAGAAAAAATAAAATAAAGAGAGAGTAAAATATCTCAAGTCCAAGACGGTTGTTTATTGAATGTTCTTCAAAAACCAATATAATTCACAACTTATTGCTAATTATGAAAGTACTTAGTAAGCAGAGCGTCAAACGTTACACGCGCGACCTAATTAGATGTTTACGGTGATTGTGTAAACTATATAGGTACTTCAATACTAGCTGTTACCCGCGGCTTCGCTCGCTCCCCCCACTTCTTTGAAATGGGGGGTTAGAAAAGGGCAAAAAGTAGCCTATGTTACTCTCCATTCTTTCAACTATATCCACTTAAAAAATCACGTTAATCTGTCTCTCCGTTTTGCCGTGAAAGAAAGACAAACATACAGACAGTCAGACAAGCTTTCCCATTTATAATATGCCGCTACGGCAGACCGTATATACTGCGGCCTGCCGCAGCAGCACACAGCATCGCTGCAAGCCGCTAGTGCGTTTCCGCTTTTAGGCCTACAGTTGTCTTGCGTTTTTTTTATATATTGAAGACAATCAAGATGACCTGACTGCGCCTGATGGTAAGCGGCCGTGAGATCCAAATATGAGATTGACAGACACAAAAGAACAGACAAAGTGTCCATTGAGTCTATCACTCTCACCCTCAAGGCCTGTTGAGATGCCGTTTCACGCCCCGCCTAAAAACCCTCGATTGTAAGAATTTCCTCCTTCTCACAATCCTGGGTTATAGAGGCGGACCCAGGATTGTAAGAAGGTGGAATCACTTAAACTGGAGGGGCATTCCATGACTTGATGACTCGGGGCAGGAACGAGGAGCTAATCCTCTTGGTGCGTGCCGGCATTGTCTGGATGGTGTGCGAATGGCAACGCTGGGCTAACATGCGCCGCGAGATAATTTGTCGACACTCTTATTGTGTCGGCGCAAGTTGCCTCTCGCTCACTTAACTGAGCGAGGAATACAAGGATGCGCTTTCGCGAACGAGAGTCGACAAAATTCTGTCGCGGTACGCATGTTAGGCCTATAGCACGTGTTGCTCGGGAATGGAAAGGGGGGCGTTTAAACTATATTGAACCAACATAACGTAGTGTGTCTGCGTCAGGATCCCGAGCTACCTGCGCGCGCTGGTGTACAGCGTGGGCGTGAAGTACGGCGGGCGGCGCGAGTTCGACTTCCTCTGGGACGTGTTCCAGAACGCCTCCGACCCCAGCGTCCGCAGCCTCGCCATCAACAGCCTGCCCGCCACGCGCGACGAGGCGCTCGTCACCACGTCAGTACCCACTCACTCACTCACTCACTCCGAGGACACTCACTGTGTGTGTGACGCCTCCACCCCAGCGTCCGCAGCCTCGCCATCAACAGCCTGCCCGCCACGCGCGACGAGGCGCTCGTCACCACGTCAGTACCCACTCACTCACTCACTCACTCCGAGGACACTCACTGTGTGTGTGACGCCTCCACCCCAGCGTCCGCAGCCTCGCCATCAACAGCCTGCCCGCCACGCGCGACGAGGCGCTCGTCACCACGTCAGTACCCCACTCACTCACTCACTCACTCCGAGGACACTCACTGTGTGTGTGACGCCTCCACCCCAGCGTCCGCAGCCTCGCCATCAACAGCCTGCCCGCCACGCGCGACGAGGCGCTCGTCACCACGTCAGTACCCACTCACTCACTCACTCACTCCGAGGACACTCACTATATATTTACTTGTATTTAAACTGTATATTATCTTAAAATTTTTGGATGTATGACGATTTGTAAGTGCTGTATACAAGCTTATGCAAATAAAGAATATTTTTGACTTTGACTTTGACTTTGTCCAGGCTCCTGGAGCGCAGTCTAACAGTGATCCAGGCACAGTACGCCGTAGCGGCGTGGAGCGTGGAAGGAGCACCAGGAACTCGCGTGGCGCAACGCTTCCTAGCGGATAACTTTGCGCGCGCACACGACACCTTCACGCGCATGGACGCGTTCATGCTGCCCGCCGTGCTCGCCGGCGCCTTCGGCTTCGTCGCCACCCCCGAGGACCTTAACCAGTATGTCACTCCCGGGGTATTCACTACTGATTACGAGCGATAGATTAAACTTCAAAATGGTTTAAATATCATGCGACTAAGAAGACGCATGTGACATACGTCGCATGCGACAACGCTGTCACACGAGTGAATCAAAAATATAGAGGTATACCCAGCTGGGCTAACATGCGCACCGCGAGATAATTTGTCGACACTCGTATTTTGTCGGCGCAAGTTGCGTCTCGCTCACCTGACTGAACGATGAGCGGGATGCGCTCTCGCGAACGAGAGTCGACAAAATTTTGTCGCGGTGCGCATGTTAAGCCTACAGGTATACCACGTTAGTCGCATCGGCAAAGTTCGTCTACGCAGTAAAGTGCCTTATAGCCAATTACGATTGCGAACGCTGTTGAAATACAGACTTTATTGCGTCAGATAAAGATGACAATTTACTGCGTTAAATAAGTATCCAGTGAGTAGTGGTATCTCGCTCATTATGATATGACAGTACAATTCACGACTGTCATGTGCGGTTGCTATAGCAACCGCACATTGGTGGCGAGGAATTTAGTAACTAAATGTGTCTGAACAACAAAAAATTAGTCGAGAAGGTTAGTAAGTAATTTAGTCGATTCAATCCATTTTGTTCTATTTTTTTGGGCGAGTAGCGCACCACGCTTCACCGTGCTCACTGGTTCACCGGCTAAAAAAGTCTGTACTACACTTGTGTACTGTACTCGCCCAATAATGCGAACGATTTCTGAGTAATTTAGCTACTATACTCTGATTCATAATCATGTAAAGTAAACTGACAGATGAAAATGACAAGTTTCTATGCATTTTGACATTTTGCACGTGTCAAATTGAGTGATAACATTATCACCCCATACATATGGGGATGACACATTGACATCTGTCAGTTTACTTTACATGATTATGAATCAGAGTATAATTACTCGCCACTCGACTAAAATACTAATGCGAACTAGGCTTTAAAAAAGTAAGCGTCGTGTGTTGTAGCTGAAGGCGTTCGCCAGCGCGCATAAGGCGGAGCTGCTGCCCGTGTCGCACACGGTGCAGAAGCTGCTGGACACGGCCGCGCTGCGCATAGACTGGGCCGCGCGCCACGCCGCGCCCATCGCCCGCTGGCTCCGCGACTACGTCACCAGTGAGTGCCCTTTTACACTTCCCTCCCCCGTAATAACAAACAACATGGTGAGGTTTTGTAATATTCTTAATTATGCGAACTAAACTGACAGATAAAGTATTGAACTGGGAATTACCTACCACCTTTGTACAAATGTTTTGTAATTTATGACATGCAATAAATGATTTGATTTGCATTAACGCGACGTTTATTATTAAGTACATTGTATGTACTTACTGCTTGACGTGTCGGCTACGTTGCAACAGCCGTGATCACAAGCGAACTGGCGGTGCACGCGCTGCGGTGTTTCCCGGTTTTATACTTTGTGGTTATAATGCAACGCAAAAATCTAAAACACTATTAAACTGACAGATGTCAATGTGTTATTCCCATACATTTTACTCCAGCTTGACAGATGCAAACTGTCAAAATGTAAACATGACACTTTCATCTGTCAGTTGAGTTTGCATAATTGAGAATCAGAGTACCTATAATACTAAGTAAATACTCTGAAAAATAAGCAGCTAATATCTAGAAAATGGTAAAAAAGTTGATTATGAAGTTACGATAATTCACGAGAAACATTACATTAAGGGAATATTCTGAATTTCAAAAATTAATCAAGTCGCTGAGATTTTGACGATTTAGTAAAGAGATGCATTCCGTTCTAAGTAAATATTTACAATCTTCCAATTCTTGCAGATTCGACAAGGACAACAACAACGAACTTAACCACGCCCCTTAATACGGATAGCAACACAAACACTAACGCCAACATCACAAATACGGACACCAACACACAAAACAACGGCACCGTCGCGCCAGACGTTGGGACCAACATTGGCACCAACCCTGGCGCCAACGGCAACGGCAGTGGCTCGGGCCCCAGCGCAACCGGGAACCCACCTAGCAATATTAATACCGATACTAACCCTACTCTATAGTAATAAACACAATAGCTTCTAAACATTCGATTTCTTTCCATAATTAAGTAGAAAGGTTTGCTGTATTGTATTTTATCAATCACTCTAAATAAAAAGCAATAAATTACTTTGTAATAAACCGCGGCAACGCAAAGTTCAATTCATTATTTTATTTTACAAATATCCGTAACGGAAGCCAAAACAATTAGAAAATAATAGTTTAGGAGAAAACGAAATAAATTTTAAAATCTAAGTAAGTACTTGAAAAAATATTTATCAATACTTGATATTTGGACATCTTCTGTTTTTATAAAAACTTATATTCATAAATGAATATAAAACAAAAATAAATTGATTAATTTATATATTTTCAGTTTTTATTTTGAACTAGTACGGTATTAATTTCATATAATTTCGTAATACATCCTATAATTGAAAATAATATTAGATTGAATTGAATTTAGTAGTCAAATTCCATACTGTTGTATTTTAACTTTATCAGAGTAAAGCGAAACAGTATGACAGATGTTTGACATAGCATAAAAGATGTAAAGAATTAAAAATAATAATATTATTTATATGAAGATTTATATGTGTACAAAATGTATTTATAAATTATGTTAACCCAGAAACAAGTAATTCAATATGTGGGTAGATGAATGGTAAAGTTTTGATAAAGCAAACCACTTAATATACAATTTGAAATTCAAATGTTTTATTTCATCACAATCTAAAGAGTGTGAAGTTTATGCTATAAAAATCATACCTTTGCCATACATCTAACTTTAATATTTTATATCATGTTAAGTTAGGTAAGATTTGATTTGGATTCATTGTATTTGATTGATTAAATAGTTAATTATAGTTTGTATTTATTTAGCATTACGTCACAAAAATGTGATTGAAAATGGCTGTCAGAATAATAAGTATAAATACTACAGGAAACTAAGCCAAAGTGCATGATTAATATAATGATATACATTTATTTTCCTTAATATAAAATATGTTTTGATATTGTACTTACAAAAATAAAATTTATCAATAATTATATTTTTAGAATAAAATATCGTAAAGGTTATTATTTTGTATAATATCAGCTCTCTTACAAATTATATCCTCCTATGTATTAAATTTCCATTTTGTTTTCGTGATTTCTGCCTTCATAATTTTAAAAGTCGTTAGAAAATCTAATAATTAATAACCTGGAGCTTATACAGCGTGGGTACATTTAAAATATGATACAATAAATTCAATGTTTTAATTTCTTTTTTAATAGGATCTTATTATTATTGTTATATATCTTTACATCTTCTTTATAGTTCCTATTTATATTTGAAGCGTTATTAATTATTAAGTTGAGTTTATTAATGTGTTACAAGTTTTATTTATAGATAAGCTGCATGTGTGAAAAGCTTCAAATTTAAAATTAAATGAAAATAAATTTATACAAATCATTAATTTTGTGTAATTAATTTTAGTAAATAAAGCCTTCGTCAGTCAAGGAAAATTAAAAATAAATCGCACTCAAAATACTTTAACTAAAAAATATAAGTATTTTTAAATAATTTCCCTTCACAATATTCTAACATATTCGATTTTCGTAGCACATTTTCTCTCTAATTCAGATTTCAAAACGAATAACGAGTTCATAAACGAGTAGGATATTATAAATATTTTTGGTCATACGACTCAATCATACGATGTTTTATTTATTTTTTTAAATCGCGTATTTTTATTTTATGTGCGATCAACTACCCATAAACCACTTATTTTAGACAAAAGAAAATATAATCATAAACTTTATTATTTACTTTATTGCTTCACATTGGTACACATACAGGATGATACTAGTATAGTATGTGCCTAGTAAACCTTGGAGATAGTACAGGGTATATCAGTATACCAACAGATACATCCTTATAAACGCATAATATCGTTTCTTCCCACTAGAACAACTATTGTTGTGTTTATGAACTAATGTTCTTACAAATCGGTGGTTCATCGGGAACCTTGCTTGAGAAATGCATTATTTTTGTGCAAGTAAAACTTTAAAACATAAACATAACAAAAATAGTAAGGATAGATCAGTTTGAGTTATCTAAAACTTTATTTTCTGACAACACTGCGCTTAGAGACCATTCTGATGCTATCTCCACTATGGGCATTACAAAATCAATAAGCGCGACAAGGACCATCGCGTGCGGGGTATATTTTTGAATGTCGGCATATTCCATGATATTATTACTCGAGTAAAAGATTCATATTCTTAAATCATGAATATTTTCAACATTTGTTACTTAATTCAAATCGTATTTTATACTGCCACGTCACTTTTGTAGTACGTAGAAATGGCAGCACCGAGCCGCTCGAGCTAAAATCAATAATCTGCTTGTAAACAAGCCTACTAATATGTGGGGCAAACAGTTTTGTTGCTAGAAAGCTTTTATACACAATAATTTACGTTATGTGTATTTATTTCCATTAGATATACACTTCCGTCTTTATGTTATGTAGTGGTCTCGTCAGATAGCTAAATTTTTATTGTTATCATGGATTCGGCGAATGTGGGTTATTCGTACCATTTGCCTTCAGGCGGATGGAATTATAAAATTCGCAATACGTTGTCGCAATTTAGTGATTTGTTTAGTGAATTTAATAAATATATTGCTCCTGCATATCACCATGACCGCTGTGAGAGGTAAATCTAAAAATAATATATTTGCATTTTTATTTTTTTCGTTGTTTTATTTATTTTTTCTCTGTTTCAGGTCTGTTCAAATGAGAATATATTCTATGCACAAAGGGGAGTTTGTGATGGTTTTTATAGCATTTTTTGCTTGTTTTGGTTTGGGTGTATTCATAGGACTTGCAGGTAAGCTGTACTTCTTTATATTTCTTGCTAACCTAAACGTTGACGATATTTTGTGTCTTGTTTATATAAAACCGAGGTGGCCACAGACTGAAAAATACTTGACGATTCTTTTTCTTGATGGTTATCTCCTAAAACGGACTTTGACCGAAACTATTGGTGACCCCTGGTCCTAAAGTCATGCAAAAATTACTTGAGAAGACTTGCAAAAGGTATTATCTGTTACAGTACAAGAAATATGTGATGTTTTAAGATATACAGGGTGTATCAGTAAGCAGTAACAAACCTGCGCTATTAAAATCATGAGATGATCCGTCTGCTCGTCTGCCACTCTATCACATAAAAAAAATCATAAAATATTTATTGCCAGTTAAGTGTATGTACAGGTATTAAATAGTAACAAGACGCCGAGTATTACGTCGAGTTAGGGTACGGAATGCCCAATCGAGGGAAAAGGGGGTTAAAAAGTTGACGGCGGCAAATTGTACACTTAGTGGGCAAATAAATACTTGAATAGCTTATCATCAGGTGATCCGTTTGCTCGTCCACCACGTAGATTGTGATTTATTGTTAAGTGTTTTGCCGATTGTAACGTGTAATGTACAAATACAAATAGTTTTAAATTCCAAAGAACATGTAACATTGTTGAGCATTACAGTAGGTCCCACACTAGGAGAAATCCACACTAGGATGTAACACGAATTCTACGTGTGGACAGCATTACATGTAACGCTCGCGTGGCGTTCGCGGTTGATCCATCGGCTGTCGGTTTTCGCGCGAACACAAAGGCGCTCGCAGTCAGTGCTCGTTTGGACACAATACGCTTCGATTTCGTGTGCCGTCCACCCTGTTGACGCTAAATAGGCGTGACGACTGGTCCTAAAATTTTATGAAAGTGTTATGATAGATTTGATATCGACAGTAACTCTGTGCTAGTTAAAATTTAAAAATATTTCGTGTACCTATCTGTCTGTATGATCATCGAAATGTAGACGTTGAAAGTCGATTTTAAAATGTTTAATTATCTAAAAACCCGGTTATCATTGGCTAACCCATGAAATTTAAAGTAAGTAAACATTATTAGGAAAGTAGTTGTCTAAACGCAACATTTCACATAGCAATCATACAAAGTTTATACGCCATGCGTAGAAAATACATAGTGACGTCACGGCTCATAGCGTTTGTGATCAATTTCAAAACTGTGATTTTCAAATCGTGATATCTCGGGAAGTTTTTAAGATATCAAAGTAAAGATTTCAATGGCATAACAAATTAAAAATAATTCGTCATGCCTATTACACGTAATCTTACATTACACGTTACACTCGCCTGGACCCGGTTTAAGACAACGTATCGTTGTGCAGGGCCGTCCCCGACGTCGACGACGTCGCTGGCGGCGTCGGCGCTGCTGAGCAACGCCAGCGCCATCTACCAGGGCCCGTTCCACCTGCGCAGCCCGCCGCTCGGCACGCGCGTGCAGCAGCTCTGGCTCTTCGCCGAGATACTCACCAACAACGACGACGGTAAGAGTAATGAACAGCAAATCGCGTGTAAAACGCGCGAGTAAAACGCGTCACCAGCCGGGCTAACATGCGCACCACGAGATAATTTTGTCGACACTCGTCTTGTGAGCTCCTCGCTCACCTGACACACAGCAAAAATGAGTAACTCGCTAATGAAGCAACTTAACTCGCTACTAAATCGCTCTGGAGCGATGAGCGGGATAGAAGGACGCGCTCTCGCGAACGAGAGTCGACAAAATTTTGTCGCGGTGCGCATGACCCGGCGCGAAGCAGCGCCTGCGCTGTGTTTCTTCGAGTGAGTGAGGGCACCAATGTGCAATGAGGGCTGTTGCGTGTGAAAAATCCGCTAGATGGCGTACTGTTAGACTGAGGTCCATCTACAACGCTATTAGTTTAGTAACACTTTGACATCTCACATCAAAAATAACCAATCACCATGTAGATGGACCTCAGTTCTACAGTAGGTACGCTATCTAGCAGATTTTTCACAGATTGGGGGAAAGGGGTTTAAGGTTGGCAGCGCACTTGTGACTCTACTGGTGTTGCGGGTGTCTATGGGCGGCGGCAATCGCTTACCATCAGGTGATCCGTCTACTCGTCTGCCACCTATCACCTAAAAAAAACATTTTTATTCGAATAATTTAAGTCGAATTAGGGATTAGTATGGACGAATGTATGAAATCTTGAAATTCGACTTCAATGTCGAGCGCACGAGAATTGGCCCCCACATCTCGCAATCACCACTTTTAACAGATCTGTTATTTTTGTTACAGAGGAGATATTCGATAAAAGCTTCCAGATTAGTATATCGATTGATGGAGTTCTCAGCGACCACAAAACTATCAATCTCATTGCAGAAAGCGAGGCTACAAACAGGTATATTATTACATATTAATTGTTTAGATATTCGCGTTACATAATATAGGCAGGTTGGAGACGTGCGCATATTTTTTGTATACAATCTACACCTACACCGTGTTTTTACACAGAACGAACTACCGAACGAACGACGTAACGAACGTAGCGAACACGAAATACAGCACTCAATTTGCATATTATTATGCTCAATATTGTTCAGTCTATCTATAACAATACTTAGTCATTTTGTACCTGATGTGTCTTTAATACATTTTGGCTCTTAGAACCCAACACCTGAAATGCAAGAAGCAGGTCTGCGAGGAAGTAATGGCTCTGCACCTGGGCTCGCTCGAGTACACTCACTACGTCCTCAACATACGGTTCTACGGCCTCAGAGAGTTCCACAAGCGCTACTGTATAAGAGAAATTATATTTTACGTGAGTCATTTTCATTTTTATTTTATACTTAGGTACTATCTCAACCGGCGAACTCCATATTATATCTCATCTTTCAAACCTTCTCTGGACTATTAGAATCGTTGGGTCCCAAGAAAAAAATTTCATCTGCTACTGATCCCAAGAACAATATCGTATCTGCTATGTTTTTAGTTTTACTTAGCAGATACGATTTTGTTCTTGGGACCCATCGTTCAAGACCAAAATTAGCCAAATCGGTTCAGCCGTTCTTAATTTTTAGCAGACTAACGAACAGCAATAAATCTATAATATGTTTATTTATATATCTGATAGGTGATAGACGAGATATTGTCAAGAAAGTCTTGAAAATGTATTTTTGGGAAACTAACGGAGATCCCATGTTTTATAACCGATGGGGTTACCATATCCTATGACTTATATACGCGGTAGTAGCGCTATCAATTAATTGCATTGTAATTTTTTTTTATTTAAAAAATATCTGGTTACTTCGGATTTAGTGCGTATTTTTTTTAAATTGTGATAATTGACAGTTCATAATTTTGTGATGTTTTCAAACTCTTTACAGTTTAAGACATACAATCCTGCCTTCACACAAATGGAAACATGGTTCCGTTTTATGTTTCTACTGACAACTTTCACTATAGCTGTAAGTATCTTGCTTTGATATGCTTAGGGTTTCCTAAGGGAACTTATTTGGGCCATCATTTAATTTTTATTGAAGATTTTAAGAAACATTTTGTAGTTACCATACTGGATAAAAGTATCAAGTATCTATTCTTTCGTATACTAATTAAATCGATATAAGTTTTAGTACGCGATTTCATTCTGCATGACCTAAAGGTTGACTGGGAGAGAATATCCCTGGGTATTAAGTTTGCCTATTAACAAATGTTTGTGCAGCACATTTTTTTAGTTTTACAATAAAAATAAATAAATGAAAAACCAATACTTGTCAAAAATAAAATATTTTTTTATTTTAACTGACATAACTGATCTGGACAATTTCTTTCAGTGCTGGTTTGCTCACACGCTACGAAAGTACTCCACCCACGACTGGGCTATCGAGCAGAAGTGGCTGTCCATTTTGCTGCCTCTGCTCTTGCTCTACAACGGTAATACTTTTTTTTTTACATTCCATCATAATTCCAACAGTGTAATTCTCAGTTGCGTACAAAATCTTCGCTTGGGAGTCCAGGCTACGCTCGGACCATGAGCCAAGATTTGTTAAGGCTTGTAATAGGCGTGACGACTGGTCCTAAAATTTTATGAAATTGTTAGATGCTATGTTCAATTTGACATAGGAAATAACTCTGTGCTAGTTAAAATTTAACCTTTAAAGACCTTATTGCATTATGAATGTTCTAACGATATTCCCTCGATATTGCCTCGTTCCGACATCGTTCCACGCGGCAGCAGTTCCATCCATTTCATCTGGATGGCTGGCAGTCCACTACTGTGCGCTTTGCCAGGAACTTTCTGCCGCGTACGACGCAAATATGGAACGAACTGCCAACCTGCGGTATTTCCGGCCACTACGACCTACAAACCTTCAAGAAAAGGGCATATCTCTCTCTAAAAAGCCGGCAGCGCACCTGTGAAACCCCTGGTGTTGCAGGTGTTCATGGGCGACGGTAATCGCTTAACATCAGGTGATAAGTCTGCTCGTCTGCCCCATATCCTATAAAAAAAATTTGGTAACGGAAATGGGTCTCAAATTAATACTCGTGACTGTACTTGTGTTTCAGGGTTGTTACTGGTGTGCATATTTTGTGCCCTGTGGCTAGGGGCGTTAAGAATACTGCCAAGGTACTCCCGGCCTGTCGAAAGGGCGAGTAAACGGGCTTCGGAGTACGTGAGCATGCCACTACTGGGGAGTGGCTTGCTCAGTATCACGACTCCGCGAGGGAAAAAATCCTACTGGGTGTCCTGGTAGGTCGCGCACTTGGGAATTTGGCTCCAAGTGGCGAGCGCGATTTGCGGTACGGTCCAGTCCCGGCTGTGGGGTATCCAAACGTGATTGCGCTGAGATGGACACCCCAGGGGTTTTGGTTAGGATTAGAGTCCCACACATCACCTTGTCCCCCATATGTGGCAAGGTGAAGGCCATGATGGTTTCCCCTGGGAAAAAAAAATGGTGTGCATATTTTAAGTATCTAGTGGCACGTATGTTTCAGACCCGATATTCCCGCTGCGCCTGGTGTCGGGCAGCTGCTTCGCGCCGCTGATGGACACGGTGTTCCAGACCGCCTTCCTCGCCTGCGTCATGCTGTCCTGGCTCGCGCAGTACCACGGCCTCAGACAGGTGAGGTCTTAACCAAGGATTTCATCATCATTTGCCTGCCCTATTCCCAGGTTATCTGGGGTCGGCGCAGTATGTTTTCTTCCATTCGTCCCTGTCATTCGTCATCATATCATCCACCCCCTTTTCAGTCATGTCATTCTTCACACAATCCATCCATATCTCTTTTGGCCGTCCTCTGCTCCTTGGCCCATTTACATTCATATCCATCACTCTTTTGGTTACGTGTTCCTCCTCTCTTCTCATAACATGGCCATACCAGGAGAGACGATTTCCCGTTAGTTTATTAGTAATAGGTGCCACTTTAGTACTACCTCTTATATACTCATTCCGTATCTTGTCCATTCTCTATTAAAAAAAATTATGCATATGCGGTTTGTATGCATAGTAAGCGGCAGTGGCGCCATCATCTTTTAACCTTTAACCCCCGAGCACAGAATACTTAATAGTACAAGGTACAGAAGACCCACTTCTAAAACCGTTTATGGAAATAAAGACTCAGACTATATAATATAACGTTGAAATTCCGACCGACCAGCGTTCATACCTACAAATATTTATACCTAGAAGTGCGTTCTCTTCTATCGCGTAACTGTACCTTTTCTGACAATATCAGGGTTGTCTTCTTTAAAGAAAATATATAATCTTAATATTAATAAATGCGTTGCTTCGTTGAGTGTTGGTAAAATCAGCCAGATACCTAGACTGTGTTGTAGTACATACCTACCTGGCTATAACTTGTACTAATGTATTTTGTGTTGAGAGACTCGTATTATTATTATGAATTTGAGGTAAAATGCAGGTGATAAGATATACCTACCTACCAAAAAATAAAACGAAACAGATCTAAATTCAGTTAAATATTGTAATACCAATATTGTATTGTATACCAACCAGCTATTCTATTGCCCACCTATGATGTTCATTTCGTTAATATTAATTTCGGTAGGGTAACTCAAGTAGTTCTATCCGACTAAAAATATTATTTTGTTTACATTATTAGCATATAAAAACAGATCTTCGCCTTTTGGGAGCTTAAAAAAAGTTAAATTTGGATAGCAAACCGTGTTATTACAGGCAAACACTGCACAATATTTCTTTGCCTTTTTTTATTATTAATTATAAAGAGCGGTCTTATCGGTACGTCGCGTCGGTAAGCCACAAACAAAAGACGCGCGCGCGTCGCCGCGCTCGCTCGTGAAGCCCTACTGATTGTCACCTCCGGAGGTGACGCCGCATGTACTTGTAAATTCGTAGGTACACGCGGAGTGGGACAGGCCTGCCCCGAGGCAAAAAAAGAAAGAGAATACTTTTAATATTTGTGTCATTTGTCTGTATATACAGGGTGTATCTGTGAACTTTAACATCCCTTTAATCACGTGTTCTACCAACCATTCTGAACAACATTTGTATTATGACTTTTGGAAATTCGCATAAAAATTTTTCATCTTTCCATACAAAGTCGGTCACGTGACTTGGTCATTTTGTATGGGGAGTTGAAAAATTTTTTGAAGAATTTGGAAAAGTTGTTGAACAAATGTTGTTCAGATTGCTTGATAGAACACGTGGTAAAAGGGATGTAAATGTTCACAGATACATCCTGTATATGTTGACTTCATTCCCTCAATACAGGTATCAAATAAAAGAGCTTGAGTAGAGAATACATAAATTGTGATAACTTTTAAATTCAAGATGGCCGCCGCCACAACTTTTTCGCTACATACATTAAAGACAATTGTATATTTGTTTCAGAATGAAAGAGGGTTCATATCGTTCTACCTGTTCAAAGTGATAGTGGTGGCGCTGGTGTGGACGCCGGCGATGGTGGTGGCGGTGTGGCAGAAGTACTACGCCTACTACGACCCCACCTTCAACTACACGATGAACCCCAACTACCCGGTACGCTTACTCACAGCCAGTATCAGCCTATGCTCTGATGTGACGACCCATTCGGCGTAGTGGTTTGAGCGCCGGTTGAGACGCAAGGGTCGCGGGTTCGATTCCCGCATCAAGACAAATGTTTGTTGATGAAACAGATATTTGTCTTGGGTCTGGGTGTTTGTAGTTCCTTCGTTGTTTCTGGTTTCCATAGTACAAGGAAAAACCTTAGTTTGGGACCAGGATAATGTTTGTGATGTTGTCTCAATTTATTTATTTATTATTTAATTATTCTCTCCTCTACCTAAAGGTTGTCTGGAAGAAATCGCTACAAGCGATAAGACCGCCTTATTGTACTGTCTATAGCTGTTGTTTCACTCATGTATTCTATTTCTGTGCAATAAAGAATATCTATCTATCTATCTATTTATAATGATCGGAATGCTCTGATGAGTTATGCCAACTAATCCTATCCTCCCCATCCATTCCCGAACGACACCGCATACTACCATCCAGACAATGCCGGCGCGCAACATGAGGTTTAGCTCCTCGTTCCTGCCCCGAGCCATCAAGTTTTTTTTTTTATGTGATAGGTAGCAGACGAGCAGGCGGATCACCTGATGGTAAGCAATGCCGCCGCTCATGGACACTTGCAACACCAGTAGAGTTACAAGTGCGCTGCCAACCTTTTATCCCCTTCCCCCCCGAGTGGACCTCCGGTACCCTCACTCACTCGGCGAAACACAGCACAGGGGCTGCTTCACGCCGGTTCCTCGGTCCTGCCCCGAGCCATCAAGTCATGGAATGCCCTTCCAGTTCAAGTGTTTCCTCCTTCTTACAATCCTGGGTCCGCCTAAAAGAACTCAGGATTGTAAGAAGGAGGAAATTCTTACAATCCTTTAGGGTGATAGTGAAAGACTCAATGAACACTTTGTCTGTTCTTTTGTGCCTGTCAATCTCATTTATGGAGCTCGTCTGCCACCTATCGAATAAAAGAAAAACGGTTTCTTTCCCTTGTCCTTTCCTAAAATTGTCCATTCAATGATTTTATTTCTTTCAGATTGTAAAGATAATGTTCTTCAGTGCGGTCACGTTTTACTTCCTGTATCTACTCGTGCTCATCATCAAAGCGTATAGCGACCTTAGAAACATGCCCTTCTTTGGTGAGTTTATTTATTTATAAAAGTTTCTTGGAGGCTTACAGTCATGCCAAAACGCCAACAAGTCATGCAGTACCTAGTACCTACATACATAAAAATACAAATTGTCAATCGTAGTAATAAATTTAAAAATGCAATAAAAATACAGTGTTCGGTCAAAAAAATTAAAACAAAATAAGATTAAAATTAAAAATAAATGTCCAAAATAATTTAAAAATAATAAATCAAGTTATATTTTATGTCTATGTAATATACATCACATGTAGTTTACACGTTCTATAGCCAGTTATACGCGTCGCACTCACCCCACCCTACGCCGGATGAGAAGGATTCAAGAGCCACATTAACCCGCCATGCGACGGAGGATTTACCCGACATCAGCTTGGAGGAGATCGAGGCAGCTCTTGGGCAACTTAAAAATGGAAAAGCGCCGGGAGAAGACGGAGTCACAACCGAGCTTCTAAAAGCTGCCGGCAAGCCGGTGCTGAAGGAACTTCGGCGTATATTTAACTCGGTTCTTTTCTCCGGGAGAACTCCTAGGGCGTGGCAACGGAGCTTGGTCGTGTTGTTCTTCAAGAAAGGCGACAAAACCTTACTGAAGAACTATCGACCAATTTCACTTTTAAGTCACGTCTATAAATTGTTCTCAAGAGTCATTTCGAATCGCCTTACACGAAGACTTGACGAAGCTCAACCTGCAGAGCAGGCCGGGTTCCGACGGAGTTATAGCACCATAGACCATATTCACACAGTGAGACAGGTTATACAGAAGACCAAAGAGTATAACCAGCCCCTGTGCATGGCGTTTGTGGACTATGAAAAAGCTTTTGACTCCGTCGAGACCTGGGCTGTTCTCGAGGCCTTGCAGAGGTGCCAAGTCGATTGGCGATATATCGAGGTGTTGAAGTGTCTATATGACGCCGCTAATATGTCCGTAGTAATCCAGAATGGCCAAACCGAGCCTGTCCTGCTGCGACGTGGTGTGAGACAAGGAGATGTTATATCTCCGAAACTCTTCTCCGCTGCGCTGCAGGACATGTTCGAAACGCTAAACTGGAAAGAGCGCGGAATTAATATTAATGGCGAGTACATGTCACACCTACGATTCGCAGACGACATCGTCATCTTGGCGGAAACCTTACAGGACCTACAGGAGATGGTGAGCAGCCTGGCTGAATCTTCTAAACACATCGGTCTTCGGATGAACTTGGATAAAACCAAGGTCATGTTCAACGAGCTCGTTGATCCGGGACCGGTCGCTGTTAATGGAGTACCTCTCGAAGTTGTCCAGGAATATGTCTATCTAGGACAAACGCTCCAACTAGGCAAAAACAACTTCGAGAGAGAAGCCAATAGAAGAATTCAGCTAGGCTGGGCAGCATTTGGTAGGCTTCGTCAAGTCTTCTCGTCACCCATCCCTCAAAGTCTTAAGTCGAAAGTCTTCGACCAGTGCGTCCTTCCGGTCATGACTTACGGTGCCGAGACGTGGACACTCACGGCTGGACTAATCCAGCGGTTCAAAGTCGCTCAAAGAGCTATGGAAAGGGCTATGCTCGGAGTATCTCTGAAGGACCGCATCAGAAATGATGTAATCCGACAGAGAACCAGAGTCACCGACATAGCCCACCGAATTAGCAAACTGAAGTGGCAGTGGGCTGGTCACATAAGCCGCAGAACTGACAACCGTTGGAGCCATAAGGTCCTTGAGTGGAGACCGCGACTCGGCAAACGTAGTGTTGGACGCCCTGCTACAAGATGGGATGACGACATTCGAAGGCTGGCTGGAGTGGGCTGGATGAGAGTGGCCGAGAATCGGGAGCGGTGGCGTGCATTAGGGGAGACCTATGTCCAGCAGTGGACGAACGTAGGGTTGCTGATGATGAATATACATCGTGCTTTTTTATCCGTCTTATTCACTTCTCGAGAGCATTATACTGGTAAAGACAAACATTTTCATTCCCCAAGGAAAATGCGGGCCAAAAAAAAACGAAAAAAAAAACCTTGGTGTACAAAAATGATCAACTAACCGTGGGAGAGCCACGCTTTGGCATGAAAGGGCCGGCATGATTGAAAACACGGTGTTTATCTATCTTTATCTGTACTATTTATGAGAGATATTGTCTGTAGAAAACCACAAGGGTTATAATGTTCCCCAAAAAATCGATACACTGGTGCGATGTATTCCACACCCAGCGCCATCTATTGGCAGAGATTCGAACTATTACGAATATAGCGTAACGAAGTAAGGGCGGGCCATACAATATACAGTTATTTTACTTCTTTTATCTAGGTATTGCTTAACGACCACGTAACAATCGATCACTTGGCCCATCTACCATTGGAAGAGCTAATGTATGAACCCATTATGTGGTTAGTTGGGCCGATAACAGGTTCACTCAGTAATTATAATACTTTATCTTATCTGTGTCGATTTTAATATGTACGAGCCTCTTTATATAATTAAACCTTTGTCAAATATTTTTAGCTGCACAGTGTTTTGAGTAACCATGGTCACTCAAACACATTCATAAGTCGTTATTTTTTTTTCAAATTCAAATGGTTTATTGCTATTAAGTGTACATACAGATCTTAAAGAGTAGTAGGTAATAGTAGCTTTGGAACTTAATTACCTTTTACAGGTGTTGCAATATCCAAAATCTACTTGCATTTATTGGTCTGCCACCTACCTACATAAAAAAAAAGATTATGTATCTAGTTTTCTATGTTTCCGGCCTTCCAAAGATATTCGACATATCAGTCTCTCTGCCATTGCTATTTACTTATTTATGTAGCTGCAATTTTTTTTTATGTGATAGATAGCAGACGAGCAGGCGGATCACCTGATGGTAAGCAATTACCGCCGCCCATGGACACTTGCAACACCAGTAGAGTTACAAGTGCGCTGCCAGCCTTTTATCCCCTTCCCCCCCAGGGTGGGCCTCCGGTACCCTCACTCACTCGGCCAAACACAGCACATGGGCTGCTTCACGCCGGTTTTCTGTGAGGCAGTGGTATCAGTCCGGTCGAGCCGGCTCTTACATGCCGAAGCGTGGCTCTTCCACAATTAAAGCAATTTGAATAGAACAATTGTTTCAGTCTAACATACTTGTAATTTTTAATACGAGCCAACGCAAAAACCAGGCACAAAGTTAGCACTAAGATTTCGTAGTCACAATAGTCGTGACCTCGACCTGGTTTTAAGGTTTCGACATCGCGCGGTTGATGGGCATTACGTTAGCCGAGCTGGCTAGCTTCCTTAACCAGAGATCTAGGGGTTTATGTGATGACTCCTCCACCCTGGTTGATTTAAAGTAAAATTCGCTAGATGGCGTACTGTAGAATGGAGGTCCATCTACACGGTGATTGGATATTTTTGATGTGAGATGTCAAAATGTTACTAAACAAACAACGTTGATGTTGGACCTCAGTTGGACAGTAGATTGTTTATGACTTTATCCGTGGGAGAGCCAAGCTTCGGCATGCGCCGGCTCGACCGGAGTGATACCACGGCCTCACAGAAGACTGGCGTGAAGCAGCACCTTCGCTGTTTTTGTCGAGTGAGTGACCAATAGGAGAACAAGATAAGGAATGTAGACTGTAATCAGTGTTTTTTTATGTGATAGGTAGCTGACGAGTAGGCTGACCGCCTGATGGTAAGCAATTAAATTGCCGCCGCCCATGGATACTTGCAACGCCGCCGCCCATGGATACTTGCAACACCACCGGTATTACAAATAGAAGTTCCGTTTTGCGACCAACAAGGCACAACCTCGGCATTTGCTACAGCAGCTAGAGGCCGCTGCGGCGCTGATTTTCAGGCCGAGCCTTGGGCGACGTAACGTGCGTTATATAAAAAAAGGAAAGACCAACAAGTAATTACGTGACGTTTGACTGTGGGAGAGCCACGCTTCGGCATGAATGGGCCGGCTCGACCGGAGTGATACCACTGCCTCACAGAAAACCGGCGTGAAGCAGCCCCTGTGCTGTGTTTCGCCGAGTGAGTGAGGGTACCGGAGGCCCACTCGGGGGGGAAGGGGATAAAAGGTTGGCAGTGCACTTGTAACTCCACTGGTGTTGCAAGTAGTCCATGAGCGGCGGCAATTGTTTACCATCAGGTGATCCACCTGCTCGCCTGCTACCTATCACATAAAAAAAAATCTACAGCATTGAGTGAAAGAAGTATATCGAGATTAGTCAAATACCCTATTGTATTTCAGACGACCCGTTTGGTTCAGTGGTAGTGAATGCTGCGTCTGGGCCAAAGGGTTGCGGGTTCGATCCCCGCACAGTACAAACATTGTGTGCATGAACATGTCGTTTGTATTGGTCTGGGTGTTTTTCTATGTATTATAAGTATGTATTTACAAAAGAAAGTATTATATGTAGGTATATATTTGTAATCCCACTGTTTCTGATATCTGTAACACAGGTGCTTCAGCTACCTATCTCAGAGTCAGATCAATGTATGTGATGTAGTGAAATATTATATTATTATTATTTTGGTTGTCCAGACATCCGCCTGCGCTGCCTGTCGAGCGCGGTGGGCACGGTGGCTTGCCTGGCGGCGCTGCTGGCGGCGCAGGGCTGGGGCCCGGCCGCGCTGCAGGACCACTGGGCCGCGCAGCCGCGCGTGCGCCACGACACCTCCGCGCCCTTCATGGCCATGTACGGCCTCTTCAACTTCAACCTGCTACATACTGGCCTACCTGTTCTCGCCCGGCGGCGGCGCGAGCCACGGTGAGACTCGTCTATCGCTTAACACACATACGAGGTCTTTTTTATTCCTGTCACGTCCACTCATAAACAAAAAAATGTAAATAATACCTTCAGCTGTCATGGTCCACTTGTCGAAAAAATTGCAATTTTATTCAGAATTTTCCAACTCAGAAGTCTAAACGAAATTTCAATATCAATTCATACGTTCATTTCATATTTTTATCATTACAAACGTGGATGTTATGACCAAGAAAATTTGCGACTCCAAATGGAGTGGAACAGTGAACGTGTTAAATAGTCGGTGATGGGCGATTGTTCAAAATCTTGACAATCGAATTATTCTAATGATTTCACAATTAGTAATCGAATGATCGTTCATCGTTCGAATGATTATTTTCATTCGAATGATGAATGAATTATTCTAAGGTTTCATTCGAATTGTCATTCATCATGTAACATGCTTACGTAACCTACAAGATAAAACAATTTTAAAGTACCTACCTATTTAACTTTACCTTTTATTTGATTGATTATTTTTTGTTCGCATGATTATTTTCATTCGAAATATTCAAATAGCTATTTTGTGCAATCGAATAATTAGAATAGTCAGGTATTCGAATGATCATTCGAATGAATCATTCAAATTCGCCCATCTCTGAGTCACACATCGCATACGTTGACTTAACTCCGTACTGAGTAGCTTAAGAACTATTAACTTTTAAACTCGAGCTGACACTAAGAATTTTTGAACAGAAAAACTCAGGGATATTTTTTTGCTATATAATCCGGGGATCGAACCTGAAACTCCAGCGCCACCGAGACAGTCACAAAATTGTAACTCAACTGGAGTTGCAGTCTCCAGGACGGCACCATCAGGTGATCCGCCTGCTCGTCTGCCACCTAATCACAATAAAGAACGGCTTCTCTTTTTCAGAAACGGCCATAACCAAAGACAATCCAGCGTTCTCTATGATCAACGACTCGGACGAAGAGGTGATCTATGGCTCGGACGAAGAAAGCCGCCGCCCTCTCAACTCGCACCACAGGATCAGTAATGAGGAGATATGATTTCATAGACGTATATTTTGCTGGAATGTATGTTTTTTCCTATTAAATTATGAAAGTGACTGTACATTTATTTCTACTATGCTATTCGACCTAAAGTCATCACATTGGTAATATTCTGGGCCTACAACGAAACTATTCCCATTCATACGTACGCTGTGCGTATCTTTCGCTTGGATGCGATAGATAGATCGATATTCTATATTGCACAGATATAGAATACACTGACATTAGAGAAACAACAGCAGTAAACAGTGCAATAAGGCGGTCTTATCGCTTGTAGCGATTTCTTCCAAAAGTTCCATACAACCTTTAGTTAGAGAAAAGAGAAACATTGTGTTGGCACATGGGAAAAGGCAGTGCATAGAAATTGCTAAATGATATTGAATGAATTGGCAGAAGTATAGATACTTACTTATACTTACAATCTTACATGACATAAATAATATGCCATATTCATACATATTATTATATTCTCGTTCGTTACGTAACGTAACGTTCTGGAGGCCAATTCTCGGTTTTCGCCTTCTACGTTGAGTCGACTTTATGGAACGCACAACCAATGGGAGAACACAGATTACAGTCGACATTCCTTATCTTGTTCTCTTATTGGTCTATGCGTTCCATGAAGTCGACTCGACACAGAAGGCGAAAACCAAGAATTGGCCCCCTGGACCGTGGTTGTGGACCCTAACTTCGAGCTGCCAGGTATCAACTTAACTGGTAGGTCCATAAATACCTAGTAGGAAGGTAATGTTACAGATGACAAATTAATACTTATTATCAACAGGAAAACTCCCTCAATGGAATATTAAGTTCGTAAGCGTAAACATGAAATATGTGTGATTGAAAATCTTTGCAAGCCCATAGCATGTTTAAAAGACCCATATAATATGCCCTACATAATGGAGGAGCACCTGGGTTCCTTTTAGGAACGATTTAATATAAGTACAAATAGATTTATTTGCACGCACCCGCTGATCAATTATAGTGCCGAGTGCACAATGAACTCGAAATAGAGATTTCTATGGATGTATGAAATCTCTAAATTCGACTTCAATATCGAGAGCACGAGAATTGCCCCCCTGCTCCAGTGTCTCACCGTTCACCCATCTCATCCGTCACCAGTTGCGCGTGAGTTCTTTTTGTTATACAGGGTGTTGTATCTGTGATCAATTACATCCGTTTAACCATGACTTCTACCAATCATTCTGAACATTTGTTCCATGACTTATGGATATGACAATTATGAGGGTGTATGAGGTCTAGGATAGCAGGCGTCTCGTTCACTCTCGCCTTAAATATGTCCAGAAAACCAGACCATGGCAGTTTGATTTAAAAAAAAAATCTATATCTGAAGTGCCGTGATTGCGGTAGGTGGCACCGATCAAAAAAATATAAGCAGTAGGTAAGTAACTATTATATAACATCTCAATTGATCTGAATTTAGCAAGCAGTAACACCTTTCGAGGACCTCGGAAAATTATGTTTTTTATGTTAAAAATAGGTGGAGCAGACGAGACTGCGAGAGATGGCTAATGCCTTATTATTAGACGCCCTGCTGACACATACCTACGTACGACCTACTTATTTAATGTTGGAAATAGGAATAAATGAGAGTTTAGGTTGGTTTAAGGTTAAAGGCAGTGCAAAAAACAAGCTTAAATGGAACATTTTTAATTTAAGTGATAATATTATGTGGTCAGTTTCGTACGAGTGATATATAACAGTTTATGCAAGAAACACAAACATTATTTTATGATCAAGAAGTTTTAAAGTCTAAACGCAAACTAAAAACTAAATTATAAAAACAGAAATTATGCTACTTAACAACTAAACATTCATGCTGAAATGGCTCAATAATACAAAATATCACAGCAGACCGAGTATCAGGTTTCTTTAGAGTCAGCCATTTTGTTACATGGGCGCCATGTTGTTAACAATAGTTTGCAACGGCTCGGACCAATCTAAGGCCGCGGTCACGATACAAGCGACGTACAGGCGAAACTAGGAGGAAAGGAAATGAGCGATAAGACTTAAGTTTGCTTTCGGTGAAATGACTTTTACTGGGTGTATTGTAGTCTAGATTACAGCCTCTTATCTTCACACCACCAAGTCTGCCTTGATCGCATAGGCATCGTAATCGTGCCCTAAGGACATGTTAAAAAGTGGACTATTACAAAGAGATAACGCTTCCGACCATTTAGCATAGTTCTGACGTCAGCACCATTTGTTTAAAACACATTGCGTAAATATGAACAGCCACACATTCATGTATAGAAATATGTTAAATTCTTTCAATCAAATCTCACGTTTGGTTTAATATCAATTGAGGATACATGACAGTTTTGTAACCTGATGTGTGCCTTTCAGTACCTAATGATAAAATGGACCTGAATATTGAACATCTCAAAAACTATAATGACAAATATGCTAAATCATCACTTTAATGAGATAATGCGAGATAAAACCGGGCATGACCTTATGATATATTATGTGGTATAGATACAGAAACTTAGCTGTAAGAGTCAGCGATGTCTTGGTGTCCATTCCAAAACGTGGAACCCCAAAAAATGATTTGAGTGCAGAGCAGAGGAATCGTTAGTATTACGTAATCATCGATGAGGGGGGAGGGGGGGGGACAGCTTTTGGTAAATTCGTAAAAATTTCATCAACCATTTTTCAAAGTCTTACTTAATACCTGAACGGCCGCAGATAAGTGGACCCATGATCTCTTCTTTGGTGGTAAGTCCGAAGTGCAGAAAGAAATGAACAATTTTATTTTGCTGGATTCCCTCCGGGTTGAACACGAAATGTCTTAGTTGGAAGTCAGTGATGTATCAATAGCCAGAATTGGGTGGGCAGAAATTAAACATAACAGATAAAAGACATGACCTGCTTTTTCTTTCTACTTTGGAACTTCTGTTAACATCATTACTACCCTCACTGCAGATTATCTATAAAGATGGTGTGCACTACCTAGGGTAAAGTAGAATTAAATTATGATGCAGACGTACAGAACTATGCTGACCTAGGAAAAGAAACAAACCATTAAATAACAAACTCATATTAAAAAAAATAATTCAAAAGCAAACTGAACTGCAATGAAATGCAGATATTCCAAATTGGGAATAAGATAATAATATTAACTATAAATTGCCTGCATGAAAATGTGTGTAATCGAAATAATATACAAAAACGAATTTAATTAAGAAAGATAAGTAAAGTCAACACAACATGTACATAAAATGGATCTCGTCACCGCCATTTCGTGCAAGAAACTACAATCCGCCATTTTGTCAGACAAATCTTCCAGTCAAAAGCTTAGAAAATCAACCGGCAAACACAAATGTGTGGATGGGTGTTTGCTGTTTGTGTATGAATGTTTGGCAAACCCCAATCTGGAGTAATTCAAAATAATTCCAAGCATGTGGACCATGTCTTAATGTTGGGTTTTTGTGGTCAGTTTGGTGTAGGTATTTGCTGTTTGCCGGTTGTTTCCCATAAGCGTGGCTACGGCCACTTTTACAGACTCTGAAATGAAACATTAACTGAACATTAAAATTTTTAATCAGTAAGGAATAATAAATAAATCAGTAAACCTATTCAGTTAAATTAATATACAATCAATCTAGAGATATAGTCTGTAAATTGTTCAACGTGTGCGCGATTAAGATGACGGGATGCGGCTGCAGCACGGCGGCGGGCAGCGGGCGCTGGCGCGCGCCGCAGGGCTCCGCCGGCAGCAGCAGCGGCGTGGCGGCCGTGCGCCGCAGCACCGCGCCGCCGCGCATCACGCACGCCACCCCCGCGCGCGGGTCACAGTTCTCGTTCACGATAGGGCTCTCATCGTCCGAGCACAGATCTATCACTTCACAATCCACATCTACTCGTTTCAGCGGGTCCGAGCTCCTTGTCTCTCCGAACATTGGTTGCTCGCAGTCCACGAATATTATATCTTTGTCCTTCTCCTCAGCTCGCTGCTTTTCCGCTTCAGTTCTCAAATTTTCTATGTATTCTTCCACTTTCTTCATTAGACATTGCTTCGATGTCTACCGACACCGGTCTGCACTTGAGAAGCAACAGTTGACCTTTCAAGTCTAGTATTTTTTTCTTTCTTTGATTCGGGAAAGTATGTTTTCTGTGCCAGTAGTCAATAGGTCTCCTGTATCGAATTGGAAACTGTTGATTTTTACTTTTGCTAGCTAAAGTTTTACTAATAGATAGGGGCGTACAGCAATACCTTTCAATCCTTTCTCGAGAGTAGCTTGTATCTCTCTGTACATTTGATTTTGCATTTTTCATGTACGCTAAAGAGGAGAATGGATATGGCGGCCCCCGATCAATGTTGGCAGCACTTCTAACATTTCTAGATCTTCCTTCATTAAGTTTGTTTTTATTCGCTGAATCTTCAGCTTCTCCGTGTATTGATTGTAGTTTTAACGCAGAGAGAAACTCAGACAAACCACCGCTGCATGAACTCGATGGCAGCTCCTCATTATTACATAGCCTCTCATGTGCTCTCAAAACTTCTAGGTTGTCGAAATGACTGTCACAACTGTCACATAAATAAATATCTGCAGGTTTCACCTGTGGTTCCTCGATGTCAGGAGGAGCACACCTGTCATAGAAGATGTTTTCATTTCTAAAGGTGACGAGGAGGCGGCCGCTCGGCCGGTAGTAGAGAGACGTGGTGTGGTCGCGGTTGTCAACGTAGCGGAGCCTGTTGCGCGGGTAGCGCGCCAGCTGCGCGGAGAACACTAACAGAAACGTACTCTTGTGGAAGTCGTAACATTTCTTGACGAGGTTCTTCAGCCGCGCCTCCCAGTCGGCGGGCACCTCGAGGGGCCGCACGAACGGGTGCGAGAACGCTACGTCTCGCGGCCACCACGGCGGCTGGCGGATGTCTTTGGCAGTGTCGTGGCCCCAGGAACATGTCACCATAAATGTTATGAACTTCTCCAGCTCATCGGCCGTGATCTTCGACAGAGCTGTCGGATTGCCGTTAGCGAAAAGAAGCGGTAAATTGGCGATCATGATTCCCGCTGTCGCTTATGGTCATCGCAATCGGAAGGCAGTCAGCGCTTGCGATCTTGGTACGCGCGTTGCCACCATAACGGTTAATGTAAAGCATCCCATTCTGGCGCTCGTGATTGACAACATTTGTAACACATATGGGCAGGCACTAATCTTGAAAACACTATGTTTGAGCGATTCAAAAATTATCTTACACTCAAAACTCAAAATCACAAATATGCGACGAGCGAGAGCGTTCATTGACTAAAAAAAAGAGAAAGATCCATAGAAGATCCACAGAGTACAATTTCATTTCATTCATTCACTTTTCAATCTTTTGTTCTACGTCGTAGCCTAATAGAGGTGCGCCTCGCTATTTTAAGAAACCTAGAAAGTTCAACTATTTCTCAAATTACAATAATTGCCTCGAGTGAGTATAAGGCATGCATAAAGCTTTATTTGTTATATAACTAAGCAAATGCTCGATAATAGGTTAAAGACCTATTAAACATTTAGTAAAACAACAACACGTTAACATTTTTTATTCAAACTTAGAGATTGATAGTGTCATTAGTTGATTAATTGCTGTCTGAAGAAGAAGCAGATTTTATCATAAATTAGAATTCTATATGATAAAATCGCTTACCCATTACCTACATAATGTAATAATGTGTCAATAAAGTTAATAATGAATTGATGGCGCCACTGCCGCTTATTTTATAAGGTATAGCTGGGCGGCACGAAAGAATAACGATGCCGTTATTTTGCGCACTTGTAAAAAAGAAGACTTTCTATTAAAATTGGTTTCTGCGCACTCAAGGTCATAACTACACTTTCTTGCCGCAGACTGTATATGTAGAATAGAATAGAATAGAAAATTATTTATTCAGTTCACAGACAAAATAGGTAAGATAAAGTATTACCTACATACAAACAAGACACCGAAAAGGCATAGGTACACTCAGCATGTGTCAAGGAGTCGGTGACTCCTTGACGCTGGTCTTCCGTGTGTGCCTAGAGGAAGACGACTACTGCACGCAGGCAGCAATAAGCAAAATACAATCAACATGTAATAACAAGTTAATACTAAATAACATTTTACACGAGTTAGGAAACTAACTAATAAAATTGTCGCTTAAGTTAAGTAGGCACAGTATGGTGATGAAACGGAAACACTGGATGTATTAGTGAAACGAGATAAAGTTATGTTATATACCTACATAGTATTTTATTTGAATATAATATAAGTATAGCATATTATCCTAACTTCCTAACTAATATTATAAATCCGAAAGTAACTCTGTCTGTCTGTCTGTATGTTACTCTTTCACACCAATTGTTAATTTGTTCTTCAAGAAGATGGTAGCTGTAAGAGTATGGTAGCCCCATCAGTTATAAAACACGGGAACTCTATAATAATATTTCCCTAAAATCCATTTCCAAGAGTTAATTGATGCATTATATTATTGGATTGAGAATTATTTTAGATTTATGAGAGGGGGATCTCTATTTTCGTCTCTCTAAAAGTTAGTTCATTCATTCAGTTGTTCAATGAATCAAACAAATGTCAAACACACGCAAAGTCAGCAAAATGTCAAATGTCAGTCAATCTAATCAAATCGAATGTGATTTGGAATTATTATAGACGAGTTTCTTTCTTGAAATTTACAAAGAAATAATTGAATAATACGGCTTTATGTACTATAGTTTAATTAAATACTTGTAAAGAAATTATTATTCATTCACTAGGTCTTCTATGAGAAATGTAAATGTGCAATAAAAAACTGAATTAAGAAAATGGTACTATAACAAATATTTTTTTTCATTTACAGTGTTATGGTGTGCTAATAATTAAACAATGTTTCTAAATCACAGGAAAGTAATTTAACTGACGAATCTTCAAGTTCTCCGTCGCAAAACAACTTGGACCTCTTGGACTACGAGTAAGTGCCTGCTTTGTTTATTTGTTATTGTGGTGTATTTTGCGGTTTCTCTTTGTTCAAGGTTTAAAGGTACGATTAGCCCCTTTCAAGGTTCTACCTGTAACTCATACGAACCTAGGATGTGTAGGTATATAACAATAAAATAATGCTGTAGGTAAATCCAGGCTTAATAATAAGTACCTTGTTGTGTTATGGAAGACATTCAATTGTATTTTGAGATTACTAAAACTACTTATCTGTTTTTATAACACTGAACAATAAATATTAAAACTGTATATAGACCATTTATAAGTACATTAAAAAACACATATCATTTCAAAACTATAAGTTTCTGTAAATATGACTATTAATATTGTAAATATAAGTAAATACATACTATTTTTCATTAAAAAAAGTCAATTGTGGCTTAATTTGATTTGATTTGATATAGACATGTTATTTTTAGGCTATCGTCACATGTTAAAACATCATCCAACAATATACTAACATTCACATTAATCAGTTGGTTTTAAGGAAAAAACAATTTTTCAGTTTTCAACCATCAGAATGGTCACTTGAGTGCCTGAAACAAGCAGCCCTGCAGCAGAGGCTGGCTCGGCCCCGGAGTTTGGCATGGGCTATCCTGCTGCATGCTCTCCCTCCCCCCCAAGGAGACATAGTGAACAGGTACGTACAGTAAATGTAAAGTCGACTTCATTTTCCGCACATACTCTCTTTCAGTCCATTGTACAGCTGGCGGCACGAAAGTATGGTGATGACCGTTATTTTGCGCACTTGTGAAAAATAAGACTTTCTATAAAAATTAACTGCTGTTTCGTGCCGTAGACTATATGTGATGTGGTACGTACAGTATTTAAAAGTTGAAAATACCTGCTGATGCCTAATCCTAATCTATAATGCTTGTTGTCAAGGTTCAGCATTATATATTTTTTTCTTTAATGTCGTAAGACCCAAAAAGCCTTTTAAAAGGCATAAAACAATTGAGTTTCCATTGTGTCTGCTGTCTGGGCCTTACGATGTTAGGGAAACATTCAATCTTCTAAATAAGTAACATTTCTATGGATCCAACTGCTGGTTTAATAAAAAAAATCGATAAAATTTTTATGGCTGATAAAATTAAATTAATTAAATTTTTCATAATTATATTTCAGTATAAAAACTCATAGGAATTACTACAATGACTTGAAGAGTAAACTCTCAATGGATCCTCGGGCTGTGATAGGTGATGACCCACTTTCACAAAATGATGAGGTAATTTTTATTTACTTTTCTACTTTTTTGGCTCATTTATTATACACATTCTATCTAAGTAGATTTCAAGTAAATTATTTCAAATACTAATATCAGTACGTACGTATTTAACTCATTATGCAAACCCCTATTTTTCTCCTTTGCGCACTAGTTCGGCACAATTTTTTGGCATTAATGAAATACCAGTAATGTTGAGTATGCTGGGCGAAGGGACACAACTTATTTAAGTGGGCGGGGTTGTGAGAAACGCGACTTCGCTTCTGAGGAATACTTAAGATTTTTATGAGTATGTATTTATTTGTTATTTATTATCTACATTTGTTGGCAGAGTGCGTGGAAACAACATTTCTGTGATAATGAGCTCAAAGCCGTGATATTACAAGATGTAGTCAGGACATTCCCGGACGAATTATATTTTCGTGACAAAGACGTACAGGATATGCTGGTAAGTAGAGCCTGAATTATAAAATATGTAGAATATATTTTTAATGTTTTGACCGATAAAATCGAATATCGCAAGAGTCACACTATATCATACAATCAATAGTAACAACTTTATTTCAGTTAGTAGTACTTTATTGTTCTCTTTACTTTATCTGGCGATGGAAAAACCGGCCCTTAATTAAACAAATTATGATAAGTACAACAGTGCTAAATATCCAAAGTTCAACACTGAGATCACAAAATGAATAGAATTGCGCTTAGCGATACAACCCATACGTTATCGTATCGTCATGTATTTTGAATGAGAATTCTTGACAGACATGACTGTGTAGTTTCGAACCTAAATAGTTCCAGGAACAGTGTCCGACACTGGAACGATATCTTTCCGATCCGAGGCGCCCCAATAAAAAAATTTCGTCGTTCCTCACATGTCCAAACGCGACGGACCGAACGCCGGGAGAAAACGAGCCCGCCCGAGCGGGACCCGATCTCTGCCGAGCGGACCCGATCTCTGCCGAACGCAAAGCGACGGCACATTCAGTGAAATAATGTGTCATCTTATGACGGTGTAATAAGTGCGATATTGGTTCAAAAATAGCGGCTCTAGCGGAGTGAATACCTACCACGGTATCACAAAAGTGTAAAGCAGCGCATACGCTGTGTTTCATCGAGTACTGGAGGCCCAATTCGGGGGAAATGGGGTTAAGGGTTTGCAGCGCACTTTTGACTTGTGTTGCAGGTGAGGCTAGCAACCGCTTACCATCAGCTGATCCGTCTGCTCGTCTACCACCTATCATATAAAAAAAATCAGCTCTGTACACGATTTGCGCATCTCTATTAGTGGATTGGTGGGAGGGTGTGAGTGAATGACCTAAGTGCAAGATTATTTAGCGCACTATAGTTAGTCAATTTTGCAGGTTCGCATTCTGTTCTTCTGGGCGCGGTCGCACGCGCACGTGGGCTACCGGCAGGGGATGCATGAAATATTGGCACCCTTGCTCTTCGAGTTGTTCCAAGATCGACAGTTTGCTCCCAGGGAACTGAAGTAAGGAACGAGTAATAGGGTATTTGAATAAGGGGTTGGAATATCGACATCCGATACCTAGACTCCATAATTTACTGTATAAGTGTACGATTATTGAAGAAATATTTTGAAACAGTTTCAATACAAGAAAGTTATAAAGCAACAAACTTTTGATATACCTCTTTCTTAAACAAAATTTTGTATGGCACTTGTAGGACGCACTAGCCTAGTGACGTAATTAATAGCGTATCGCTATCCTTTTCTGATTGCGAACTTTGCAAGTATATATCTTTGGAACTAATGATGATAGATAAAACATAAAAAGGGAGCTGTGATTCTTATTTCAAAAACATTACTATAAATAAATTCGTAAAATACCCTATTACTCATTTAGCAACGACGATCAAATAATGAAGTAGCTTGAGCGGTGATTTGGATGCAATGGTCGCGGGTTCGATTTTCGGAATCTAAACAAATGTTGGTTCAGTGGATGGGATAGGCCTAACTAAGTTTTTGAGACTGACTGCCGCACTCAAAGACGTCAATTAAATTTAATTGTCACTTAAAAAAATATATTGACACTTACTTGAATATGTATAAAAACTATCCTAAGTATCTTTATGGGGTTTATGGTCCATCACCAATACGCCTCAAGACATGAGCCTAATCCCATCATAGTAGCGATGACTTGATTTATATGCAGTGGGGCAGTATACATTCTGATACTTTAGTTATTTATTACTTTTAACATGATTATTTTAAATTTTTAGTTGATGTTTTAAATTGTCCTTTTTCAGTGAGACATTGAAGTGCGTCTTAGATGACGCCTATCTGGAACACGACAGCTAGTAAGTACTTTGCCTTTCTTTCTATTTTGCTTTGCTAAACGTGGTCAGATAACGACAAGACTGATTTGGCCGAAAAAAGGGTGTCGAATTTTTTGAAGTCATTAAAAAAGACTTGCTTTGATTGCTCCCGACAAAGTATTAAATTCCCGAAAAATTGGTTATTGTTGCCAATAGCACAGAATACTTAATAGTACAAGGTACAGAAGACCCACTTCTAAAAACCGTTTATGGAAATAAAGACTCAGACTACTATAATATAACGTTGAAATTCCGACCGCCCAGCGTTCAATGCCTACCATTATTCATACCTAGAAGTGCGTTCTCTTTCTATCGCAAGTAACTGTCGCGCGTGCGTCGCCGCTCGTTCGTGATTTTCTACTAATTTTCCCCTCCGGAGGGGACGCCGCATGTACTTGCAAATTCGCAGGTACACGCGGAGTGGGACAGGCCTGCCAATAATAGAAAGATTCTATATGGTATCCCCAATGTGTTATACAGATGTGTTATGTGTACGTTCAATAGAGGGGAATTAATCTGAGTCTTAACATTTTGTTTTGTCTTAAAAAAGCGAATCACTAGCGTGATTCGATTTGTTTGTATATTAGATTTGTTGAGGTCTATCAAATTTACCTCTTTATGTATGTATAGATTAATTACCTTACCCACTTTATAAAATAACTAGTGGCCCGCCCTCACTTCGCTTCGGGAACGTAATTCAGAAATGAACCAATAGATGGCGCTGTGCTCAATTACATCGCGCAAACGTTTCGAGTTTTCGATTTACCTATAAGCCTTTTCGTTGTCTATAGAAGTTATCTCTTTGTAAATACACTCGGCGTCAAAAAAATCGCACATCTGCGTAGTTTTCATACTAACGCGCTCATATCACGGCTTCGTATATAAAAAAGTAAAACATTTGATTGCAATATTTTTTACGTAACATGGTTTTTATATGCTCGTTTGTTAATCATGCTTCTTAATTAGTCGTGAAAACTTCCTAATTTTCCCAAAAACATAAAAAAGTAAATCAATGTTCTTGTCCCATACAATGTTCTATGGAGCTGAAAAACTGATTTACTTTTAATTTTTTTGGACGAATCAAGTAAATTCCATGGATGATGAAAATGTTGGATTAAAAGACGAGCATATATTGGTAATGTTACCTTAAAAATATTGTAATAAAATGTTTTACTTTTTAATATACGAAGCTGTGATATGAGCGCGTTAGTAAGAAAACTACGCAGATGTGATTTTTTTGACGCCGAGAGTAGTATAGATGTTTGAACGATCATTGTTCGCAGCATGCTGTTCAGTGCAGTAATGAAGGGCTTGGAGAGGTTCTACACGACTGGCGACGTAGTGCCGATGTCCTGCGGCAGGCTGCCGTCATCTAAAGTAGTTCACGTATGTAGAAAAACATAAGTTTAAAAGCGAAATCACGCTTTTGTATTCAAATGTTTTTTTTTTTATTGAGTCAGGTCGTCTTAATTAAGACGACCTGACTCCGCCTAATATGAGATTGAAAGGCACAAAAAACAGACAAAGTGTCCGTTGAGTCTCAAGACCTTACTTCATAGGATCATTTCTATAGTAAGCTCTTGGCTAGACTTTCACACTACGTGAGGACTGTCACTCTGACCCTGTAGGCCTGCTGAGATGCCGTTTCACGCCCCGCCTAAAAACCCAGGATTGTAAGGAGGAAACACTTGAACTGGAAGGTGATGTGATGTAATATTTCAATTCCATTTCAGAATCCAAATGAGGTGGTGCGATACCTGGACAAGGTGCGGGAAGAGTTCCTGGTGCCGCTGGACCACGAGCTGGCGGCGCACCTGGCCGACTCCAACATCACTATGGAGCTGTTCGGCATGTGCGTATTGAAAGGATAGGCTCCAACTCAGAAAAGAAACGAGGATTACTCAGATATTCTCGGATTTATTTCGGTAGCTTAGTTTTTAAACGTCCACTCCAACGAACAGCTCAGCGACAAGTGACGAGTATCGAGTAAAAATTATGAAACGTCAAAACAGACAGACAAAGGAATCAAATATAGCAGTGACTAATATTAGTGACAAAATGTAACTGTTACTCGATACTCGGCATTTGAATTAATAATTACAAATCAAAATACGGTAATATTCATACTGACATAATAATACAATAGTGATGACCTTACAGTATGTAATGACTCTCCCATGGTTCGCTGGTAACGAAGGCTCCATTAGCAGAAGGCGAAAAATTACAATTTTCTTTTTTTATACCTACAGTTTTAGTTTTTGCATCTTAAACATTTTATGAAATTGTTATGATAGATTTGAAATAGAAAATAACTCTGTGCTAGTTAAAATTTAAAAATATTTCATGCGAGAATCGTCGAAATGTGGACGTTGAAATTCGATTTTAAAGTGTTAAATTATAAACTTGCTTTGACCTAATAGGGTCTCCACAGAATCCTCAGGACATTAAAACGCTAAACACCGGCGTTTATTGAGTGACTGTTGACTGCTTTATCAATATAATACTTGACGTTGGCAAAATTTACTGTGTCCTGAACACATGGACGTATATAAGGGGGGGGTCCAGGGGGTCCGGACCCCGGTTTGACACTTAAGGTTGAATCGGCTACAGCCAAGGGCGACTTAATAAGGGGTCGGCAAGGTTGATGGGGTAGCATATTGTAGATAGCCCTGGGACGGCACATCAACAAATCAACCTCACGTTCTTCAAGAATGCGTACATGTAATAATGCACGCTGGGTTCAGCCGGTCCTTGAATTGTACATTATTTCAATTAGGGAAATTGTTAAATCCGAGCACGGGGTGATTTTTTTTTTTATACTAGAGGCGGCAAACGAGCAAGCGGGTCACCTGCTGGTAAGTAATCACCGCCACCCATGAACATCTGCGAGATCAGAGAGGCCGCTGATGCGTTGCCGGCCTTTTAAGAAGGAGTACGCTCGTTTCTTGAAGGTCCCTAAGTCATAGCCGTCAGGAAATACTGCCGCAGCTAAACTATTCCACAAAACTGAGGTTCGCGGGAGAAAATTCCTCGAAAAACGCACAGTGCTAGATCGCCAACCATCAAGATTTGTAATTATTTTGCAATGTGGGACACCCCCCTTGTCAAAGCTATATAAACGTCCGTGCCTGAACACAATACAGGCCAATAAACAAAAAAAAAGTTTAGTGTGGCCTGTCAGACTTGATAACGCACTGTGTGTAGCCGCTGGCTGCGGCTGCTGTTCGGGCGCGAGTTCCCGCGGCGCTCGGTGGCGGCGCTGTGGGGCTTCCTGTTCGCGGACGGCCCGGCGCTGCCGCACATACACTTCGTGGTGCTGGCCATGCTCATCTCCATCCGCTCCACGCGTGAGTACCCGCTTTATTCGTTACCATTAACCAGGCTATGTACCATATGAGACCACCAGATTTTGAACTTTATGCAGTTATGATAAGGTTGAAAACGAATGAAAAAAAATATGTCTAGTTGCCTGGTTAAGGGTTAAGGCATTAGACGTATTTAATGTTGGTTTTGTCCGAATTAGTACCGCATAATGCCACTAGATGGCGCTGTTCAATTTTACATCGCACCGGCATTATTTTTTTGTGAGCATACTTAAGCTAAGGGTGATTTTGATTAAATAAGTACGGTGAATCGCTGGCTGTTTCACAGGCGCAAACGAACGAATGAGCGAAAGTTTTTTACCAATCTTTTTGTGATCGAGTAATCTTACGATGGCATTACAAATTAAAAATAATCGTCATACCTATTGGGAATATGGCATATGGTTAGCGGTGGACAGAGACAGGCCGTTAACGATGACGCAACGTTGTCTGGTGCAGTGCTGTCGGCGGACTCGGGCTGGGTGCTGGCGGCGCTGATGCGGCCCATGCCGATACCCGCGGCGCACGTGGCCGCACTCGCGCTGCACCTGCGCGCGCCGCTGCAGCACCCGCGCCCGCCGCCGCCGCCTCCCGCGCCCGCACACCACGCGTGAGTGATACACAGACACACAGGCTGATGCGGCCCATGCCGATACCCGCGGCGCACGTGGCCGCACTCGCGCTGCACCTGCGCGCGCCGCTGCAGCACCCGCGCCCGCCGCCGCCGCCTCCCGCGCCCGCACGCCGCGCGTGAGTGACACACACACACACAGGCTGATGCGGCCCATGCCGATACCCGCGGCGCACGTGCCGCACTCGCGCTGCACCTGCGCGCGCCGCTGCAGCACCCGCGCCCGCCGCCGCCGCCTCCCGCGCCCGCACGCCGCGCGTGAGTGATACACAGACACACAGGCTGATGCGGCCCATGCCGATACCCGCGGCGCACGTGGCCGCACTCGCGCTGCACCTGCGCGCGCCGCTGCAGCACCCGCGCCCGCCGCCGCCGCCTCCCGCCCCGCACGCCGCGCGTGAGTGACACACACACACAGGCTGATGCGGCCCATGCCGATACCCGCGGCGCACGTGGCCGCACTCGCGCTGCACCTGCGCGCGCCGCTGCAACACCCGCGCCCGCCGCCGCCGCCTCCCGCGCCCGCACGCCGCGCGTGAGTGATACACAGACACACTTAAACTTAAACAGGAGGTTTAAAATAACCCTCCCAGCCACCCCTCCTCCTCGAAGGTGGCATAATCGGGATTTCACACGGCAAAGCAGCTAGCGGCGGGCCTGGTAGATTCGCACACTTCATCAATTTCTAGTCACCGACATAGCCCACCGAATTAGCAAACTGAAGTGGCAGTGGGCGGTCACATTAGCCGCAGAACTGACAACCGTTGGAGCTATAAAGTCTTTGAGTGGAGACCGCGACTCGGTAAACGTAGTGTTGGACGCCCTGCTACAAGATGGGATGACGACATTCGAAGGCTGGCTGGAGTGAACTGGATAAGAGTGGCCGAAAATCGAGCGGTGGCGTGCATTGGGGGAGACCTATGTCCAGCAGTGGACGAGCGTTGGTTGCTGATGATGATGATCAATTTCTAGATAACTTAATGAAATGATCGCATTTAACGATGTGTTTAATGATAGTTTTGTCCGAATTAGTACCGCATAATGCCACTAGATGGCGCTGTTCAGTTTTACATCGCACCGGCATTATTTTTTTGTGAGCAAACTTAAGCTAAGGGTGATTTTGATTAAATAAGTACGGTTCAATATAAAGTGCGTGATTTATTAATTCGTTTACGATGAGCAAGTATTTTAACAGATCCATTTATTGCTTTACATTTAACGATCGCACAGGGTCGCCTCGACGGGTGGGTTCTGGAACAAGGCGTGGGCGGGAGCAGGCGAATCCGACTCTAGCTGGGAGGGCGTAGGTGAAGGAGATGACGTAGCTCGCTTGCTGGCGGCACTATCTGTGCACGAACGCATGATAAGCTATAGTTGCCAAATAGCGACCATGCGGGTTGCTATTTGGCAACTATAGCCAATGCAAACAACAACAATATAAAATGGTATTGCACTTGACCTCATCTCACCTGACGGAGAGTATGGACGTATATAAAGGGGGGGTCCAGGGGGTCCGAACCCTCCCCATTGAGGTCTGGTTTGACATAAGGTTGAATCGGCTATAGCCAAGGGCGACTTAATTAAGGGGTCTGCTAGGTTGGTGGGGTAGCAAATTGTAGATAGCCCTGGGACGGCAAATCACCCCCCTTGTCAAAGCTATATGTACGTCCGTGATGGAGAGTGACAATGAGGTCTAAGATGTAGCGTGCTTTCCCAGAAGAAGCCTATTCACTCTCGACTTAAAGACACCCAATTGTAGCTCTCTGGGAATACAGAAGCCGGCAAGCCGTTCCATTCCTTAGCAGTTCGTACTAAGGAAGAAGAAGCGAAACGCTTAGTACGAGCTGGTGGAACTTCCTTAGTGTGAGCAAGTTAATTTACCAGATCATTAATTGCTTTACATTTAACGATCGCACAGGGTGGTGTCGGACGGGTGGGACCTCGAGCAAGGCGCGTGGGCGGGAGCGGGCGACGCCTCCGACTCGGGCTCCGAAGGCGTCGCGGAGGGAGACGACGTGGCGCGGTCGCTGGCGGCGCTGGCGCTGGTGCGCGCGCGCCTCCCGCCCGCCGCCGCCGCGCTCGCCGCCGCGCTGCCGCGCCCGCCGCCGCACCTCGCGCGCCCGCTGCAGCAGATACTGCAGGTGAGGGCCTACACCACTGCAGGTGAGGGCCTACACTACACGCTCGCCGCCCCGCCGCCGCACCTCGCGCGCCCGCTGCAGCAGATACTGCAGGTGAGGGCCTACACCACTGCAGGTGAGGGCCTACACTACACGCTCGCCGCCCCGCCGCCGCACCTCGCGCGCCCGCTGCAGCAGATACTGCAGGTGAGGGCCTACACCACTGCAGGTGAGGGGCCTACACTACACGCTCGCCGCCCCGCCGCCGCACCTCGCGCGCCCGCTGCAGCAGATACTGCAGGTGAGGGCCTCCACCACTGCAGGTGAGGGCCTACACTACACGCTCGCCGCCCCGCCGCCGCACCTCGCGCGCCCGCTGCAGCAGATACTGCAGGTGAGGGCCTACACCACTGCAGGTGAGGGCCTACACTACACGCTCGCCGCCCGCCGCCGCACCTCGCGCGCCCGCTGCAGCAGATACTGCAGGTGAGGGCCTACACTACACGCTCGCCGCCCCGCCGCCGCACCTCGCGCGCCCGCTGCAGCAGATACTGCAGGTGAGGGCCTACACCACTGCAGGTGAGGGCCTACACTACACGCTCGCCGCCCCGCCGCCGCACCTCGCGCGCCCGCTGCAGCAGATACTGCAGGTGAGGGCCTACACCACTGCAGGTGAGGGCCTACACTACACGCTCGCCGCCGCGCTGCCGCGCCCGCCGCCGCACCTCGCGCGCCCGCTGCAGCAGATACTGCAGGTGAGGGCCTACACCACTGCAGGTGAGGGCTCGGTAAACGTAGTGTAGGACGACCTCAGACCAGATGCAGTGACGATCTGCGCAAGAGGGCTGGCTGGAGCTGGATGCGAGTAGCCGAAGATCGATCAAAGTAGCGAGCATTTGGAGCGGCCTATGTCTAGCGATGGACTGCAAGCTGATGATGATGACACCTAATGGGGCTTTAATTTGCACACCGTATGTCCGCTAAAGATATAACAGGTGATAAATAAATAAAATAAATAAATTCACACAACATCTCATACATTTACCTGACTCCGTTCTAAGTAGCTTATGCACTTGTATTACTGATATCAGACAACAGAGGATCACAAATATATTACTTAAATACATATATAACACCCAGACACTGAACAAACACAAGTGTTCATCACATGAATGTTTGTCCAGGGTGGGGATCGAACCCACGACCTATGGCGTATGAGGCAGGGTCACTACCATTGCGCCAACCGGCCAGTCATGATGTCGTTCCGCTCGCTGTGTGTTGCAGCTGGCGGCGCTGCTGCAGTGCCGCAACCACGCGCTGGTGGACGTGGAGACGGCGCTGGAGGCGGCCGAGGGCGCGGCGCCCGGCGAGCCCCGGCGCGCGCTGCTGCCCGTCGCGCTGCCGCGGCCGCAGCCCAAACTCAAGCCCAAGCCGCCGCTTAAGGTAACACACTCTTTCACTATTCACTATGTTTATACCCACACTGTAGGAATGTCAGCTGTATAAAGAGAAACGGCACTAGATACTAAAAAACCAGTGTCATGGCTATCCGCCGGGACAAAACAGCTGTGTGGAATCCATTTTGGTAACACGTCACGTAAAAATTTTCGTTTTTGTTTTAGATTGTTGTATTTCTCTTTTGTTTTATGTGATTGTGTTAACCAAATAAATTTTATTCTTTTCTATTCTATTCTGAATGACTGGAACAGGAACATTGGCCGCCCTCTGCTCCTTGGCCCATTTACATTCATACCCATCACTCTTTCACATATCCATCGTGTGTGTGACGGAGTGTAAGGGAATATAGACCTCATCTAACGACAGAGATAAGCTCTAATTCCGCTTGCGCGGTACCACCCCGTGGTGGTAACAGTATAATTGACGAAATATATACCATCAGGTGGGGCGAGGTCATCTTGATTGTCCTCAATAATGCTTTGTGTGTAAATTTAATAATCAATTTAAGAGATAATAATAAATCTATACTATTTATAAAGAGACTAGTGGCCGCCCTCACTTCGCTTCGGGACCGTAATTCAGAAATGAACTAATAGATGGCGCTGTGTCCAATTACATCGCGCAAGCGTTTCGTGTTTTCGGTTTACCTATAAGCCCTTGTCGTTGTCTATTGAAGTTATCTCTATATTATTTATAAAGAGATAACTTCAATAGACAACGACTAGGCTATAGCGAAGTGAGGGCGGGCCACTAGTTATTATAATATTTGTAAATAATTTTCAAAATAACTTTATTATAGGTAAAGGAGGTGCAGCTCAAAGTGTTCCACCAGGCCGAGTGTAAGGCCCCCAGTGGCCTCCCCTTCATGGACCCGCTCAGGCTAAGGACAGAGTGACTGACACGCAAAATCATGCTCCATAGTTATTACCATTAGGTTCAATTTCAAGTGCAATGTAAGGAATTTTGGGGTACTACTATTTGTTCAATCGCGGGTGCCCTCATTACTCAACAGAGTGTATAGGAACAGTCACTCCTTTAACCCCTTAATGGGCAGTAGGTATAAATACAATTAATTGGTTTTGGACCTTATCTCCAACACATACCTAAGGTTTAAAATATGGTGTCTAACACATCGACAGAGCGCCATAAAGGGTTAAAACGCCTATATTAATCTGTATGGAGAACAACTATTGTCAAAACTTTTTAATTTAAAGTACGAAAAAAACAGTTGAATTCAAATCCTTCTCCTTTGAACAAATACATACTTCATATAAACGAGTCTAAACGCGACGAGATTTAATAAGTACATTCTAGCACTTACTGTTTGAAGCTTTGCTTTAATAACATACCTTCTCATTTGAAGTCTGTTAAAAACGACTATAAAATGTGTATTGACGAACATTTACATTCCTTTAGCCACGTCTTCTACTAGCCATTCTAACCAACATTTCGGCTGTTTCAAAAACACTAGTTTTTTCCAAAAAGCTTTAGTTTTGGGTCCCATAAAATAGCCATTTTATACTCTGATTCATAATCATGTAAAGTAAACTGACAGATGTCAATGTGTCATCCCCATACATTATCACTCAATTTGACACATGCAAAATGTCAAAATGCATAGAAACTTGTCATTTTCATCTGTCAGTTTACTCTACATGATTATGAATCAGAGTATATTTTTTTCCAAAATAATTTAGGTTTTTGACATGCTAAGCTTTAGATTTGGGTCCCATAAAATAGCCATTTTAGAAATGATTACGTATTAGGTTTTACATTTTTAACAGCCGAATTAATCAACGACTTTTGGATATTCGCATAAAAAAGTTTTTGTTCAAAGTCGGTCACGTAACTTGTTCATTTTGTATGGTAAAGAATTTCGTAAAATTTTAATAATTCGTAGAATAAAAAGTTCAGAATGGCTGGTAGAACACGTGGGTTATAGGGATGTTTATGTCTACCGATACACTGTATGTTGCGCCGGCCGTTCCTTCCAGACATGTTCTATGGGAATGCTTTTTCTGACAAAATCTTCCAAATGATATGTAGGCTAATCGTAAGAGGATGCAACTGTTAACCTATACACCTTGTATAACTATTACTATTAAGTTTTTTTAAGGGCGCAGGCATATGATGCTTTGTGTGTAGAATTAATACTCAATTTTAAGAGATAATTATTATAGTTACAAATAATTCGGGTTATGCAAGAGCAGACCCTATAACGTACAAATTATATTGTGTTATGCCTGAACAAACCTTGCTTGTACAGGGTGTAACGTTAAAAGAAATTCCTAAACACACATTTAAAAGTACGTAAGGTGCTCTCACATAGTAAAATATAAAAATTTGAGTGATTATTTTGGTACAACAAGGGCGCAATTGCAGTTTCTGCAATTTTACGGGAGAACCATAATTGTGTATAAGTTTTTTTTTGCATTTAATGGTCTAGCTCTGTAGATACTGTGGTAAAATGTTCCACTTTTACATGTTGTTAATTACTATAATCAATAATATTTTTAAGAGAATTGTGAAAAATATTGAAAAGTTGTATTTAGTACTTTATGGAATGTGTACATTTGTGCCCTTATTGCTTAAATGTATATTATTTTGATAATTGTGCTCTTGTTCTGCCAATAGGGTACGATTTCTTGTACAACAAATTTTAATTAAAATTATAAATTGTTACTAATGTAAATACATTCACAGTAAAGAAAATATAATACAATGTAGTTTGACAAAGTTATAGCAACATTTTAAATACAGTTAAATAAATAACTACTTATTGTGTGAGAATACCTTTACGAAATTGAAAATTCTTAGGATATATAATTAATTATATAATATTTAGCAAACTCAAGATACGGCTACTCGTTTTGCAAACAAACGGCAATCAACAAACACAAACACCCAACATATAGGCATCCACATCCTCATACTTGATAAATAATACTTACATTTACTGCGGATTGTCTTTTGTCAAACAGCAAACACATATCCACACGTTTATGTTTAGTTTGTATGCCTAGCGTGTAGCTGCACCTTTGAGTTTCTGTTTTATACTGGCTATTTCTGTACTATGTAATATAATTTTAAAACCTTAAAATAATCAATGGTTTTGAATTGAAATATAAAATTGTCACACTACTAAATTAATACCTACATTATTTGCAAAGTGATAAAAAAGTTAATATTTATAAACTTTGAATTGTACATTTGGTGATATCAAATCAAACTTTGTGTTCAAATTGTTAATAAATTATTAGTAAGTAGGTATAAGTAGCGAGTATGTTGATAATAATATTATACATACAACAATGTGTCAATAAAGTCATGAAATTAATTGATGGCGCCACTGTTGCTTATGTCATAGGGTATGGTAACTTCTTTGGTTATAAAACATGGGAACGCCGTTAGTTCCTCATAAATCCGTTATCATGACTTTCTTGACGGATTATAATTAAAAAAAATGATTTATTCATATATTTGGCTGTATGATTGTGTAAAGTTTTTAGTGAGCAGATAATAATGCTACTGAGTTTATCAAAGTTATTTCGTATAGCGAGGGACTGAGTTGTTTAAGATAAGTGCAAATTGTAAAGAATAATTAAGTACCTATGCCTTTAGACGTAAGCCCAAAGATAAACATATAAATCTGTAGAACAAGAATTTATAAAATTTAATAAATATATATTTTGCTTTCCTATGTATTGGTTTTGGTTTCTAGTCTTTTTTGTCATTATTCCCAGGGCTAACACGCCCACTGCTTGGACCTTGTCCGGTAATGCCGCCATTTAATTTTTATTAAAGAACAGCTAGGTATATTCGCAGTGTGTGTACAGACATCGTCACATCGAAGCACTTGTCTTAAATCTAAGGACGGTCCAAAATTGCTAATTTTGTACCATCTTATACATAATACTCCCATATTGAATATATTAATATGGAACTCCGTAATAGTTCCTCAAGGCTATACATTTTTGATTTTCTTTTCACGGCGTTGTCTTTTTTGTAACTGCCAAATCACATGGCATCAAAGACGAATGCAAAGACGGTACTTATATCATGTGTAATATGTCAATAAAATCATGAAACGTGGGAACTTCGTTAATTTCCCAAAAAAAATTAATTAAGACTTTCTTGACGCATTTTAACTTAGTATTTATGTAAGATTTACAAAATGGAAATACGAAGTGTCTCACACGTTAAAATCTTAGTAAAAGGTTTCATTTGAAGAATAAATTAGGATTTCTATGCCCTATGAAACAAAAACGATAAACATAGTCACCTGTGACCACTTGTCAATGTCATGTTGCCTGACATTTGGTCTGACACCCAGTCAAAAAAAGTCAACAAATTTTGTGGTTTTCGATAACCTAATTATTATGGTTTTCTACGTTTGACAAACGTATTATTTGCAATTTACGTATATTTATTAGAGCAGTTTCATAATTTAAAAAATAAAGGGAGTTGCATTCAACGCCACGTAAGTATAAAAATCTTTTTCAAGAACTTGCGTTGATTTTCTATTTTAATGTTGAATTTCTCAGCTTAATAGCAGTTTTTTTTTCCGTAAAACATAGCCGAAATATCTAGTATAATGAATTAATTTACCTTTGTTTGTTTAAAGGCTATCTGCAATGGCGGAAACTGGTCAAAATGGAGAAAATCCTCTAGACATAGATGGCAGTAATTTCAACGCAGACACGTACTTAGAATGTCTGATGAAATGCGCTACCCTTCGCCAGGTCATGGACAAAGAGGCTGAAGTGGTCACACAAAGTCAATTCCTCCAATCTGAGATGCAAACATTGGTATATGAGAATTATAATAAATTCATTTCTGCTACGGAAACGGTACGGAAAATGCGCTCAGACTTCATAGTGATGCAGGAGGAAATGAACAAACTAAGTGAAAATATTAATAAAATCACCACATTTAGTGGACAGATATCAGAATCCCTGAGAGATAGTGGGAATAATGTAAGTAGACTGTGTGGCACTCGGCAACTGTTGGACAAACTCCAGTTCCTTTTCCTGCTCCCTTCACAACTGAACAAGGCGATAGTGGAAGGCCGGTACGCCGACGCAGTCCACGACTACACACATGCTCAGAGAGTGTTACAAAAATATGGCAACCAGCCCTCATTCCAGAGCATTCAAACTGAATGCTCAGATATCATTTATGGACTGAAGAAAACTCTCAGAGATAGGTTACTCAGTCCCGACACATCTGCTTCAGAGTTGGCCGAGAGTGTTGGCCTACTCAGACAATTACAAGAAACAGATTCTTCTCTGAAAGGAATTTTCTTAAGTTGTGCAGAAAGTCGACTTGACAAACACTTGGAATTATTAAATGGTATTGTTGATAGCACAGATATTTTGGAGTGGGTTGAAAAATGCAACAGCACTCTTTTAGCTGACTTAGGCATAATCACATCTTGCTATCATGAAATGTTCCAAGATGAGGATGACACTGACATTCCAGAATTTGCAGATAAAATCATGTTGCAAGTGTTCCATTTATTTGAAGAAGTTGCTAAAAGACCAGAGAATATTGGCACTGAAATGCTCATTAGAGGACTAGATAAGTTCTTCAGGAAGCTGCAAGCAATGACTGAGTTAATTGCAAGTGACACTATGGCCAAAAAAGCTATTGATGTTGTCATACAGTGCATTAATCACAAAGCCACCATACAATATCAGTCCATACAAACCCAATTCAGGGAAAGTCTAATGAAAGTGAGACTATCCCTTGCCAGCAAAGGCTCGGAGACAGCCGATCTCAAAGACATTCTGAACTCTCTCCAGGTTTACCTTATGGAGAAAGTTCAAGCATCTCTTTTAGATCTGATGGCATTTTTACAAAAAAATCTCTCTTTTGGACTCAAAGCATGGTGTGCCAAAGCAGTTGCTGACACATGCTGGAAAGTTATATGTGAAACCATTTTTAACCTTTCAGACTTAGTTAAAAAAATGGCTTGCCTTCAAACATTCAATAACAACATTCCATTTGAATTACTGCTAGTTCTCTGCGAAATTGTGCCTTGAACTACAGGAGAGTGGAGTAACCACTTTACATAGTCACTTGGTCAAACTACTTGAAGAGGCTGCTCCAGGGTTGACTATCGAAAACAGAGACACAAATATTGTCATGGTACATTTGTCAACTGCTGCTCAAATGGCTTTAGACTCTGAAGTGGTATTTATTGGTCAAACAGCAGCCCAAATGTTGAGAGTTTCGGTGCTTGCTAGAGATTGGCTCAGAGCCCCAGAACCAAGGGGACCCCGTGCTGTTTGCCGGAGAGTGGTAGAAACGCTAGCTAGTGCAGACAGCGCTGCGTCTCAATTATTCCCAACGAGCATAAAGCCATCAAGTGATTCTAGTAGGCGAACGATTTGGTCGCGTGCGCCGTCCTCTTTCTCGCCAATTAACAGGATATTCTCCGAAAGGATAGAAGTATTCAGTCCTGCAGGCGCAGACCGCGCGGCCCTGTCGAACGGTGCGCTGAAGGTAGCCCTGAAAGCGCTTGTGGAGTGCGTTCGCTTGCGCACCTTCGGTAGGCATGGTCTTCAGCAGCTGCAGGTTGATGTACATTTCTTGCAGCAGAGACTGTCGTGTATGGGTAATGATGAAAGGTTGCTGAATGCCTTGCTTGAAGATGCACTGGCATCAGCGCAGTTGAGATGCGTCGACCCGCAGCTAATGGAACCTAGTATTGTAGATATTATATGTGAAAGAGGGTAAATATATTTCTCTCCATGAGTAGTTATTAATTAATAATAACTTATTTAAATGTGTAGATACATGTAAGAAGTAAGATACAAGTTATAACTGTAATAGTCATAGTCTTATATAGTTAGAAGAGGATCAGTCGATAACGTAGGCCTTCCGTGCGGTAGCGCCGTACATTCGAATCCTATCACATACCTCAGGGTTTTACAAATGAATGAGCGTATTAATTTCTACCACTAGCTCGGCAGTCATGTGATGTAATGTAACACCTGCGTGTTTCGGAGAGTTTCTCGAAACTATTGATGTTATAAATATTAGCATAAGTACATACCAGAAATATATCTATGGGTAATAAAATTTAAATCTTTTCTTTTACTATCTACCTTTGATTTTTTTATGCTTTGCCTTTATCAATCCTTCTATTCCTTGTGCTTAACACAGGGATTGATATTTTTAAAAAGTCGCAGGTTCGACACTCATACTATACTAACCTTAACCCTAATAATTTATACATATATAATATGGTAACAGAAAATTGGGAATGAAGCATATATAATAAAAAGGTTTCAATCAGAGATTTAAATCGTTTCAATATGAAATGATACTGAGAATAATATAACTACTAATAAGTTCTATAAGGTGACAGGGAAATTTAATAAAACTAAGTAATGTTTTTAGACAATTTATTATAAGTAACCCATTAATCAAAATTGCATCATCATATTAAAAATAATGATATCATCTACATATATAAAATTTATGTTAAATGCTTCTAAAACATAAATCTCACGAGACGGTCTACTGTTTTACTTTAGCAATTTTATTATTTAATTATTACAGTTAGTCACGGAGTATAATAAACATTATTTAAATTAAAAACAACATAATATAATTATTACTATTACAAACAGAGAATTTGATAAATATTTTGGTCCTAGTTCACTATAAAAATTGTAAAGAGCATTACTGTACACCATACTTTAAAATGTAACAAAGGCTTTTAATCACGCTGGTTAACACCTGACTGCACTGATAGATATATGGTTTAAGGGGTCTTAATATACAGTGTAACGATAAGTGTAAAATTAATAAATACATGCATCCACCAATGCAGCCCAGCCTCGCCCTACAGTAACACTCTCGTGTGTAGTCAATATATAACTTGAACAAGATATCAACAAACAGTTATAACCGCAAATTTATTATAGTTACCAGCTTAAGAGATATATGCAATAAATTTTAATTTCCAAAATATCTTTTTTGGTCTGCTATCTACAATTGTATCAATAAACTCTATCCAAATTGAGGCTTTTTGTCTTCAATTTAATTCATGTAATCAGAAAAACCTGATTTAATTATATTACTCTCACTAATCCCTCATTATTATGTATGATCAAATCAGACTACGAAGCACTAAATAATTCCAAACTCCAGGAATCGGGAAGCACACAATAAAATTATCTATATTAGCATATTTATATTCATTTACAATTCCCTTAACAGAAGTATCTTCAATGACAATAACGTCATCTTTATCACCTACAAATTTTGAGGAAGAGTCTTTGGATTTGCGTTTTTTACGAACGTCTTTGTGTGAACTTTCAATATCATCCAGATCCATATCTTCAGATTTACTTTCATAGGACTTGGTTTCAGATTCCTGTGAATCTCTCAACCGTCTCGGACTCTTGTTATCGGAATCCGACCTACTTGGCGATGGACCCGTGCAATGCTTCACATGTTTGAAAACTACATTTTCCGATCGGAATAATTTATTGCAAATAGGGCATACAATATTTTCATTGATTTTTCCCATCGTCCAGTTTTCTTTCACCATTTCATCGTCGGTGCTATCGTCATCGTCATCCGTATCTTTGTTTTTCACCACTTTAGCGTCTATCAATCTCGGCTTCTTTTGTGGACTAGGCACCTTAGTTTTGTCAGTTGCTCCATCTGGAGAGGATATTTTCTGGGACGACCTCGACCTCTTTTAATAGGTGTGTTCTGTTGACTATCAGGAGTCAATGGTGCTTCAGGTGATTTTGAGGATATATTTACAGACTGGGTCTCTAACAATTCGGCTGCTTTAACTAAACTATCTATTGCGGAAGCTGTATTTTTATGGGAAACCGCGGGCGTTTCTTGTTTTGGAGAATCTCTTTGAGAAGCTTTGGATAAATCAAAGGCTTTCGAAGCAGAATCATCTGTCTGAATACCGCGTCCCAATAGATATGTCTTTTTAGGCAGAAGCGTTTTTGTATTCTTATCGGGCTTTTCTTCCGTTCGTCGTTTCTTTTTTGGTGATACCTCTATTCCTAAATCATCGGGGGCAATTAGTTCTAATTCTGGTGTTTCTACGGGGGTCAAGACCTGTTTTCTTTGATGCTTAGTTTTGACTTTAGTTTCATCAAGAGGCTTGCCTTCATCAATAGAATCTAATGTGTCTGAGTCTAGAGAATCACTAATTTGTGTAGTAATCAAATCATTTCCTGGTTTTTTAGTTGGAGACAATTCTTGACCTTGGACGTTAAGTTGCGTTGAAATATATTCAGTATTGGAGTCCATGTACACGACCTTTACTGGTCGGTCTTCAATTATAGATATAGGTCGTTCTAATTGACGTTTAGCCGTCATCGCCGTTTGATATGCCATTTTAACTTTGGACTGATAGTTTTTGCTACAGTCGTTTTCATCATCACCTATTAGATTCCCAAATTTGGTTGTGTGAATAGATTTTGAAAGACTATTCTGGGTTATCTGCTCAGGTTTTTGAGGTGATAAAGGCTTAGCTTCAGGCTGTAATGCTTCTGATTTTGAATATATCTTCAAACCCGAATCCTTTTGCACAATAGTTTGAACAACGTGATGAGGTTCCTTACTATCAAAATTAACTGTAAGACAATTTTCATAGTTGATAGAATTGCGCCTAACAAACTTATCGAAGTCTTTTTCAGTAATGATTGTTTCTTTCTTTGAAGAATCAGCACTTATAAGAGTCATAGTTTCGGTGAGAGGTGGTTTTTCTGGTACAAGCAATTTTGCTGTCTGTTTTTTGCTTAAGTCCATATCGCCTGTTATTGGTTCATGTTCAATGACCTCATCTTCAGAGTCCACATCAATTACATTTTCTTTGACATCCTTTTGAGTTTTAGTAACAAATGGCAGCAAGTTGGGTATTTTACTAGGTTTATTAGCGGGATTTACCGCTTTTTGTGATTCTATTTTAGGGAATGATTTAGTACTAGATTTTGGCACATGAGGCAGTTCATGTGGTGGCCTTTCGATGAATGGGATACCATGCAACTCGTTCATTTGCATTTCAATAGCGTCTAATGTTGGTTGTGTGTTAGGCTTTTCGACATTGATTTGAGGTTTAGAATCTTTAGTTTTTGGGTTACTAGACAGCTCTTTCGCTACAGATGAATTATTTTCCTCCTGAGAGCTTTTAGCAGGCACTGCTCTATTTATTATACCTTCAATAGTTTTATCAATTAAATCTTGGTTGTTAATTTCTTTTCTTTGTGTCGCTTCTTTCTTAACCGCGCTTGCCAGAGCATTTGTGGTTACTGTTTGAGGTTTAGCAGCTGGTTCTTGTTTTGTAACTTTTTTAGCTGCAAGAGAATTGTTCTTCAAAATAGGAATTTCTGTTTTGACATTGGATTTACTTTCTTGCGGTGCTGAAGATTTACTTGCAAATGCAGTTTCTTTTTTTACTCCTAATCTACTCATATTAGCTAATTCTTGAGCTTGTCTTTGACTGTCAATTTTTTTCAAAACATCCCTTCTGTTCAAATCATTCGAATTTTTTATTTGTTTTCCGTTGGAGCTATTTGTGGGCACTTTTGATTCTTTTATCTTATTCAAAAATGCTTGACGATTAACGTCTGTCCATTTACCAAATGGTACTGGGGCATGATTGTTATTGATAGGCTTTTGTTCGGAATTTGTCGCAACTTTGGGCACCAATTTCCTGTCTGCAGGATCATTTTTATTTGACTGTGTTGTATTCTGTTTGATATCTTGATGTTTTATAATTGGTTTCAAATCTTTTTCTTTTACTTCTACTTTAGAAGCTATTTTAAGGGGTTGTGGAGGTATAGACGCAACATTAGTAATTGGGCTTACAATAAGATCAATAGCCTGTTTGTTTTTTATATCTGCTGCAGTTCTTTTGAGATCTTTTTCCGCAGCTGCAGTCAATTTCTCGTCTATCTTAGTTGTCTCTGACTTTTTCTGTACAGATTCTGCTCCAGTACTGGAAAGTTTCTCTGGCTGAACTTCTTGGATTTTATCAAGTTTTTTATTGTCTATACATTTTTCTGGCTCAGTTGCAGCTTCTACAACAATTTCTTCGTTCTTCTTAGGTAACTCAGAGTTATTTTGATGTGATTCAGCATTCTGAATGTTTAAATTAGAAACTTCTTTAGATAACGGATTATCTCCCGATTCTTGCTTTTTAGAATCTTTTGTCGAGTCAACTTTGATTTCTTGTTCTTTTTCTTTCTCGTTAGTTTTGTTTTCAGCAACAGGAACACTAACAGTTTTATCAATCATTTCAGATGACTTTTTATTACTAATTTCTAATACATGTTTAACAGGTTCATTATTTAAGCTACTCTCCTTATTTTCTGTTTTGGTATTTTCAGTTTTACTTTCAACTACAAGATCTGGATTAGATTTTTCCTGTTCCTGCAGTTTGGTATCCATTATTTTATTGTCAATGTTTATGTTTGGTTTGCCCTCTGGAACTATCTTTATTTCACTTTCGGGGAGCTGTTTTGATGCAACAGTTTTAATTTGTTGATCTTCCAACTCAACCATCTTTAATGATTTAGATTCGGTACATAATTCTTTACGTTTTGTATCTACATCAACATGAGTACCAATCTCTTCATTTAAAGTGGTGGTTTCAGTTTGTTTAGGACTTTTATTAACTGTCTCATCAGAAATATTTGTATCATCTCTTAAAATTGTTTTTACGTCAGACGTCATATCTTTTAAAATGTCCTGTTCCGACTTTTCTTCTTTGTTTGGTTCTGCTGTAACAATTTCTTCACTGCCTTTCTCGAGAATTTCTTTAGTTTCATCAATTACTAATTTATCCTCTTCAACATTTTCCTCATCAATTTTTATCTCATTAGCGACTTGTTCAGTGGTATCTTTGTTGTCTGGGTTTAATGATATTAAATCATTTTTATTCCCAATTAATTCCTTTTCAATTTCTACTTGTTTTTCTTTCTCGTCAATAACATCTTTTGTCAATTTACCAGAAGTTTCTAACGGTCGCTGTTTCACACTATCAGTATGAACTTCAATAGTTTTCTTAACATTGTCCGAGTGTCTATTTGGGTGTAATTGTAGGTCTACCATTGTTTTGGTCAGTGGTCTTCCCTCCTTATTTGGCGTAGAGTGGAATGTCATTGGCGTAAAGCTACCTATTACTGGAGATTTTCTGGATTCACTAAATTTCATTTTTTTGTTCACATTACTGTCTGATTTGCATTCCGATGGGGCATCTTTCTTTACTTCTGCTTCAGGCTCTTTAGCAACAGGTGCTACCGGCTTTGCAACATTTTGTGTTTTAATTTTCCTTTCAGCAATTTTGTTGCTTGTGGAGTCACTTATTACCTTACTGATATCCTTTATAGGAACATGTGATACATTCTTGTTACCAACTTTATCTGGCTTCACAGGCTGAAAGAAACAATGTTCAGTTTAAAAAAACACTATGTAAGTATTATAAAATTTTTACTTAAAGAATTCATTTCGCATTTAAGTTTTATTTTTTTTAGATGCAAAAAAAAAATTGAGCCATTGATTGAATGTATATTTATTAAAAAACTAATGTGTATAAATAACAAAAATATTGCATAAATTTTCTAATATAATTGTTGTAAATATTTGACTGTAACAAAAGCCCTGATTTTTTTGTAATAAAATTAGAAAATTGGCATTAGAAACACCTAAATCAGATGCATATTAAATATGTCCCCCCGGAGGCCCACCGGGGGGAAGGGGATAAAAGGTTGGCAGCGCACTTGTGACCCCACCGGTGTTGCAGGTATCTATGGGCGGCGGCAATTGCTTACCATCAGGTGATCCGCCTGCTCGTCTGCTACTATTATATAAAAAAAATGTTTGCAACTGAAAACAGAAAATAGAATGAAAATACTATAAAAACATACCACTTCCTTTGGTACTTCAATCTGGATTTCTTCATAGACCTCTAAATTGCCTTCAGCATTCTCACTGTAATAAATGTGTTTGCAAATTCTTATCTGGGTCTTTAAAATTTCTAAACATTAAACCATTTTTTTTCTTTCTATAGGTACATGCTGTTAGACATTTAAATAAATAAGGTATTGCTTCAAAAATATTTGCACTCAGTAAATCAATACCTACTCATTTATCACACCAAGAAACTCAAGTTTGATATGATTTTAAACAAACAATATCATCAATAACCTCTTGCAATATATTTCTTGGTAATGAGAAACAATGGATAAGAATTTGAGACTGACTACTACATCCAGACATACATTACATTCTGATCTACAAGAAAAAAAAGATTCTTAAAAAGAACTAATATTATTTTCCTTTATACTTTTTTCTTATATGTCTCTCTCTACCTACTGGGTACTTTGATTTTTAATTGCGTGACAAACTTGTAAACATACACTTTGACTGATGCAAAATGTCAATTGGTATGGGAACATTTGCCCAACTGATGCAAATGTGGCCACAGGACGTGGATTAAGGCCACATAATTAAATATTGGAGTAGAGTTGGGGATCTAATTTTATACTTAATAACATGGGTTCTTATCAGTTGCACCAATAATTCTGTTAATATTGAAAAAACAATTAAGAACTTTGATAGTAGCAAGTTATAGCAAATCAATATAAAAGTAAGTTTGGCTTGCTTTAAACTGTATTTTGGAATGTGTCCAAACATACAGAAATGTTGTAATGTTGGTTAAAATAATTCCCTACTACTTATACTGTTACTCCAAGGGACATCTTTTTATACTTTCACTCAAACCCTACTATGAAACTGCCTATGATTAATTATTATTAGTAAATTTGACTTCATAAGGTTAAGGTAAAAAAAAATATAGCAAAAGGAGTCATTCTTTTCATGCAGGATACAAAAATAATACTAGTACTTAGTGGCTAGAAGTGCTACATTTATAATAAACTTACCGCACTTTAAGAAACTTGAAGCTGGGCTGATGCTGGTCATCATCACTGATTTGAACGGCTGCCAGCTCTTCCTGCCCTTCCTTCCGGTACAGGTATAGCCCGTTACCGATATCTATTGCATCCACATTCTTCCCGTCTATCTGCAGAATCACTTCAGAGTCCTTACTCTGCACTGCATCTGCTTCAACTTGAGTTGCCTCCGCCAAGTTCTCATCTTTGAATTGACCATCTGCAAGTTTCAACTCAGGGTTTGATTTTTCCTCAATCTCAGCATTATCATCAATTACAAGCTCATCACCATCATAAGAGTTGTCATTGTCATCAAAGATGTCAACGCCACCCGACAATATGTTTGCAGCTTCAATTTGTTTACCTATCTTGTATGTGTCAAAGTCACTTTTCTTTCCAATTGGAGACAAATTGGATATCAATTGGTCAGATTCCGTGATGGTCTTCTCAGAATCCACGGTGGTTGATGCCAAAGTTATATCCTTTATTGGGGAGATATCAAATGTTGAATCCACTTCTGACAGAGAAAAGTATTTTGAGGAGCTTTCGTTAGCTGTCATGAAGGCCTCGCTCGGCGGCGAGGAGGTGTCGAGTGTGGAGTCCCTGGAGCTCCCGGGCTCGCCTCGCAAGTGGTTCAACCTATCCATTTTCACACTTCATCTGCTATAACAATAGAGTTATATGAACGTAAGTATAATTCACACATGAAAATTATAGAAAAATCACCATATTTAACAACAGAAAGCTAATGAAAACATTTGAAGGTTGGCCAATTAATTAGCACGTAGGTCAATAGCAAAGAAATATAGTGAAACTTTTTTGTGGAACAAACGATTGATACTGTGACACTTTTGATAAACATCGAAGTAAATGTGCCGTACCAAGACAAATTTTGCTGAAAAATCTTGTAGATTAAATTTTAGATTAAAATTTTTCTGTTAAGGTTGCAGAAGAGGTCGTAATAATATTTTATAGCGATTTTTGTTAACAACACAACACATCAAAGATTATAAAGATGGACGCCAAATAGCGATGTTGCCGTTATTCCGCGTGTCATTTTGTTATCATTATCAAATTTTTATCAGAGCATTTTTTGCATAAAATTTTAAACTGAGCGGGTATTTATTTAAAATAATATATAAATAATTGAAAAATAAATTGAGCATTTTAATATATATCTACAGAAACCTTTAAAATATGTAACAGGATTTTTATTGTTAATAAAAACAAAGAGTAACTTAAATAAGTTAAAAACCAATTACGACGTTATTGAATGTAGGTTGGTATCTTAATTAACATCTCTAATGATGAATAATGAAGTCACCATCATCTTCCTGAATTTAACAGCTTTAAAAATGTGATGGATAGCTGATGAATTATTAGGTATTAAATAAAAATAATTTTACCATGTACGCACCCATTAGATCATTTACAAAGTTAGTTCCAGTAAAGCACAGATTACTATTTATACAGTAAGATAATGAACTGAAAAACAAACTTATTATTATTAAATTATTATATTAATGCATCAAACTGCAGCTATGTCATATATATGGTAGGTACACATAGTACCTTTAATAGGGTACATACATACACCTAACTCCATTGGTTAAAAAATACTATATGGAACTTAGTAAAAGTTCCTCAAGAATAAATTTCACGACTTTAATGGCAGAGTATGGGTATTTTAATAAGGGAACTAATTTTTTGGGCTGTTATTTAAATATTTGAGATGTCATTATAATAAGTTGAAAAGCATATTGAGCAGTTATTTAATTTAATGGCGGTTGATTTTTTATTACGACAGTAAAACATGGACAGTAATAAAATATAAATTGGTCGGTTATTTTATCATACAATGTCAATTCTAAAAATAATTGGAGCAGTTCAAAAACTGAACGGGCGGTTCGATAAATAGTTCGGCGGTTCGAAAAATAGTTCGACAGACTATAGCGAGCGGTGACACCCGAACTCTAATTCATTGAAAAGAGAGGTGAATGTTCGTTAACTTAGTGGGGCAGAGCTTATTAGCGCGGGTGGTGGGAGCAACCAATCACATAATGGTAATCGTTTCGCGTGAGTTCGCGTTTTGGATTCAATCTTGCATTTTGTTTTCCTATTAAACGTAAAAAAATTCACCAGGCAATCACACCAATTAACCTGGTCTCAAACTAGGGCAACCCCTGTACTATGAGTACCAGATGAACATAAAAAAAAATTGACTTGACCGGGAATTGAACCCGGGACCTTTTGCGTTTTCAGGGGAAAAACCCTAGCCACTGCGCCATCAAGGCCGTCCACCACACATTTAACCACCTCATTATTTATAGAATATATTATATGGTAACTTACCAAAATGGCTATTTAGAACTGCCTCTTTAAATAAGTGCCTTTTAATAATGTATGTATTATTCGAAGTTTTACTTATTGTATATTATGCAAATAAATAATGTTTGTGTTTCTATTGCTAGATACAGCTATATTATTTTATTTAATTGTTTCTCAATACCTAATATAAATTTGTATTTTATAATAAGACAGGACACAAAAACAAAAAATAATAATGTAATTCAGATAATTTACCTATCTTTATGAACACAACATTTAGTGTCATGCATGTGTCAATCAATTACGTCAATTTTGAATTTCTGTAGTCGTTTGAACGAAAGTTTGTTTTTGCTTCAGTTTTTCTTTAATTTCTTTTCTATAGACTTTTGTTTTAGCATCTAGCGCTGAAAAAATAGTAATGGCTCCGCGAGATACCCCTAAAGCTACTCCAAAAGTGCAGCGCACCATTGTAAAAACTGCAGGAACTAAATCTAGAACTCCGGTGTCTATTATAAAAAAGACCATGTCTGCGCAGAAAACTGATAAGTTAAAGACTTCTATAAAAGGTAAGTTATGTGTTTAAAATAATAGAATTTGTTTAGCATTATATATTTATGCAAAGATTCGTTTAATGCCACTTTTCCTTCTAACATATAGATCAAGAAAAATTACATTGAATATCTTCCTTGTTTTAGTGAATAGCACGGTGGAAACAAGACTACGGACGAATACAGTCCCGAAAGTGTCGACTCCAAAGCCCAAAGAGAACAAGACTGCTCCTCTTCCCGGCAGCGTGACCAAGAGCGCGAAGAAGGCGTCGTGGAAGCGCCGGCCGAAGCCCGCGCACTCCGGCGTACCCGTCCCCGAGAAGATGAAGCGGCTGCTAGAGAAACAGCTCCAGGACTCCGACTGTAGCCTGTAAATATTGCTTAACCCTTAACTGCGCATGGAAGGTTCAAAATTTCCATTGATTTTTGCTCTTCTGCCAATCATGGCAGAAAGAGATTTCACTAGAATTTGAATCCTATACAAGATAGGATATTTTGATTCTAAAACTGGTGGAATCTCTTTTCTTTCAGTCCAGTTGAGGGGTAACTTATTACAAATGATTCTCTAACAGTTCAGTCATAGTATGACGTTTGATGATTATATTATTTCTTTTAAGTAGGTAATATAATTACAAGGGACAAACCCAACGAAGGGACCAAACTAAACACTAGTATTATATCCATTAATTTTTTTGTGACAATAACCAGTAAGTAGCATCTTCTACTGTAATAGCAATAAGATGTGGTCCCTAGGGTAATTTTTAGAAATTTACATACTATTATAGTCTACAAATCCAATATTCCCCCAAAATTTATATACTTACTACACTGACTCGGATCCCGAAGTGGATCTTGGCCTTTGTCACGAAAATTCGCCACCTTCGCTTTATTCTCAGCCACCCGGCCCGAAGCCTTAACCTTAGAATTACATCAAAAATTTACATCCAAATCTTAAAACTTACTTCATAGAAAGTTTAAAAAAAATACTTTTACTATATTTTAAGATACAGATGCCAATTTGGAAGAATATTTAATTTGTGAACTGCTACTGTAATAACAGATGATGACATCTGTAAAAATCCCTAGGACTGAATCTTAAGCTATGAGGGTTGAATGATTATTGCTAAATTTGACTGCTCCAAGGAATAAAGTCTAATTTGCAATGTGTTTAATATAGGAGATTGGACTTTCTGCTCCAAAGAATAAAATCCGATTTGCAATATGTTTAATATAGGAGATCAGACTTTGCTCTTCGGAGGAAACAAATTATATATTATATAAATGATAGGTATCTCTTTGCATTTCTCATACTTGATTGATTCAACTTCTATTTTCTTCATGGCTGGTCACAGACCACAGTTGACTCCCAGAGTGTTTGTATGGGACATATTAAGATTTGGCTTTAATTAAGTTAATTTGGTTTTTTGCCTCAGTATTTTTAGTGCCATATCACTAAACATTGGTAGATCTATCCTCAAATGATATCCTAGACTTCATCAAGATTATTTTGGAGTTATTGTATATTGTATTGTATAATTCAATTCATGTTCTCTTTTTAACTGTAAGCACCATATAAACATGTTGATATCTTTGACGTTTCGAAAGAAACAACAATGTTTTGAATAACTCCCAAAGGTACTATATTATTTGGGGATAAAATTCTTTTTACACTTGATTTATACATAGCATGTATATTTATCAGTGTATTTGACCAAAATGACATGATTTTGCTAAGCATTTCATTGCATTTCATTTTTAGCATTTTAATAGGTTCAGTCAGTATCGAATTGATATTAACATTGAAACCTACCAAAAATATATGAGCATTTGACAAAAAATAACTTTCTCCACAATACCGTAAGGTGTACTTTCATTTGTTCTTGAACAACAAATGAAAATGCACCTTGGTGTCTGCTGACATTCAATTGTTTTTTGTCAATTGCTCAGATACTTTTAGTACATTGAATGATAAGATAATTTTGATGCAGACTTTAGTACACAGATTGGACCCAGTCTCGCTTATCGTGAGCTTGCGCGGAATAAACTCGCTAGGGTTCGTTCACACTTAGTTATATCAACATTCTATTTGGTAATGATATCGCAACATTTTCCGACTCAATCATTACTAGTAAGTGTAGCACCTTTACTGTATGCTCATTGTTATTTTATGAACTAGTATGGACAAGCTGTTATTTTTAACTTGGTAAATGTAAATTAGATAGGCATTGATAAATCTATGGAAAAGTCTATGGCTTCATAACTTTTTAAAGATATATTCTGTAATTCAGACCTGCCCCCAATTCTCTTACACTACACACTGAAGTCGAATATAGAGATTTCATACATTAGTCTATACAAATCTCTAATTCGATTTCAAGTGTTGAGTGTGAATGAGAATTGGCCCCTTGACCATTTTTTGCATAAAAGGAATATGTCTCTAAATACAAAAAGACTTTTATATGTTAGATTTTATGAATAGTTTTTGTCTAATCTGATTCCAAATCATAAATAGTTATTATCAAGGAGCCATTACCAATGTAAACTATTTGAAACTTATAATGGTAATTATTTTAGTTTAACAATAAACTTAGTGTAAACATGAATGTTTAGGAATAATTTACATAGCTTAATTAAACTGATGAATAATTTGTTGTTGTTTATATTAATAGCCATTACCAGACTGCTGAATAATTATCTATTTGCTGATGCACACTCATCCGAAATGCATATTGTTCAAACACAAATATCTATTTCATCAACAAACATTTGTGTTGGTGCGAGAATCGAACCCGCGACTCTAGCTTCTAAACCGGTACTCGAATCACTTACTTTTAGGCGAGTGTGGTTTTGTTAAAAGATACTTTTGCTCGACCCGGGAATCAAACTCAGGACTCCAAGATCACGGCCCGGTACTTTATGTGTCATACTATGTGAGCTTTGTCAATATAACGTGTTATTATGGTGTGCTTATGTCAATTATAAATCCTCATCATCATCAACCCGTTTACAGTAATTGTACGTGCATATTTCTACCTCTAGCTCAACGATGAGGGAATCCATCGGGGGGGAAGGGGATAAAAGGTTAGCAGCGCACTTGTTGCATGTGTTCATGGGCGGCGGCAATTGCTTACCACCAGGTGAACCGCCTGCTCGTCTGCTACCTATCACATAAAAAAAAACATAGTGAGGAAATCTGAACGTTTCTTTTGGTTTAGCTCAGTTGGTCTAGTTTCCCTGTGGTTGCGGAGGTCAGAAGGCAGCCGCTTCATTGTTATTACTACTCCAATCCTGAATCATCATCTAACCTTACCCTGGAACTGGGAATTCAAGATGAGACGGGTGAATCCGTGTCTCGCTCTTTGAGCAACACGGGGCTTCTAAGATCTGTATTGCTTCGAACGAAACAATGCTACCTATCTGAATCGTATTGTAATTTTAGATTCATTTCCTATATAAATGGTTAATTTATGGCATAGAATTCCAGCTTATTCAAATTAAGTACGTACTTAATATTAATATCCAGAATATAAACAGTCCGTAAAATCCGTTGCATATTCGAGCAATTACCAAGTAGGTAGGTACCTACCTACTGTAAAATGTCGTCTAACTTAGGGCTACTGTTGCATGCAATCGATCACTATTGAACAAAAAAAAATGATCCTTAATAATAAAGATATTATTATGCATCGTGTAGGTACAGACAGCCACACATCAGGTTACCACAATCTGTCATATTTTCTCAATTAATATTCAACCTAATGTGTTTGACAGTAAGATAAGAGTCGATTGAAGAAATTTGACATTTTAGTTTAGGTAGGTATTTTAATTTATTGTGTGTGATTACAATAGAGTAAAAAAGCATTGTAACAAAAATTAAATAAACACGATTTATCCGTGGGAGAGCCCCGCTTCGGCATGTATAGGCTGGCTCGACCGGGAGTGGTACCTACCACAGTCTGACAGAAGACCGTGAAGCCGCCTGCCGTTTTCGTCGAGTGAGTGACGGTACTGGAGGCTCCATTGGGGGCAAAGGGGGTCCCAAACAAACCCGGCGACGTACAGTCAGCCACACATCAGGTTACTACAACCTGTCAAATTTCTTCAATTGATATTCAACCTAATGTGTAAGACAGTAAAATGAGAGTTGTTTAAAGACATTTGACCGTTTTGTATACTTTGATATGTGGCTGTACTGTATGTATCTACTATCGCAGACGAAGCGAAGATCATCGGCAAGACTTGGAGTGAAGTCGAGCGCGAAGCTCAAGACCAAATGCGATGGACGACTACTGTGGACGCCCTCTGCCCCAGCTTGGGGACAAAGGATATTAATAAATAATAAAATAAATAAATGATTTATTTTCCTTTCACGAGGTTACACAAGGTACATTGCTTACTCTATTAAGTACATTTGTGCATGTAGTGGTTGACTGGTGCCTGAATTAGATTTAATAACAAAGATTTTATTAAATCTAATTCAGGCACCAGGTCACCAGGCCCTCCGCAGCCATAGTACAAATATTAAAGGGAGAGGAATAGTTAGGATTAGCAGGGCGACATCTAATGCATCCCTCCAGTAATACTGATGCCGTCACTGATAATTTTAATCTCCATTTTATAGTAGTACCTACCTATCCGTTATATAGGGGGCTTGAAACTTAAGGCCACACCTATGGCAGTACAAAAATTGGTCTAGGGTGTGGCATAGTTAATAGCCGTGGTTAATAGGTACCGTATCGTAGCTAACTACTTATTTATAAAAATTGTTTCCTAATAAGACGGTGCTTATTCATTAAATCACTCCTTACCGAATAAAGATAAGCACCCGAAAGATGTTATCGAAGAAGATTACGTAATATGGAGCTTAAGTAGGCATGATCGTGTCATTTCATATGTTTAGCGCGTGGCGCCAGACACCGACCTACCAAATCCGAATTTAAATTTTCCGAGGCGCACTTTGGGTATGGCTGTTTGTTCGGTGCAGTAGGTAGCGCCTTATTTGTTTTAATTATTAATTATACATTTTAAGACCAATGTAACCTACCACCTAAAATTGTGCAAATACCTAATATATTTAATTTCATTTCAATAATGAATTGTGAAGAATTCACTTAAGGCTGCCTGTCTATCCACCGAAGCGGAGCAGGGCGGAGCGAGAATTCCGCCAATAGAATAGGATTATTATAAAAACTCCGCTACTCGACAAAGAAAACTTCTTCTATTGGTGGATTTCACTCCGATACGCTTCGGTGGACAGGCAGCCTTATAGCCTTAATAAGGTCTTCGACCATAACATCTCTAGATACACATTTCAATACTGAAATCGAAGATGCGTCGAGCAAAATATTTTTAAAGTCTTTAAATGCCAAATAGCGCTCTTTTGCGAATGGAGCCTTCATTGGTGGCGACCACTTTTAACGAGTTCACGTCGTATACTAGTTCACGATCGTCTTCTACATTATGATCGAAGTTCATATAAGTAAGTAGGTATATAGTAGATTTGAGACAGACACTAAAAATATATCTTCGATGGAGCCGTCGTACACCAATAGTTTTTATATTTTCGAGGGGTACGATAACTAATCGTTGTCTTTTCATTGTAACTTATAGAACGCAAGAATAGTTATACCTTATGTCAGAAACCAATTATAGCAAGTTTACTTACATCAAAATAGTTTTCGTGCATCTTCTACTAGGTGGTACCCTACTTTGATACTTGACATCCTACGTACTGCCCTTCTACATCGGTATCACCTGTCAGATTTCGTATTCATTCACCTTTATGTCACGATTGGTTCAAGTTTTACAAATACATGGGCACGGAAAAGTTGACGACGGACCTTGTTTTTGTGATCTGTTTGAAATGCTTTTGATACTGACCGTACATACTATCTTCGTTCTGGAGCCATCACTCTACAGGTTTTCGTGTCTCACTTCAGGGATTGGTGGCAAGCTTACAACACGCGCCATAGTGCATATGAAAGGTGACCGAACAGGCCCTATTGGTTTTTTCGTTCCGTATGTTGCGCCAGTAGAAATCTCGCCCAGGGCGCCAGCGCCAGAAATTCGGCGCTGGTAGAGTTAAAACCGGCCCTGTGTATGCAGGTCCTTGGGAGTTGCAGATTGCAGCGACCAAGGCTGCGGCAGTTGCTTACCATCAGGCGAGCCCACCGCGTTTGTGCCAACGACATTGTATAAAAAAATAAATAATGGGAATTAACGCGGATTAGTATGTTTATGTAGTACGAGTAGATTATGGAGCAACCAAACGTTACGCAGTGCAACGCAAATTTCTTTCGCATATCGTGCGGTTCGGGTGTGCGAGGCTGGCCCACAGAGTACCTACATTGTATTATGGGCTGACCCTTTGAGGGAGAGCCACGCTTCGGCATGAATGGACCGGCTCTTCCGAAATGATATCACGGCCTCACAGAAGACCTGCGTTAAGCAGCGCCTGGTCTGTGTTTCGTCGATTGAGTGGGACCGGAGAGCCGATTGGGGAAAGAGCTTAAAGGTTGGCAGCGCACCTAAGACAACTGGTGTTGCAGTAGTCTATGGGCGGCGGCAATCGCTTACCATCAGGTGATCCGTCTGCCTCGTCTGCCACCTATCACAAAAAAAAAGTTTACGATTTCTCCGGTTATTATCACAACACGTCCATTGATGGCGACAGTGTCAAATGTTTATTTTATCTCATCGACGGAACTACGGATTTATTAAACAAAATATTTTATATGCGACCATTGTTTGACATTGTAAAGGTTTGCGGCCGTCCATATTTTTCGGTTGATCGTTCGCGGAATGGGCCCAATGACTTCAAGAAATATTTTTGGAAGGCAGATTTTTTAAATAAATTTAAATAATGTTTTCAATCGCACGATTAATAAGATTCAGTGTCGGGCAATTGTCAAAACCACGCAGCAGATTAGATTGTGGTGCAAGTTATAGGCTTTTGAACTCAATAGTTATTTATAAAGTAAAAGTTGCTTTTCTTGATAAAAAATTAAGATCTTTAATGTGTGTGACCCCTATACAATACCTACTGTTTATAAAGAGGTAAATAATATAAATTCTATAGGCAACGATAACGCTTGAAGGTTATACGAACCCTAGCGCGATGTAATCGACGCTCAGCGACATCTATTGGTTCAGTTTGGAACTACTGTTCCGAAGCGAAGTAAAGGCGGGTCACATGATGTCTATAAATTCACTTATGTATATTTTATGTAATTTTGCTCAGCTGCTTTAAATAACATTAGAAACTTATCTAAAATTTGCCTACAATTAGGTACTGAAAATTGTATGCAACAACTCGCACCTGACGTTATTTAGTTACGATTTAACACAATGGAAATTGTTAGCATGTCTAGCTGATTAAAGTAATGATCTAACCTCTTTTATGACAAAAGAGCAATCTATCACTAAATCACAAGTAATGAGAACCCACTAAAAAGGAGGCTAATGTAGTCCTGCCTGCGTTCGAGGATTGTCCCTTTAAAAGGACGAGGCTGAAAGCCTAACAAACTAAGTATGCGTAATGTTTGCTTAGCACTCGCTCGACACCCATAGAATTAAACACAATTAGAAACTGGAATAAATGAGTAGCTAAATAGGTAGGTTCTTCTTAGTGGCCACTATAAAAACCTTATAGAAACTTCTTACAATATAGGTTATATACTAGTAAGATTTGTTGGCTAGTATCATTTTAGGAATGCGCAGAAACCCATTTTAGTAGAAAGTCTTCTTTTTTACAAGTGCGCAAGCTGTCACTTTTGTAACGATCATCGCTATAGTTAGATGCCGCGGACTATACCTACCTATTCACAGTTACGTCACTATTAAGTATTCTGTGGTTACGTTGAAAGCTATCGCTTCCCAGCCCGCGGAAGTGTATCGGATCATAGCAAAACCACTTTAGCACCTAACGCTTATCACTTGGACCACAAAGATCAGACTATAGTTAAGTAGTCAGGAAGCGTCGAGTGGCATCCATCAGAGGCGACAGGCGGAGCCAGGCGCCTATAAATCATGTTCCTACCTCAGTTAATTGTTAATGGGCTGTTAAGACGTGCCTCGGATTCTTACGCATTACAGTCAAGCTAGTAGAGGGAAACATTATGAACTTTATGGCTTTAAGTTAAAGCCTATTATTTGGCTTAGATGTTTACTTGGCGGTGGGCGTGGTTATTGTACAGACAGGGTTTTATAATCTGTAAATTATAACTTTATTGATCAAGATGTCCTATTAAAGAACTCAGACAGAAACATTAATTATACCTAGGTAAGTAGTTGCAAAATACACAGTTCACACAGTTGATATTATAATGCGCCAAAAAAGTCACGACGACGGATTCTTGAAGAACTAACGGAATTCCCGTGTTTACAACGATTGGGGTTAACATATTCTATGACGTAAGCGGTAGTGGCGTCATCAAATTGATTTCATGACTTTCTGGATACATTATACAAAACGTACTTATTAAAGACAAGATATGTGTTGTCAGGTGTCCCAATTTGCGCGGGCATTCACCGATTTTCACGCGTCTGGAGATATATAATAGGTAGCATCATAATGATAACAGATTTGTATGCATCATGTGGCTGTCTGTATGACAATGAAATAAAAGTGTTTAATTTGTAAATCAAGTAGGTCTAAAGTGTGGTTGTCGGTTCTTAGGCCGCTGGATAGTATCATATATGATGACTTACATTTTTTATCTCGGAAGTTTTAGCTGACAACAAAGCAATTAAGAGCAATTGTACATTCGAAACGATTACCCTACGGTTTGTCGCACAAAATTTGCCTGTAATTTAACGCAATTGGCATAGACCTACATTTGGCGGCCCCAGCCGTTTTCAATCAATCACAATAAATCAACATATCAGTCTTTTGCCTGGGAGCCTACTACTACAGTGATAATAACATATTATCACTGCCCCACATTTGTGGAGGACATCCTCCACCCGATTGGGCTACGGCGTCCGATCTGCGCAGGAAATGTGTGCGTAATGACAGGTGCACTCTCTATCCCTTACCCTCTTAATTCGATGGGACACAGTGTGACACGACCGAAGAGTGATTGGTCGCAGTACCAACGGCTTAACATGCTTTCCGAGGCACGGGGGTAGGTACCTACGAGACCGCCAATTTGCAGACTTAATCGGGCTAATCCTGAGAATTTCTGAACAGAAAAACCCAGGTAAACATTTTTGGACCAACTCGAGGATTGAACCTGGGACCCTAAAACCCAGTCGCTCTATTAGTGCCACCAGGGAGTCGCCCCCACCCACACAGTGGACATGCGTCAACTGCCCTGATACTGGTAAAAGAAGGCCTCAATTTTGAAGAAAGACCAGCAATAAAAATGGATTTCTTGGCCTCTACATTTTTTTACGTGTAGGAGGGGTGACAATGACAAAGCTTATAAGTATGTAGGTTAAATGAAAATACATAGCGGGAGTTGAACGAAGTTTTTCTCCGATTAAGTAGGTATGAGCTCGCTGGTGGTGTGGCAACTGGGCGTGGTCTACGAGCGACACCATGGCGGTTTTACCATTTCAACACCACGAGAAGGTTTAACGATGATGTGTTGTTGATGAAGGAAATAAATGTCAACTTAAATTTCGCCACTGCTTATTTACACATTTGTTCTTAACACAACGTAACAGGAAACAGGAAGGAATTACCTATTTAAATTGATGCAATCAGATACATTATCAAAATATTTGCAGAAATGTATAACGAAAGAATATGACGTCTAACAGAATCAACAAAACGCACGTGCCTTCCATACTTAGATAAAATTAAATCTAAACTATTTAACCTTAATGTTATGCTTTTTATCCAAATTTTTAATTAATGAAGTTTACAGAATGAGAATACATCAGATACTGTTGCGCATGCTGAGATTTTTAAACAGAGCATGCTTAAATGAACTGTTTTTATTTGCTGTTAGCAATTTCGCCTGGTTGTAGTTGTATAAAACTGGCATGCTCATATGCAAACCTGGTGGCTATAATAAAGCGGTTAACGAATGAGAATATTTCTGGCGCATTTAAACAAGAGCGCGGACAGCGCGAATGAAAGGGAGGGAAAGAACTTCGATCCGGTCGTAACAAAGTAGCATGTTGTCTGGAAGAGATCGCTATTAGCGATAAGGCCGCCGATATTGTACTTGTAAATTATTATTAGCATTAAGTTCTGTAATGTGTTGTGCAATAAAGAGTATCTATCTATCTGTCTATGCTTTTGGTTTAAAAATATAGCCGAATGAGTGAGGGTACCGGAGGCCCACCCGGGGGGGAAGAGGATAAACGGTTGGCAGCGCACTTGTAACTCTACTGGTGTTGCAAGTGTCCATGGGCGGCGGCAATTGCTTTCCATCAGGTGATCCGCCTGCTCGTCTGCTACCTATCACATAAAAAAAACCTTAACCCATACGGAACCCTATGTTATTTAAGGCTCTTTACCGACCTGATAATAAATAAAATATAATTGAGACAGGTTACTGACATTTGTTTTACCGAATCGCGTAAGTCCAAAGATCCAAAGTTTTTTTTAATGAAACATGATAACAGGAAGGCAATCGAGGTACTGGTGGTAAGTGATCACCGCCGCCCATGGTCCAGGATTCCAGTGTGGACAGAGTGGTCCAGTAGCCTTACCATGAGTTTGAAATACTATCCTCGCTATCGAAAACTATCGCCTTGTCTCTTTCATTGTAATGCATTTGAGAGAGACAGACGAATAGTTTACGTTATGTCAGTTTTCGATGCCAACTCATGGTGGCGCTACTGGAGTTGTTACAATGATGCGACTGCCGTCTGACCTTCGCGGAACCAGACCAACTGATTTGAGAGCCGGTTGAGACGAAAGGGTAGCGGGTTCGATTCCCGTATCATATCGTATTTTTGTTACACGGATATTTGTGATGGGGCTGGGTGTTTGTGGTTCCTCGTTGTTTCTGGTTTCCATAGCACAAGGGAAAACTGTAGTTTGGGACCAGGACAATGTAAGTATGTAATGTAATATTGTCTCAATTTATTTGTTTTGATTCATGGTTGCACGTTCCCGTATGCAGGATCTTCGGTCGTATCACAAATCTCATGCATCCCATCGAAATATGAGTCAACAGCAGTACCTATAGGTAACTGAGCGGGCAGGGGGATATAAGTGTTCAAGAAAACATACAGGGTGTGTTTGTAAAATTTACATTCTTTTAATCACGTGTTTTACTAACCATTCTGAACAAGAGTTGCAATGGCTTTTGGTAATTTGCATAAAAAAAATCAACTTCTCATTCTAAGTCGGTCACGTTACTTGAGTCGATTTTTTTATGAATTTCGAAAAGTCTTAAAACGAATGTTGTTCAGACTGGTGGCTAGAATATGAAGTTCAAGATACACCCTATACTACATCCTGTAGTTACGGCTCTGCGTCTCTCTAGACACTTGACATTGGCGGAATTACATGCGCGGCTGTCACCATGCGCGGGATTAAGTCTTACGGAAAGTAAACCCGTGGTAGAGCCACGCTTCGGCATGAATGAAAAACGGCTTGACCGGAGTGATACCACGGTCTCACAGAAGACCGGCGTGAAGCGGCGCCTGCTTTATTTCGTCGAATGAGTGAGGGTACCGGAGGCCCAATGAAGGAACGGGGGTCCAAAGTTGGCCGCACACTTGTGACTCTACTGCTGTTGTAGGTGTCGGGCGGCGGCAATTACTTACCATCAGGTGATCCGTCTGCTCGCCTACCACCTATCACATAAAAAAAAAGAAAAAAAAATCTGGACGTGCGAATAGTTTCGAGCAGCAAATCATTACTTCCCTTCATCACATAAAAGTATTATATCATTTCCACATCACAATGCAATGGTCAGCTATTATGACAAGTGCATTAACGTTATTATTTATTTTGCACCTAATCAATGGGCCTGTTTTATCAACTAGCCTAATTATTTACATCATCCCGGTGTTATGTTATTATCTATTGTTCGCAACTTTCGACCACTGCACCGCTGCAGCTCAACCCGTCGACCGCTCGCGGCGGTGATCGTTGCAGACTTGACGCCGTTGGGTCGTAAAGACCCTTTTAAATAAATCAAATCAAATATTATTTATTTTTCTCCCACATAAGACATAATTAACTGATAACAGTATGTATAGCTGGCGGCATAAAAGAATAGCAATGACCGTTTGTTTGCGCACTTGTTAAAAAGAAGACTTTCTACTAGAGTTCACTCAATCACCCAATAATGAACGATGATGATCTTCTATACATATAATAAAAATGTAAAAAAGCTGTGTCTGTACATTGAAGATATTTATCTCAAAATAACTTAGGACGACTAAAAAACAGTAACAGAACATGAATCAATGATTTTTAAAATTTTTGTCTGTCTGTTTGTCTGTTTGTCTGTTTATCTGTTTGTCTGTTTGTTCGCGCTAATCTCGGAAACTACTGAACCAATTCGAATGAAACTTTTTTATTGTATAGCTGTAATATCAGGGCAACTTATAGGATATATTATATTTTGAAGACCAGGCTCCTTGATGTAGAACCACAACAGCCCAGCTTAACTATAAGAGGTAGGTCAATGGCACTTTAACAAAAGTTGTTCAGATTGATGAGCATTTTATGATGCCATATAAAAATCAAAGATGATGGAACATCTGGTTTGGAACTCTAAGAGCCCAGCTCCACTATAACAAATATGGAATGAAATGGAATGGAAAAATGTCAAATGTGATGAGCATTTTTGGATGAGATCCTAATAAGGAAGGATATTCCAAACTTAAACCCCTAATGGAGCGAAAAGGGGGTTCCAAGTTTGTATATCTGTAAGCCAAGAGTCATAAAGTTCACGCAAACGAAGTTGCGGGCGGCCACTATAGATAATAATAATGATGTGTTAACAATAGTAGAATAGCAATCTAGCTCTAGACTCAACTGATCATGTGTATTAATGTGTATTAATAAGTTACTGGTTGTTATTTGTTTTGTTTCCCGAATAAATAAATGGATATTTTTTTTTTTTTTATAGGATAGGGGGCAGACGAGCATACGGATCACCTGATGTTAAGCGAGTACCGATATATTGTTTTTCATTACATTTGCTCGTATATTGGATTTTATTTTATAATTTTGAAACACATTTAAGGCAATTTTTTGTTACTCCAGCGCAGGATGAGGTAGTTTCGTATTTAATTGTTTTTTTTTTAATCTTATAAGTAGCAGACGAACAGATGGATCATCTGTTGTTAAGGGATTGTTGCTGTACAACTCCAGTAGAGACACAAGTGCTCTTAGATTCCAAACATTTTCTGACCCCCTTCCCCAAATTAGGCGTGTAGCCTCACTCATTCGGCAAAGCACAGCGCAGGCGCTGCTTCACGCCGGATTTCTGTGAGGCCGTAGTATCACTCCGGTCGAGACAGTCCAGTCATGTAGGTAAAATAGTAGTAGGCAGGTACCTATAGCTCTGATATATTATTATTTCCCAAATAAATACATTAGGTACTTAAATATACATAACAAACATGAATACTAATTGAATTTCTTACCTAATGCTCACAATTCCAGTGGATAAATTATGTTAATAGGAAAATATTTGTATTGAGCTATTTATATTTTTAATGCCATGTTGTCTTGATGATTTTTCGCGCCTTTATTCAGTCAATAAAGTCGTGATTCTTGAGGAACTATTACGGAGTTCCATAGTATTATAACCAATAGGGTTACCATACTCTATGACGTAAGCGGTAGTAGCACCATCAATTAATTTCATGACTTTCTTGATGCATTATATTTGGTAACTACTGAGCGAGAAGATAACAAAATCGTCGCGCGAATTACCAACATTTCCAGATTGTTGTTTGCTCTGGTATTTTGCTGTGATTATTTTTATTTCTTTCTCGCAAGTGTGATAAAAAACGTCATCTAAAATGCGTGCATTTGAGACTGTTATAAAAGAAACAACTGCCTCGTGAATAATAAGTAGGTACCTACTTACACTCCCTTGTATCATACAAGTAATATTTGACATTCATAAATGTTCTGTATGGACTTAAAACTGAATAAAGGATATTTCTATTTATAAACATAATGGAGTAGGTGCGAAGTATCTCTCGTTCACGATAAAGGTATTACAAAATTATGATATCAAGAGAACAAAAGTGTGTAACGGGTAAATTAATTAATTATATTTTTTTTTGACTGGTGCCCCTTAGGAAAGAGGAAAACCTGTGTAAGTCACTCACCTACTGTTTGAAATTTTAAATATTATAGATTGATCTAACTAATTTGGTTCTCTAATAATAATTCGAGTAGGTACAATTTTGGCATTAGCAGAAAAGGCCACAACTGGGTTTCCCATAGTAATCCAGAATTTTAAGCGAATGACGATGACGATACTGTCACTGCAGTTGCAGCTTTAACTTTTGATTTCTGAGTCGATAACACCCGCATTACGTTTTGCAAGCTATTCAAAAATCGGGAACATCACGCAACATTTCAGGTGGACCAAAAAGACGGAGATTACGAAAATGGACCACGTTATTTTTCCCGCATCCGATTGTCATAATATCGTCGGTTATTCGCGGATTGCTAAACTACTGCCGCTTATCATTCGACTGAATATGTTTAGTGTCCGTTGCACATGCGCTATAAGTGAACTGAATAACGTGACTTGAAAACCTTTGATAAAACGATTGCCTAACCAAAATCGTGTCTATGATTAAAATGTGGGGTTTTTAACCGAGGCTCAATAAGAGATAGCTTACAGACTACACGTTGAGTTACTTGTGGTGTTAACTATCAGTCAAATTTCTTCAATTGATAGGGTCATTTTGAGATTACGTAAACAGATTTTTGTAAATTTAAATCCCCTCTCCTCTCTGTCTACAAAATGTGCATTTTTTGTTCAGGTTTATTGAAAATAAGCAGAGCGTCCCCTCAATGATGATGATTTGATGCTTAAGTAGGTAATACCTGAACATCTTCATATTGAACCGTGCGCGAGATTGCGTGGGAATTGGATTGAAGAAATATGGCAGATTGTAGTAACCCGAACGAGTTCTCTGTACTTAAGAAGTATTTATTGCTTCTTAGTTAAAACAACAGCATTAGTCCTCAAGAGTTAGCTGCAGGTAACGCACCTGAAAAAGCAAAATTGATAAGAAATTTCTTCTCAAGCGAATACCTTTTCAGGCTCAATCAAACCCGTGGCTAAGACGTGAGTAATAAATATTACTTAATGTAATTAAATTTTATTTCCACACCTGTCATAAACTCAGCTCAGGTATTAAGTTTATTGACTTCAGTGTAATAATATCAGACATACAGAGTTAAGGTGTGCAACACTTTTTGTATATAATTTCCGACATTTCACCAGTCCAGGTGCAGTGAAAAGTGTTTATGGACGTCTATTTTATAATATTCATTTTCAAATAAGTACTTAACTAATAATAATAACGTGTTGTATGCAAATATCTTGAATATTATGTAATAATAAGTCGTGAGGTATAATTGATCTACATTGTATCCCATCATGCTAATTAGGCAGTAAGGACCCACCCACTGCTGATTATAGGCCTCCTTTCTTTTACACCACTGTTTCCAATCATGTGCTACTCAGGTCCATGCAGTCCCATCAATTTTAGCAAATTATGATGTCAAAAGGCTAGGACTTCTGCATCTATCGTTTCTAGAGCACCACTCGGGACATAAGTTTAGTTCACATGCCAGCATCTAGCCTACCTGATGACCAGCCCAATTTCACTTGACTTAATTTGACGTCCTGTCATAAAAGAGTATTAATAACCTTGACATTCGGTTTTCTGTTGAAATAATCCGCATTATATGAAATGATTTTACATATACTTCAAAGACCTATTGATAAGATCAAGACTGTAGCAGTACTAGCAGTAAGGATAATACATAGAGATATACCGAGTTTATGCAAGGGATCCTGCCTACAGGCCAAGATATTGACAATTTTATTCTTAGATTAGTCCAGATGCAGTAAAGCTTCCATATTTGGTTACTGTAACTGAACGATTTTACGTATATTTGACGTAGCCTGTGACATAACGTCTTGGACAATACATCAATTCATTTGCCCATGAATCACTACCAGGAGCTCTAGCCTTCAACGTCACTGATAGGGTTTTGAGGAAATAGGAAAACCCGCGGGACAGACTCTAACGTAGCGTAGGAAGTGCCTATGAGTGGCGATGTACGTACAATGTGTCATCCAAACGAATTTCTCCTCATCCGGACCCAAAAACTATCTCTCTTGGGGTAATTTTAGCACTTTCTCTAAAATACAAGTAGTTAGATGCTAGCTAGCTAGCTAAGCCAACGGAACAAGGACTGCTCGATTTAAACTTATCATTATAAAAGTACTTGTATTTCAATTCGTTAATTTACCAAACATTTTTAACGAATCTGCACAGTAAGTCAGGTTTCTGCTGATTTAATGTATCTACTATGAGTTTTTTTTTCGGAGAAGCACGTGGTGATAACGTTAATTTAATATATAGTTTTTGTTTACTTGCCGATTCGGGGCCCACCTGCAATTCAATATCAAACAAAAGCAAAACGTATGGAATTACAGTCATTGAGTGTAGTCCACAAGTTTAAAGCTCAGCGGACAATAGCGCATGCTCAAAGTTTTTCTGGTAGATTTGGGATATAACTTAGTTCAGTTCCAGTCTGAGAACTAAAATTAATATTGCGCTCATGATTATCACTGGAAGTGGGATCATTTCTCTGAACGTAGAGATGGACGACGGAGTTGACAATACTACTGGAGTGGTCATTCAGGGAGGCGTAGTGTAGGATTCCATGTAGCCCGATGGACTGGTGATTTGAGATAGAATGCTCTGAGTTAGATGCTTGCGCATATAGATTTTTATCATTAGGTATCCTGTAGTTACTAAGTATTATGTATTATGTGCTAATGTGACATTTGTGAAGACAGTATCTGGTTCTCATTTTGCCATCGGAAATTCAGAAATATGATACAACATTACCTAGGTGCAGATAGTAATAAAATTAGCTAACGTGTTATTTTTTTATACCGTAATAACAAAATTATATAATTTTTTGTGTCTTTTTTTAATACTTATTATTTATTTATTTTCCGTTTTTATTAGATACACAAGTGTATGTAATTATTAAAAAATTGGAACTATGAAAATTAATGAATAAATTAATATACCTACTTACTTTATTAAAAAAGTGACATTACATCATGGCGGCGGGTCTAACCGACCGCCCCGGGCGGGCAGCCGGCGGCCGAGGGTTCGCTCCCACAGCGCTGACGCGGTGCCATTGAAAATGCTCGAGCACTTGATGTCCAAGAGTAGTATTTAAACCGCAGGCGCCGGGGCAGGAAGCATCCACCACTCATCTTTACATCTCATACTAATTGTGCAGTGAAACATGAACATCATTGGGCTTTCGGCTGTCATCGCCATTTTGGCGGCAAATGGTGAGTGCGTAGATTAATTTATTTTTTAATATTTTATTCAAAATATAAACAAAATTAAGTAAATAATTTTAAAATCATCATTACATTTTTTAATCTAAGTAATTAATCTTTTAATAACAATATTTTTAATGTAATAAAATTAACTAATTTCAATAAAGCAACGATTTTCAGATATTATTATAAATTGTTTTCTATATTCAATTCAAATAAGAAGTTCAAAAAGGATTAGTAAAGGCAATATTCATAATTTATAAAAAACTTAAAAAATATCTATCTCGCCTAATAGAGTTTAGCTACCTAATTTATGCCATTTATCAAGAGAAAAATACTTAATATATTTTTGCTAAGAAATAAAAGTAAATTTTATACTTTATGTATACGAAAATATTGTAGTTAAAAGTAGAAATCATCCATAATAACAATATCTTGGCATTTCTATACAAGTTCCCAAACTTGTTTTGTGTACTGACTTAAATAATATGTTTTTTAAAACGTCCCCCGTTATTAAATACCTTCTTAAATAACATTAATATATTTCAAATTTTGTTTTCTTAGTCTTTCGCCCCCCTTTAGGCCTTACGCACTAAGGGGGCGTTATCGCCCATTTTGGAAAAGCCTGATAACACTAATCCGTGTAGTGCATAAAATCCATGAGAGACATGCAAAACACGTGGTTTGTTACTTTACCAGCGCCGGCTCGCGAAAACATCCGACGAAAACAATCTACACGAAAACACTACACTCTTGAAATCAGCACCAAAGCAACTATTTGTTTATACACTATTCTAGTTTTAACGACCAGGTTACGAGTGGGAAACGTAAACCGAAACAGGGGGTCGAAAAGACCCCCAACTCGAAAAAAACAATAATACGCACAATTTTTTTTCCATCTTTTTATCCCGTCTATCTATAAAGACGCTCACTTCTATTGTGGTATACGTTATACGTTGGTGTGCAGCTTATTATTAACATTTTGTGTTATTAATTAGCAATTAACAATACACCTGTACTATTATTTATTCTGTGGCCCTGCGTCAACAACAAAGAAACATTCTCAGCAGATGGGCCAGTGGCTAGACCCGCGGTCGCGCGGGATTCTGTTCCCGCTGAATTGGTAATGATATAAATTCCGAATTGGATACGGAATTCACTCCAATTTCAAGCGTTTTAGAAATGAACAAACAATCACAATATATTGGTTACTACAATCTGTAACTTCAATTAATTTAATTAAGTTATTCTATTTAATTTTATTAATTCAATTTAATTTCTTATGGTGCAATCTGCGGTGCCCGAAATTAAGATGCTAGTAAAAATAATCACCTCATTTATTATTTTCATAATATAATTCATTTCATTTTCAATTTTATTGCTTATGCAACTGTCAGATCGCTTAGTTTTATGGATCGATAACAAACACATACCTTCACACTTAAGTTCAATCTGTAATTAAAACTCATTACAGTTTTGCTCAATTAATCTACAAAGTGATAAGGAACTAGACTAATCAACTTATTAAAAGATTAAATAGTCAACCGCGGCATCAATAGGCATGCAATAATGCAGGTGATAATGTGAACGCTAGTACTTAAGTATCACAGAGTCTTGTACTCACGGGCCCCGTTGGTCGTACACCTGACACTGGTGTCCCATCGAAATATGAGAGTAAAGGTGCATTTGTGTCTACGCGCACCCTTGTGCACTATGTCCTGATTCGAAAGCTGATCGTTGAGATTTGCCGCTATAGCCAAAATATGTGATCAGATACGTCCGGTATTGCCCCGTGAAAAAATCCAAAAATTGAGAAGACCAAGAAAGTCTCCAAAACGGCTTTTTGAGGAACTTAAGGAGTTCCCATGTTTTATAATTTATAATCAACTAGCGGCCGCCCGCGACTTCGTTCGCGTGGAAAAGTAACTTTTTACCCCCCTTTCAACCCCCTTTTCGCAATAAAAAGTAGCCTATGTTCTTTCTCAGGGTCTAGATTATCTGTATACCAAATTTCATTTAAATCCGTTGAGTAGTTTTGGCGTGAAAGAGTAACAGACAGACAGAGTTACTTTCGCATTTATAATATTAGTATAGTAGTATCAGATGGGGTTAACATATTCTATGACATAACGAGGGAGGCACCATCATTTAACTTGACCACTTTATTGACCTTAGAGCATTAAACGCTCTAAGTTATTGACACATCATGAGGCCTGTGAATTAATTAAGCTACCGAAAAATAGTTTTTTTTTTATATTAAGAAGGACGAGCCATAAAAACAATGAGTTTAGTTGGTACCTAAGTAGTTTTTTTTGTAATTATGACCACTTGCTGCCTAATAAGGCATGTCACATAACACTACACTCATGGCGACCCACACCCAATTTACCCACACTATTTATAAAGTACGGACAAATTCTTCAACCGATGTTTTTAGAGGTGATGTCTAAAGAAATCAGTTCAAAAGAAAGTCATTTGGATTTAGGATATTACTCTGTGCTTAGGGTGCGTTTCCACAGAAGCGGACCTGCTTGGAGTTGAGTGGAGACTTATAAAAATTTACTTGAATTGATTGCTCATCAGAGTATTTTGAACAGTTTTTACAAGTCTCCGCTCAACTCCACGCAGCTCTGTGGAAACTCACCCTTACATTATTTAAATTTGCTTCAATCGGTTGCATTCAAAACTAATCATGTCGGTGCCTGGGATACGCTAGATTTTTTTTTAATCTACATATTTAATTTAGGGATTTTAACAATAATTTATGTCAGTCCCATCGTTTATTGGGATACGCTAGATAATAATTAAGAAACTATCCGAAACGTGCAGGTTTCCCATGTTTTTTTTAAGAAAGAAATTAGCCCATTTATTTAAAACAATCTGGAAGTTCATGCTCGGATTTGAACTTACGACTCTAAGCTACCAACGTCATAATCATAATCGTTTATTGCATGCCACCAATCAACCTGGTCTCAAACTAGGGCAACCCCTATACTATGAGTGCCAGAAGACGATAGATATTAACTGGAGGCGTCAACCCAGAACACACAGACCCAAGAAAACTTAGAAAATGTAGTTTCCTAAATTGATCGGGAATCGAACGATCTTACGCGCTTCGGGCGAATAACTTAGAGCCACTGCGCCATCCAGGCCGAGTGTTCACAGATACCTGTATTTTCAAAATCGCAGGTGATGAAAATGTTTAGCACAATACAAATACATTACTTTGATCCTTTTAACATTACTCGATACTTAGCATACCTAGTTTCAAGAGGTCATAGCTATTTACCCAGCTATTTCTTCGCCTAAGTGGTTTCTATTACATATTCAGGAATTTGTACACCTTGTCACGATCTCGATGTAAGCAGATTTTTTGCAGGATTACTTAACTGAATTATTAATGATATGAATAACTATTTTTTGCTTCATGTTGTAAGAATATCCGTTTGTCATACGATTGAAGTTCAAGGCGGTTCAGCTTTTAAAAGTAACGAACACGGGGTCCTTTGATTGACCCACAAGCGCCGCTATTCGATTTTTATTGATTAGTAACTTAAATTATCCATTTCAATATTTATATCAGTTCTCAGCAAAATTGTTATAGTACAACACCCTCCTGTCAATTTGATCTTAGCCTTACTATAAAGGCTGGTACTGTACAAAAACTTTAAAATGGCACTCAAAATCATTATTTGTCTAATTGTAAGCGCAGTGGTCTGACGGTTGAGACGCACGGGTCGCGTGTTCGATTCCCGCCAACCACCAACACAAACTTTGTTGATGAAACAAATATTTTGACTGCTTAGGTGGCCAATTTAATTAGGCGTCGACTGTTGCACCTACCTATCTAGCAAATTCGTTGCCAGTTTTAACAATAATTTACGATTATGACTGTATGACATTACCTAAGTACAATATGTGCCAAAAAATACTTTTCTCCAGTACTTATTTGAAAATAAGAAGATAAAAGATAACAGAGATTTTCTAACGACTGTTACAAATCTCTTTTATCTTTTATATGAAAGACTTTTCATCAGAAAGAATGAAAATCAAATGAAAGCGCTGGCTAGTTGATCGAATATGCAACCTATGTGATTTCATTTCCTATAAACGCCAACACTTTCAGCCTACTGTCTACCGCACGGAATTGGGAACTTTTTCTATTATTTATATCATTTGTTTTTTACTTACGGATGCCAATGTGCAGCGAAAAAGTTAACCAACAAAATATTCTCTAATATTTCATACCTAACTTCATGGTGCTAGGAACAACCGTATCTAAGTCATATCTAAGTAGGTATACTAAAATCTGTCAAGTCAGCATCCGATTCTCACCAATTAGTTTCATATCAATTGAGAAAATTCCTAAATGAATTCATTTTAACAACATTTAGCAATCGGAGATAGGTATATTGGTACAAAACGGCTTAACTGTTTCTAATACCGTTTAACTCAAATAGAGTAAGAAATTTTGTTCAAGTACGTTAGCTTAGTGGATAAGTCCTCCTTCCAAATGTAGGTTCGCGTCCAAACATGCACCTGGATCTGTCAAGAATCTATGTGCGTTTTTTTCAGTAGCTCGGTGGTGAAAGGGGCTCGAGGAAACCTATATTTTGGGCACATTTCGGTTTGACAACCGTTTGACTTTCGCTGTGTAAAAAACACAGCGAAAGTCAAACGGTTGTCGCGTGGAATTACAGACTTACAAAATCCTTCTGGATCACGATCCAAGCGAAGCGTACACGACAGCTTTGAATGCAACCGGGAGTAACAGAGATGATTAAGGATGGACATCGTGTACTGTATAAGAAATAGTAGGTAATTTTTAGCGCTAATTATATCCCTAACACGTAGTACCTAAACAACAAATGTCTTGTATCAATTACGGTTCAATAAATTGATGGCACCCATTCCCGGCTCGTCAAAGAAAAAAACTATAATAAATCCATCCTAGCTCACTGTGCATAGATTTGCATACGGTTCAGACAGACAAGCGCCTTTAAAAAAGTTGTCAGACGTGAAGTTGATTGGTTGCTGTCTAAAAGAGAATCCAAATCAGTTAGGGCATTCTTTATTGTCCGTTTAAAACGCCACTGAATTCTTAACGAGTCCCGGCGACACGTCTTTTGAATCAAAAATGGACACGTGGTATATATGGCTTTTTCGACCGTCTTTATGTCTGAGGCAGAAGTGCTATTTTTGCACTACGCGGGGTAACTCGATCTGACGCCGTCTGTACGTGCAATTAATTTCGGTTGGATTGAGATATTGACGATTATATTAGCATAATTAATGGCAAATGTTATGGACGTCTGCGACGGTTATAGAATAGTTAATTGATTTAAAAATACTGCATTGTTGATTTATTTGATCTATCTTTTTGGGCATTAAATAGACAGGTAGCTTTGTAGTTACGATTAGGTACTTAACTTATTTAAGTAACCTACTCTTACTTAAATTAAATATGTTTTTAAACTTTCGCGTTGCATTATACAAATACTTCATATGAACGGGACTAAACGCGACGAAAATTAATAAGTAAGTACATACATTCTAGAACTTACTGCTTGACGTTTCGACTGCAACACGTTACAACCACTTGTGACCACGGCTGTTGTAACGCAGTCGAAATGTCAAGCAGTAAATGCTAGAATGTACTTATTAATTATTTTCGTCGCGTTTAGTCCCGTTAAATAAAATACATGGCTACTTGAGGCTTCCTTGACCTTCCAGTTGCGGTGTTCCCTGATCGCTATGACATGTCCTTTTTTAAACGAGAGGTTTGAAAAGAGTACTTCTTTCACGGTAGGCAGCGGCATGACTGTGCCTCGATTGTTGTTGTCTATGAGCGGCGGTTACCATTTACCATCAGATGGGCCGCATGCTCGCCTGCCTACTTCAGCAATAAAAAAAAAGCTAAAAAACTAAATATCAAATTAACGCTAATTAACTCCTGAATTGATCACATCTAGTTAATAATTTTTGAAAAAGAAAAACCGACTATTGGTCGTGAGTAGCCCGGGCGAAAGGATGCTGCCTGACGCCTTGTAACTTATTTAAGAGTAGGTATATTGGTGAACGTGATTTATCTCGTAATACTCTCATATCTATTATATATTGTAGGTATTATCAACTTCTTTGAAGACAAAGATTCTAAGTAGGTTACTAGTGGAATTTTGCATGCTAATTCAAAGCGTATAACAAGGATTATGGCGATACAATGGATGAAACGCGACAATGGTACCTTAAGCTGGATACATGTAGATAATCTCATTAGCATTATAATAATAAAATTGTCTTAAGCGACAAAAGGCGTGTTGTTTCAACAGGACATCTCGCAAGGAAACATTTCCTTGAGAATGTTTGCGCTCCGCATGCGCGCGCGCATGCTTTCGTCGAACAATGCAGCCGAAATCTTTCAACTAAAGCCGCACTATAAAAATAAATAAACTCGAAATACAATCACACCAATCAACCTGGTCTCAAACTAGGGCAACCACTGTACTATGAGTACCAGATGACGTTAATTAACTGGGGGCGTCAACCCAGAACGGGTGCTCTGGGTAGACTCAAGAAAACTTAGAAAATGTAGTTTCCTAAATCTAAATTTAATTTGCAAAATCCCTCATCATGTTTATGTATAGCTGGCGGCATGGAAGAATTGCGATGACCGTTATTTTGCGCACTTGTAAGAAAGAAGACTTCTATTAAAATTGGTTTCTGCGCACTCAAGGTCATAACTTCTGTTTCATACCGCAGACTATACACTAAAAATATATTTCTATTTCTACTTGTCTATTGAACAAGTGTATTAAAAATCGACCTACTTGATTAGCTGACTTGATCTCCAACAGTATCCGTGGCGCTCGGCTGGGGCTACCGAGCCTCGGACCAGCGGCGCTGGGCGGTGCTCCACCCGGCCTGCGGCGGCCGGCAGCAGTCCCCCATCGCCATCTCGGCCCGCCAGGCCATCCCCATCTCCATACCTGCAATGGAACTCATCGGGTACCAGAACCCTTTGCCTGGCCCGCTCACGATAACCAATAACGGACATTCTGGTAAGTTTATTTATTTTTGTTATAGCAATAACTAAATAATGCACTTAAAAATTCATCGATGGGTTCAGGTGGGACTCGACAACCTTCCACAGTCCGGGTGGCTGTTGTACTGCCAATTCGTCAGCTCATGGCGAATTAAGCATTTACGAAATTCATCGTCGACTTACTTAGTAAGGTGTTCGGTTAGTGTAAGTGGTAGTACAGCTGCCCGGATTGTGGAAAGTTATGGGTTCGAGTTCCACCTGAACCCATCGATGAATTTGCATTATCAACCTAAGGATATTTATTATTACTCAGCGATATCTTGGGTTTGGCCTCCATGCCAAAAGATCGCCAATTTATCCGGTCCTGTGTCATCGCGTGTGAAAAATCCGCAAGGTGGCGTATATAGAACTGAGATCCACTTACATCTACTTACATAGCGATTGGTTATTTTTGATGTGAGATGTCAAAATGTCATTATTTAGTGACGAAGTTGGACCTCAGTCTAACAGTACAAAATTCACTCAGTTTAGCTTCAATCTTCGGATTTAGGGATTTCTGTGTTACTATAGCCAAAAAACGTCCCCCAGCACACGGCCGGCGTTGAGACGCAAGTCGTGGGTTCAAATCCCGCGCCAACACTGTTTGTTGATGAAACAGATGAAACAGAAGGGGGGGGCCCCCTTTCCATACCTATCACTATGAAAGATATTTTTTTGCCGATCGTTGCCTTACGCGGATTCTTCAAGACAGCCTTGACGGCTCGCTCTTGCTATCACGAAAAAGCTAATCACGTCATTCTTTCCAGTGGCCCTAACCATCCCCAAATACAGTTCCGAAGAGGAGAAGAAAGGCTTCCGCCTCCCCTACATCTTCGGGGGTCCCCTCGACAACGAGTACGAGATCGAAGGCCTGCACTTCCACTGGGGAGACAAGAACAACCGGGGCTCAGAGCATACTCTCAACGACATGCGGCTGCCTCTGGAGATGCACATCATCCACAGGAACAAGAAGTATAGGAATCTGGCGGAGGCTCTCCAGCATCCTGATGGTCTTTGCGTGCTTGCGTTCTTCTACCAGGTAATGAATCCGCGGGAGATAATGAATGAGCCTTTTTTTTTTCGATGATCCAGGAGAAATGCGTTACTGCATACCCGTCCGCCCCCCGGCGGACGGGTATGCGTAACGCATTTCGGGTCATGTCGGCCTGCGACCCACGTGACGGGGTATACCGACTAAAACTCCTGAGACTCCCCCTCATCGTCCATCGTATGATCTCCCACGATGTCATAGTTATGGTCATACTACGTTCAATTTCGTTTTAATCCCGGAGAAATCTTCAAGAAACGAGCCTATACCTTCCTAAAGGGCCGGCAACGCATCCGCACTCCTTCTGGTGTAGCTGATGTCCATGGGCGGCGGTGTTCACTTACCATCAGGTGACCCGCTTGCTCGTTTGCTTTCCTATACTTACTATAAAAAAAGAAAAAAAGAAAGCTTCTTTAGCGCGTTAGATCATCAAAATAAGCAAAATAAAAATCAGATGTTTCATACATATGATTTATATTTTGCTTATTTCGATGATCTAACATGCTGAAGGGGTTTTATTCGTGTTACCTATTATGAGGGCTTCGGGATTAAAACGACTAAAATTTTACGGTGTATATGAATACAATCTCGGCGGTCTTATCGCTAAAAGCGAGTAAAGATGATTGACAACCAATGGAAACTGCGGTTAACTCGATCTGCGTGTTACTCCGCTGTAGGTTCGGACGCGACTGAACTGACTGACTATTACAATTAATAGTTAAATTACGTCCCGAAAATAAGTGAGGGCGGACCCCTCATCATCATCATCATTTCAGCCAATAGACGACCATTGCTGGACATAGGCCTCGCCCAAAGTTCTCCACCCAGATCGGTCCTGTGTCACCCGCATCCAAGGGGGGAGTCCACCTTCACCAGATCGTCAGTCCACCTGGTGGGAGGCCTGCCACGGCTGCGGCCTCCTACACGCGGCCTCCACTAAAGGACCTTTCCACCCCAACGGCCGTCTGTTCTCCTTGCAATGTGCCCTGCCCATGCCACTTGAGCCACGTAATTCTTTGGGCTATGTTTGTGACCTTAGATCTATCTCCTGCGGATCTTATCATTTATTGTCCTGGTCCCTCCTACTGACATTATAAAATTCCTCTTCCAGGTGGTAGAATTCGACGCCAAGCTGCTAACCCCGATCGTCAAGAACCTGTCGGCCATCGAGAACTACAACACGAGCATGCAGCTGCCGCACACTTTCTCGCTGTCCTCCATCCTGTCGGGGCTGGACACCGAGCGGTTCTACACCTACAAGGGCTCCCTCACCACCCCTCCCTGCGCGGAGGCGGTTACGTGGGTCGTCTTCTCGGACTACCTCCCGATCTCCGTCTTTCAGGTAACATTTTCTGTATCCTGCCCCCGTATTGCGCACCTGTTCCATAAGCGTGCGAATGATATATGAAAATGGAACAGGTCCGCAATAATTTTCAAAGTTGGCCTCTTGGGCCTGCACCGACTATTGCTAAGCGGTCGCCTATTTGGTGCGTTTGGCAGGGAGAAGTATTATTGTTTGTTTTAATTTAGACCTGTGCGAGGTAGCTGAGGAAAAAACTTCATTTTAGAAGGGTTCCAATAGCATCACTTCATTCTAGAAGTGATTCTATTGGTGGATTTTTTCCTCGCACAGTTCTGGTGGAAAAGCAGCCTTAGCGCAATGGTAGAAACGCAAGGGTTGCGGGTTCGGTTCCGGTTGTGATATTGTCTCAAATCCTCCAACCGATATTTAAGATCAGCCAATGATGTAATCTTTTGTCTACCTTACCTCCTAGGTAAACCTAAAAGTCGAAACGATCGATCTTTTCGAGTGCTTGACCCACAGGCTTCCCGTGTACTCTGGCAGGGTTAAAATATGCGCTTCCTTTGAGGTTTCAAGTAAGGATAATAATATACCTGGTTATTCTTCCAGATGGACAACTTCCGTGGTCTCCTCTCCAACCTCAACCTGCCTCTGGTAGACAACTTCAGACAGCTACAACCACTCTTCGGGCGCCGAGTGTTCGTGCGGATCACCTCCAAGAATCCCAAGTTCAAGAAAACCAAGCTCCACTACTCCAAATGGGATTGGGTGGGACACAAGAAGGCAGAGAACGACGTCGCCGAGTTTGATGAATAAACCAAGGACACATCCCCACGGATCCAATTTATCACTCACCCCCAATACCAAATACTAAAGATTGTTACCTAATCTTACTTGTTTAAATATCTACTCATTATGGTTGTGTGCACTGTTTTATATTGTTTGTATTATAATGTGTGATAGTATGTAAGTATAATATGTAAATATAAGTTTTGTTACTTAAATTTTTAAAATAAACAATTTGAATACAATTTTGTTGGTCTACTTTTATTACTTAAGCAGGTACATTTATACACGAAATGTTATAACACACCTTAAAACATTTATTATATTGATAATAGGTAATACATTTATTAATAAACTACACATACTATGATACAGTAAAACTGAATTATGTATTGTAGTTATCAGCTCCAAACATTGACTGAAAATAAAAAAGATTTTATAAATAGGTTGGTACATAATAGATACATAAATTAGTGTTAACATAAAAAATATTGAAAAATCATACCTGTTACATGGTAACACACTTTCCACAGCACAAAATTTAAACCGCACAGTCGCACGCTTGCAACACTCACTGTACATGTTAATTGAATTTCAAATCCTTTTCATCAAAACAAATCATTATCAACACTAGACGCACACAAAACACATGCAGTTCAAAAATAAAACAATTCCAATTGGTGTTTTAACTGCTATATTACAACTTCAACAAGTCTATACAAGATTAATACTCTGTATTTATTACATAATTAAACCATAATATTTCAATAATTTATCAGCTATGTATATTTTGTTTATTCATATCTTTCAACAATATATTTATGTTCATTTGGTTTGTGGAATGCATTAATTAGAAATCAAACAGATTATTGTAAAATTGCACACATAAACACAATGAATGTAGATTAGTGGTTAGGTTGGCGTCCGTCGGTTGGCGTATGTACAAGTGCCAGTTTGTGCCAAATCAGACAAGGATATCATGCAATAGTTTAGTATTAGCGTACCAAGTCGTCGGGGTTGAACATGCCCTGGAAAAGAAAATGCACTTTTTATACAATGTCTTTAAGAGTCAAAAATATTTTTTTCATCTTACAATACTGTAAAATTAAGATGTGCTAATGTTAACACTAACACTAGCACATCACACCTTGACATAAATTCAATTACTTGACTTATTGCGAGCGATATTTACTATTGGTAAAGTTATAAAGAAAATTAATTACTCAAGCTTTAATAAAATACCTAGTTAAGTTACAGTGACATAGGTTTAAATCTTTACAGCTTTGAGTAAGGCAAAAGTTGATTTACAGGTAGGGAAAATAACACACATGTGAATAACTCCTTTGATTTATGTTAGCTGTTTGTGAATTATTTTATAATAAAAAAAGCTGTTAAAATTTTCAAAATTTAAAACTTAAAGTTGCCATTACACTTCCAGATCATTCAGACATCTGGATGTTACAATCATAAAATTAAAGTTACACACACACACACACCCCTGTTTGAGAGCTGTCTTGTATTATAAAGATTTTTTCCTGTGTAATTCGATATAGTGTGAATAAAGTTAGCCTGTATGTTTTGCTTGACTTTAACTATTCAAGCCCCTCAATGTGCTTACTATCAATCTTATCTATCTTCTTAGGTAATAGTTTGAATAAGCACAAAAATAAAGGTGTTTCTTAAAAAACCCTAAAGCCAAAGGCCTGAAGTGGTGGACCTGGGTATCATTGAGCGAATCAGGCGAAAAAAACAAAATGGGTTAAGAGACCTGAAGATTCATTTCATTCATTCATTCATTCAGATGTTTCTTATGTAAAACTATAGACAAAAAAAATCGGAGCAAAACCTGTTTAGCATACCTTAGCACGACGAAGGATAGAATCTTTGCTAGCATCGTATGGGTGGTCTTTCGATGGGATCTCAAGGACAGATGGCACAGGGGCTGTGTGTGCATCAATCACATGTCTGATCAGCTCGGCAACATTTTGGTTGATGAGGATGATGTCAATATCATCTCGCTTGACGAACCGCTTGAAACACTCCTCAATTTCGCTGACTGCTGTGTCTGAAAATCAAAATAATATTCTTATTAGACTAGTATTTTTTAATAGTTTGGAAATTTTTATGTTTTCTTGTTCTTTCAATGATTAAACAGCAGGACAAAAAAGGCTATATACCTACCGATATAATTTGAAATTAAATTTATGATTTGTTGAAAGTTCCCCCACAAGTTCCATTGCATTTACTACCTAATAAAATTTGTAGAAGGTGAATTATTTGTTTAAAGCTTACTTTCTTTTAGAAAATAAATAAGATCCAGAACAAGCCTAGATAGTATGTGCCAAGTAGGTATTGTGTTTGAAAATTAGAATAAAAAAGGTATTTTTATCATTAATAGTAGGTAAAAGCAGGTCCTCTTGTTTGCGATCTCCTCTGTCGGATTTAAATTACCATTAACATAGATAGTAGTAAGTACAAATGTATTTGTTTGCGTAGTATTGGAACTATATTATTGTTTATACTTCAACATGTAAATTATACATTATGTAGTACCTACATAATCAGAGTTAATCATATCTATATAATATTTTGGGCGTTGTTTTAGTGCGTAGAGTATAACATTATAAAGATACTTACTCTTGTCAACAACCATGAAATTTGGGTGTCTGTTCTTGTTAATTTCACCAATACCGCCAAGGAGGAATCCAACGCATGTGTCCTGTAATCAAATATCCGTGTTTTAGAGCAAAATGCGCAAAATTAGAGCTTAAAATTCAAAAACAAATACCGAATAATATTTCTATGATTATCTGGTTTATACGTATTTCAACCAAAACTTAGTTACCTCATCTCCGATAACGCTGATCAGCTTTCCCTTAACGGCCGCCTGCAAAGCCATTTTTTGGAGATTTTAGTGAAATTTACAAAATATTTTTACTGAATTGAGAAATGTCACAAGGGCTCGTCACCTGACTTATGGATTTTTGCTGTAAAGTTGGCAGTCTTGAGGTGCGTTCAATTAAAATTTATCTATGGTTAATTATCTTTACGCTTAAAAAAATAATTTATAAAATGGTAACCCAGATATTAAATATCTGTGTGTTAAAAAAAATACTTTGACATTGACATTTTTGACAATTTTGACATTCGCTGAAAAATATTGCGTGCGTGCGATGCGATTTCGAAGTGATGTTTTTGTACGAATGTTTGTTGTACAAATTTCTTATATATGAATAAGTTCACAGTGCAAATTTCAAGTAAACTAGTTGAAGTGTATAAAAACATTAATAATGCTTAACATTCAAAGTTACGGCAGTAGTTCCGAGGATGAAGGCGAGCAAGAATCCGAAGTGGTTGCACAGAACAGTAATGAGACTTTGTTGACTCATTTGAAACCCGTTGATCCCAATTTGTCCGTTGCTAAATCAATGCAAGTCTGTGCTGCACCTGTAGTTATGCCTACCGTAAGTATATTTAATCTACCAGCCAATTTATACAGGTTTAATATAACATGTTAAGTGCCCCAGAAATGTTTGTTGATAGCCAACAAAACATGTTTGTTACTTTATCTGGGCATTTAAAGAAGGCCAGACCACTGTGGTTCTTTAGCTACGTAAATAGCTGATGTTGTTGCAGGATTAGGTTTACATCAAAATCTATTTGGCTTTAATATTATTTGATAATATAGCTTCCTGTTAAATTCAATGTAGTTGTCTCAATATATAAAAATTGTAATAACAGTTGCTAACAAACTGCATGCAAAGATTGGCAGAATGTTTGGAAGTTTGAAAATAAATAACTTTTTTGTATAAACAAAATATTCTCAAATCATACAAAAATGTGTTACTAAAGCTTTTTACATAAACTTCCAGAATAATGATGATAACAGAGTCCTCATACCAGCAAATCAAGAATTAATGCACAATCCAAAGTTTGAAGAGCTCTATGCACCCACATACGGCCCAGAGAATCCATTTCAGACTCAGCAAATGAAGGCAAACAGAAACATGCTCTCTGGGTTTGTAGAGATGGCACACATAAGTGATTTTCAGTTTGAGAACCAGAGAAGAACATTCACAAGTTACGGTTACGCCATGGACCCATCCACAGAGAGTGACCAAGGGAATGGAAATGCTGTTGTTTGTAAGGACTTGTTTTTTAACTTATGCTTCTGAGTTAAGAAAATCTAACAATTATATTATCACAATAAGGTGTTCTTTAGCTTGATTTGTATTTTTGGTGCATGTATTACTATTGTTTTCAATAAATCACCACACCATTGGCCTGTCCAGTAATTAGGTGTCCCCCATTAGATGGCCCCATTGGATGAAATTTTTGTCCATCTTTTGGGGCCCAATCAGAATGATTGGGCCCCAAAAGAAGAAAATGCACTGGTCAGATACTATGTATTATGATATTTTGATCCATAGTATGCTATTTTTAATTATTAGAATAGTTACTGGATTGCTACCATGTACCTTATTTTTTAGTTTCTGATATTTCAACACTGTTGCAAACTCCATGGTCTTGATAAATAGTCCCATAAATAGTATTCTAATGTTAGTAACAAAGGAAAGCTTAAAACAATATATCCTAATATCAAATCCTAAACTCATGTTATTATTATTCCAGTATCAGCAATGGTGGCTCCACCTGTTGAATCAGAAGGCAAGTCTGTGTTTGAGACGATAAAGAAAAGACCCCTCGACAAAAAGAAAAGGAATAAAAATGACAACCCTGAAGATGTTAATGGGTTTCTGGGCCCCTGGGGAGGATATGAGGGCGAGAGAAGGTGAGGATTACTTTAGGCAATCTGATATAAAGAACAGTTATATTTATTGTTATGTAACTCTCAGAACTCAATAATACTCTGCCTTATTACAAAACAGATACTAATATTAGTCATGGTTTAGAAATAATAAGTATTTAGACAATGCTCTTAGCAAATACATCATGGAGGTGATTACTTACACATTGTTTGAAAGGCATCTTATTTTTTTCAGAGTAATGAAACCAGAAGGAGATGAGGCGAAGGAGTTGGAAGAAATACTAGCAAAGAGACAAAAGAGAGGCAAAGTTGAAGAGGACAAACCCTTGGAGGAGAAATCTATATTCCACAGTAATATTTGATTTAATCTTAAATTAAAAAAAAAAGAATGATAAAAAAATATTTTGCCAGACATGCACATTTGTCTGAAAAAAAAAAAAACACTTTTTTGAGTTGGTTGATATAAAATCGAATGAGAACACGATTTTTAAAACTTTTATGCACATGATGGCATCCTAAACATATTTTTGATTGTTTCTTATCTTGTTTCCAGTTGACAAAGCGACCGACTACCAGGGTAGGTCGTGGATAGAACCCCCGCGCAGCGAGACACAGCTCAGAAGTGACACGCCGCCCGACAAGTGCTTCCTACCAAAGGTAACATATATTAATAAAAATTTTGGGACACTACATACTTCTTAGGGTTATCCAACTTTTTTGATTCTATCAATGAATGTATCACTAACAAAGATTATATTTATCGTAGAGCAACAATATTACTAGTAATTATGTTAACTAGCAAACAATGGTACGGACCCAGAGTCTGTGGATTCTAATTTATGCAAAAGAAAACAAAAATTTTGGTCAGGCGGTTAAATTTAAATTAGACTTAAATTTAATAAAAAATATTTTCATTTTTATTCCATACGAATCGTTACTCGTTATACCATAGATTTACCCACGGATAGAGGCTCGCACTCACTTCGTTTCAGGACAGTAGTTCCACGTCGATCCGCCTCGATTGCAACGCGCTACTGTTTAGATTTTTCGGTTTGTATATAAAGTTTCTCGATGTCTGTTTGTCTCTTTATAAAGAAGATGAAGATTTGTCGAATCGGGCCTAAATTGATAGTAGTCGTGTGTGTGCGCAGGCGCACATCCACACGTGGAAGGGGCACACGAAGGGCATCGCGGCGGTGCGCTGGTTCCCGCGCACGGCGCACCTGCTGGCCTCGGGCGGCATGGACGCGCGCGTCAAGCTCTGGGAGGTCGGTACACCATTTTTTTAAATTGAACCCACGTCACACCAGGTACTTAAACTATTGCGCTAAGGCTGTAAGGAACACTTCTAAAATGAAGTGATTCTATTGGAACACTTCTAGAATGAAGTGATTCTATTGGAACACTTCTAGAATGAAGTGATTCTATTGGAACACTTCTAGAATGAAGTGATTCTATTGGAACACTTCTAAAATGAAGTGATTCTATTGGAACACTTCTAGAATGAAGTGATTCTATTGGAACACTTCTAGAATGAAGTGATTCTATTGGAACACTTCTAGAATGAAGTGATTCTATTGGAACACTTCTAAAATGAAGTGATTCTATTGGAACACTTCTAGAATGAAGTGATTCTATTGGAACACTTCTAGAATGAAGTGATTCTATTGGAACACTTCTAAAATGAAGTGATTCTATTGGAACACTTCTAAAATGAAGTGATTCTATTGGAACACTTCTAAAATGAAGTGATTCTATTGGAACACTTCTAGAATGAAGTGATTCTATTGGAACACTTCTAAAATGAAGTGATTCTATTGGAACACTTCTAGAATGAAGTGATTCTATTGGAACACTTCTAGAATGAAGTGATTCTATTGGAACACTTCTAAAATGAAGTGATTCTATTGGAACACTTCTAGAATGAAGTGATTCTATTGGAACACTTCTAAAATGAAGTGATTCTATTGGAACACTTCTAAAATGAAGTGATTCTATTGGAACACTTCTAAAATGAAGTGATTCTATTGGAACACTTCTAAAATGAAGTGATTCTATTGGAACACTTCTAAAATGAAGTGATTCTATTGGAACACTTCTAAAATGAAGTGATTCTATTGGAACACTTCTAAAATGAAGTGATTCTATTGGAACACTTCTAGAATGAAGTGATTCTATTGGAACACTTCTAGAATGAAGTGATTCTATTGGAACACTTCTAAAATGAAGTGATTCTATTGGAACACTTCTAAAATGAAGTGATTCTATTGGAACACTTCTAAAATGAAGTGATTCTATTGGAACACTTCTAAAATGAAGTGATTCTATTGGAACACTTCTAGAATGAAGTGATTCTATTGGAACACTTCTAAAATGAAGTGATTCTATTGGAACACTTCTAAAATGAAGTGATTCTATTGGAACACTTCTAAAATGAAGTGATTCTATTGGAACACTTCTAGAATGAAGTGATTCTATTGGAACACTTCTAGAATGAAGTGATTCTATTGGAACACTTCTAGAATGAAGTGATTCTATTGGTGAATTTTTTAGTCGCACACCGCTTAGCTACCTCGCACGGCTCTGGTGGAAAAACAATCAAAATGGTTCATTTTTATATTGAGGACAATCGAGATGACCCCACTCCGCCTGATGGTAAGCGGCCGTGAGATCCAAATATGAGATTGACAGGCACGAAAGAACAGATAGTGTCCATTGAGTCTGTCACTCCAATTATTTTTACTTATGTTATTTGAAATACCAACAGCATTAATTACATAATAAAGGTACAAAGTTTTTATTTATAGTAAGCTAATAACAGGTATTCACATATAGATAAAAAAAATGTGAATAAATACCCAACTACCATTACAATATCGTCAATGGGGACTACCGCGTGTGGAAAATCCATTACATAGTGTACGAGTAGACCGAGGTCCAACTACACGGTGATTTTTGATGTGAGATGTCAAAATGTCACTAAACGACCAATGACGTTGAAGTTAGACATCGGTCTACACGTACGTCATCTAACGCATTTTCCACACGCGGTAGCCCCCATTATAAATTTTCAAGCTTTCTTTCAAATGTACAGATGTTTGTATCGTGTAGTGATGTCCAAAGTATCAAATATTCGTATTTGTCCAGGTGTACGGCGAGCGGCGCTGCGTGCGCACGTACTTCGGGCACCGGCAGGCCGTGCGCGACGTCAACTTCAACAACGCGGGCGACCAGTTCCTGTCCGCGGGTGAGTGGGGACAGGAGGTCGGCTGCTACCTGCTGGCTAAGGGTGGCATGGACTCTAGCTGATTTTGATATTGATGAAAACTTTAACCCACGCGCTAGTCATTCAAGTATAATTTTCTGTCTGTCTGTCGGTCTGTGACTCTTTCACGCCAAAACTACTGAACGGATTTAAATGAAATTTGGTATACAGATGATCTAGACCCTGAGAAAGAACATAGGCTACTTTTTATTGCGAAAAGGGGGTTGTAAGGGGTTAAAAGGGGGGTAAAAAGTTACTTTTCCACGCGGACGAAGTCGCGGGCGGCCGCTAGTAACAAATATTTGTGTATTCGTGCAGGTGTACGGCGAGCGGCGCTGCGTGCGCACGTACTTCGGGCACCGGCAGGCCGTGCGCGACGTCAACTTCAACAACGCGGGCGACCAGTTCCTGTCCGCGGGTGAGTGGGGACAGGAGGTCGGCTGCTACCTGCTGGCTAAGGGTGGCATGGACTCTAGCTGATTTTGATATTGATGAAAACTTTAACCCACGCGCTAGTCATTCAAGTATAATTTAGCTGTCTGTCTGTGTAATGTTCGACAGGTACATGAAGCTCTCTGTGTAGCGTACGCCCGGTACATAAAGTTCTCTCTGTGTAGCGTACGCCCGGTACATAAAGCTCTCTCTGGGGTTAGCGTACGCCCGGTACATAAAGCTCTCTCTGTGTAGCGTACGCCCGGTACATAAAGCTCTCTCTGTGTAGCGTACGCCCGGTACATAAAGCTCTCTCTGTGTAGCGTACGCCCGGTACATAAAGCTCTCTCTGTGTAGCGTACGCCCGGTACATAAAGGCTCTCTCTGTGTAGCGTACGCCCGTACATAAGAGCTATCTCGTGTAGCGTACGCCCGGTACATAGAGCTCTCTCTGTGTTAGCGTACGCCCGTCCATCGAGCTCTCTCTGTGTAGCGTACGACCGGTACATAACGCTCTCTCTGTGTAGCGTACGCCCGGTAACATAAGATCTCTCTCTGTGTAGCGTACGCCCGGTACATCAGCTCTCTCTGTGTAGCGTACGACCGGTACAATAAGCTCTCTCTGTGTACTAGCGACCGGTACATAAAGCTCTCTCTGTGTAGCGTACGCCGGTACATAAAGCTCTCTCTGTAGCGTACGCCGGTACATAAAGCTCTCTCTGTGTAGCGTACGCCCGGTACATAAAGCTCTCTCTGTGTAGCGTACGCCCGGTACATCAAGCTCTCTCTGTGTAGCGTACGACCGGTACATCAAGCTCTCTCTGTGTAGCGTACGACCGGTACATAAAGCTCTCTCTGTGTAGCGTACGACCGGTACATCAAGCTCTCTCTGTGTAGCGTACGCCGGTACATAAAGCTCTCTCTGTAGCGTACGCCGGTACATCAAGCTCTCTCTGTGTAGCGTACGCCCGGTACATCAAGCTCTCTCTGTGTAGCGTACGCCCGGTACATCAAGCTCTCTCTGTGTAGCGTACGACCGGTACATAAAGTTATCTCTGTGTAGCGTACGCCGGTACATAAGCTCTCTCTGTGTAGCGTACGCCCGGTACATAAGCTCTCTCTGTGTAGCGTACGACCGTACATAAAGTTATCTCTGTGTAGCGTACGACCGGTACATAAAGCTCTCTCTGTGTAGCGTACGACCGGTACATAAAGCTCTCTCTGTGTAGCGTACGCCCGGTACATCAAGCTCTCTCTGTGTAGCGTACGACCGGTACATCAAGCTCTCTCTGTGTAGCGTACGACCGGTACATAAAGCTCTCTCTGTGTAGCGTACGACCGGTACATCAAGCTCTCTCTGTGTAGCGTACGCCCGGTACATAAAGCTCTCTCTGTGTAGCGTACGCCCGGTACATCAAGCTCTCTCTGTGTAGCGTACGACCGGTACATCAAGTTATCTCTGTGTAGCGTACGACCGGTACATAAAGCTCTCTCTGTGTAGCGTACGACCGGTACATAAAGCTCTCTCTGTCCGTAGCGTACGCCCGGTACAGGTGTACGGTGTACTTTAAATAAGTCGCATCGGCAAAGTTCATCTACGCAGAAGAGTGCATGTTATAGCCGATTGATTACGATTGCGAATGCTACACTGTTGAAATACAGACTTTATTGCGTTACATTAAGATGACAAATCAAAAAAATCTAGTGAGTAGTGCTATCTCGCTCATTATAGGTAGGTATTACAGTACAATTTACCACTGTCGAGTGTCGCGGTTGCTGTAGCAACCGAACATGGCGCGCACGCATCAACCAATTAGAAATTGTTACGTTTAGCGCGCGTAAGCGCAACGTTGTGATTTGGTTAATATTGTTTAAATTTGAGACTTCTGCGCGGGTACATCGGTGTAAGCTTATAAAATGACTGTACATAAATCTTGAAAAGGTGTAGAGAGGACGCAGTGGAAATTAGAATAACCGCCGTGTAGAATGATGTAAATAATATTTATTCACATAGCTTAAAGCCAAACGGAACAGAGTTGTTGGTAAGTAGCAAGTATGAAGTGTCAGATAGACACTATTAGAACAAAATCATATTTAGAACATTGATTTAAATACGGCCAGTGTCTGATTAATACTAGAAAGCAGGTTTTACCTACAATTAAGCATATGTCTCTCTGTGTAGCGTACGACCGTACATCAAGCTATATGTATCTCTGTGTAGCGTACGACCGGTACATCAAGCTATATGTATCTCTGTGTAGCGTACGACCGGTACATCAAGCTATATATATCTCTATATAGCGTACGACCGGTACATCAAGCTTTATGTATCTCTGTGTAGCGTACGACCGTACATCAAGCTATATGTATCTCTGTTGCGTACGACCGGTACATCAAGCTATATATATCTCTATATAGCGTACGACCGGTACATCAAGCTATATGTATCTCTGTGTAGCGTACGACCGGTACATCAAGCTATATGTCTGTCTGTGTAGCGTACGACCGGTACATCAAGCTATATGTATCTCTGTGTAGCGTACGACCGGTACATCAAGCTATAGTATCTCTGTGTAGCGTACGACCGGTACATCAAGCTATATGTATCTCTGTGTAGCGTACGACCGGTACATCAAGCTATATATATCTCTATATAGCGTACGACCGGTACATCAAGCTATATGTATCTCTGTGTAGCGTACGACCGGTACATCACTATATGTATCTCTGTGTAGCGTACGACCGGTACATCAAGCTATATGTATCTCTGTATGTAGCGTACGACCGGTACATCAAGCTATATGTCTCTCTGTATGTAGCGTACGACCGGTACATCAAGCTATATGTCTCTCTGTATGTAGCGTACGACCGGTACATCAAGCTATATGTCTCTCTGTATGTAGCGTACAACCGGTACATCAAGCTATATGTATCTCTGTGTAGCGTACGACCGGTACATAAAGTTATCTCTCTGTATGTAGCGTACGACCGGTACATCAAGCTGTGGGACACGGAGTCGGGCGCGTGCGTGTCGCGCTTCACGTCGCGCAAGGTGCCGTACTGCGCCAAGTTCAACCCCGACCCCGACAAGCAGCACCTCTTCGTGGCCGGCACCTCCGACAAGAAGATCATCTGCGTAAGTGACATTCATCATCTATAGACTATACTATTTATAAACAGGGTTGCCATCTCTAAAATTTGGAAAATAGGACAAGACACGTTAAAACCCCAGATTCTAGAGTCCGGAAGCCGGACATATCAACAAGATCTTTTAAACATATTCAATGTTATTTATTTTTTAAAACCCGGTCTATACTCCAAACTGGAATTCAAGACCAAAAAATCTACGACAGATACGTCACTGTCAAATCTGTTAAAGTCACTTATGTCATTTTCAAGTGACGTTTTCAGGTTTCGCCAACCTTTTTGGCATTATTTTTCTTATTATACAGACTAAAATCAGCGAGTGTTTTTAGAAAAAAAAAAGGGGTACCTATACTATGGTACGATCATTTTATTGCAGTAGCAACATTGTAGTAGATTTTTTGGTCTTGAATTCTTTTTTTAAAATTTTGGGTATACAAATAAAACCTTCCCCGGACGCTCCCCAGATGCCCTCTAAACTAGGACAAATCGGAGGAAACCCGGACGGATGGCAACCCTATTTATAAAGAGGTTATTCTCATATTCCACACTAGGGCTTACAGTTGTAGGTATTTCTAATTTTATTTTGGTAATAGCAATTCTTTGCAATTTATTCTTAAGTAAATATTGGCGAATTAAACACTTACGAAATTCGTCGGCCTAGTAAGGGGTTCGGTTAGTATAATTGGTAGTACAGCCACCCGGACTGTGGAAGGTTGTGGGTTCGAGTCTCACCTGATCCCGTCGATGAATATTCAAGTGCATTATTTACTTGAAGATATTTTGTATTGTATTTGTATGTATGTTTAGTGGGACACGCGCAGCGGCGAGGTGGCGCAGGAGTACGACCGGCACCTGGGCGCCGTCAACACCATCACCTTCGTGGACGACAACCGCCGCTTCGTCACCACCTCCGACGACAAGAGCCTGCGCGTCTGGGAGTGGTTAGTTCATATCTTTTTTTTTTCCCAGGGGAAACCATCATGGCCTTCACCTTGCACATGTGGGGGACAAGGTTGGTGTGTGGGACTCTAACCCTAACCAAAACCCCTGGGGTGTCCATCTCCAGCGCAATCGCGGTCGGATACCCCCAGCCGGCGGACTGGACCGTACCGCAAATCGCGCTCAGCCACTTTGAGCCAAATGTAATGCAGCCTTCCCAAATGCGCGACCTACAGGACACCCAGTAGATTTTTTTTCCCTCGCGGAGTCGTAATACTGAGCAAGCCACTCCCCAGTAGTGGCATGCTTACGTACTCCGAAGCCCTTTGTAGTCGCCCTCTTACGACAGGCGGGAATACCTTGCAGTATTCTTAACGCCCCTAGCCACAGGGCACGTGGTCAGTTCATATCTCACACAACAGCTCCATGGGCGTAATCAGGGGGAGCAGGGGAGGGCAGCTGCTTTAGCGTGGGAACCTTCCGCTCCCCACAACAATTTGAACTTTTAACGATACCCCATTAGATGGGGTAGATCGAATTTTATTTTCGAATAAACTTTTCGCTGTACAAGTTTTTTTACAATAACCAATTTTGGCAAGCGGTGCAGAAACGAGAAGAACGAGCCAGGACAAACATACAGACATGATGGAACTAAAAAGAGGGCGGCTGAGGGTAGATTGCTATGCTCGGAATCTCCTTGCGTGATCGTGTCAGAAATGATGAGATCCGCAGGAGATCTAAGGTCACGGACATAGTCCAAAGATTGCGTGGCTGAAGTGACAATGGGCAGGGCACATTGCGAGTAGAACAGACGGCCGCGCCGGCCGTTGGGGTGGAAAGGTCCTTGAGTGGAGGAGGCCGCAGTCCGTGTGCCTCCCACCAGGTGGACCGACGGTCTGGTGAAGGTCGCGGGAGTCCCTTGGATGCGGGTGGCACAAGACCGATCTGTGTGGAGAGCTTTGGGGGAGGCCTATGTCCAGCAGTGGACGTCTGTTGGCTGAAATGATTATGAAGATGATGAAACAATGTATTATTATTTATTTATTACTTCTAATATTGAAATTAGAAGCCATGTCCATATAAATTATGGAATAGCTCATATCGCTCGAAGCGCTCGCTCACAATAACAGAACGAGGGCGATGCGCTAATTGCGACTAGATAACAGGGACCATTCAAGTATTACGTAAGCATCAATGGGGGGAGGAGGGGTGTTGGCTTTGCTTACTTTTGGTAAATTCAGGAAGAAAAAGTATATTTTATCGCCAATTTTTGCTGACAATGGGGGGAGGGGGGTTAAATTTCCCAAAAAATCTGCTTACGTAATACTTGAATGGTCCCACATACCCAAGATTCAGAACAATAATCTCCACCTTTAATCTCACGGGTTAAAGTTCAAAATCCTTTGGCAAAACTGGTGGGGAAACTTCACTGGCTTATATCGGACAAACTTATGAAAGTGCATCTTGCGGCCGCTCTCAGTTTTTATGATTCATCCCCCAGGGACATCCCCGTGGACATGAAGTACATCGCGGACCCGTCGATGCACTCGCTGCCGGCGGTGACGGCGTCGCCCAACGGCAAGTGGCTCGCGTGCCAGAGCATGGACAACAAGGTCATCGTGTTCAGCGCGCTCAACCGGTTCAAGATGAACCGCAAGAAGACCTTCACGCGGCACATGGTGGCCGGCTACGCCTGCTCCGTCGACTACTCGCCGGATATGAGTACGTTGCATTCTATACTGTATTGTCGACCCGTTTGGGTTCAGTGGTAGTGAAATGCTGCGTCTGGGCCATGGGTTGCGGGTTCGATCCCCGCACAGTACAAACATTTGTGTGCATGAACATGTTTGTTTGTATTGGTCTGGGTGTTTACTATCTATACTAATAATAAAGCTGAAGAGTTTGTTTGTTTGTTTGAACGCGCTAATCTCCGAAACTACTAGTGCGATTTGAATAATTCTTTTTTTGTTGGTTCCTTTTCGAGGAAGCTATAGGCTAAATAACATTACGCTATGACCAATAGGAGCAAAGACAGAGCGGTAAATGTGTAAAAACGGGGAAAATTATTCATTTTTGAAGGCTTTCTTTGCGTGCGCTGCGAAAACGGTTCACACAAAAAATATGTATGAAAGAATTATTCCTCTATACATGATCTAAAAAAAGTCCGCGACGGCATATGTCTATCTTTTAAGGTTTAGTCACAATGACCGTTTTTTATGGTACCAAATTTGGTCGAAATAATTTGTTTAAGTTGTATCAACATAATAATATTAAGGGGTTGTAAGGGGTTAAAAGGGGGGTAAAAGTTACTTTTCCACGCGGACGAAGTCGCGGGCGGCCGCTAGTGTATTATAAGTATGTATTTACAAAAGAAAGTATTATACGTATATATTTGTTATTCCGGTGGTTCTGATATCTGTAACACAGGTGCTTGAGCTACCTATCTCAGAGTCAGGCCAATGTATGTGATGTAGTGAAATATTATTATTATTATACTTGGCTCCATTTTAACCCTAATAAGGCCATGACTCGCCACCTAATTTTGAACCTTATCTGTCATAAGTGTTTGAAGCAATGATTCACACAGGTTTGTACAGACATATTCATAAGTATCTCATTTTCGATCAATATGGATTTGTAAAAGATCGCTCAACCAATACGAATCTAGTGCTCTTTGCATCCGAATTGATGGAATCTGTCGATCAGGGATTTCAAGTAGACGCAGTCTATACAGATTTTTCAAAGGCTTTCGATAAGGTCAATCAGAGAATTCTTTTGAAAAAACTGTACACATTTGGGTTATCAGGCAATCTTTTGAAGTGCTGCGATTCATATCTAAAAAATAGGCCGTCACAGGTAGTTATAGACGGAGTACAGTCAGCCCCCTTTATAGCACTCTCATGAGTTCCTCAGGGTTCTGTGTTGGGTCCCTTGTTTTTAACATATTCATAAATGACATAGCTAAGGTGACTAAACACAGTAAAATTTATAGTTTGCTGATGTTGCTGAAGTTGACCAAGATCAAGCGATATAGACTCGCGCACGCAGCAGAAAGCTTTCTCAATAGAAAATTTTCCCCGATTTTGAAACATTATTCATTGGTGCTCCGCTCCTTTTGATCTTAGCGTGATATTATAAAGCCTATAGCCTTCGGGAATAGTAGTTCCTGAGATTAGCGCTCAAACCAACAAACAAACAAACTCTTCAGCTTTATAATATTAGTATACGAGTAGATAGTGGCCCGCCGTCACTTCGTTTCGAGAAAGTAGTTCCACTGTCTACCAATAGATGGCGCTGCGAGTCAATAACATCGCGCAAGTGTTTCGTAATTTCGGTTCACATTAGTTAGTATAGAAAAGTACCGGAGTGAATAGTGATACCACGGCCTTACAGAAGACTCCTCTACCGTGCGCTTTACACGACACTTTCTGCCGCGCACCTCCTCATTGTGAAATCAACTTTTGCAGCGGTATTTCCGAACCGGTACGACATCCAAATCTTCAAGAAACGAGCCTATACCTTCCTAAAGGGCCGGCAACGCATCCGCACTCCTTCTGGTGTAGCTGATGTCCATGGGCGGCGGTGTTCACTTACCATCAGGTGACCCGCTTGCTCGTTTGCCTTCGTAAACTATAAAAAAAAAAGACCGGCGTGAAGCTGCGCCTGCGCTGTGTTTCGCTGAGTGAGTGAGGGTACCGGACGCTCACCTGGGGGGATGGGGATAAAAGTCTCCACTGGTGCTTGTGACTCCACTGGTGTTGCAGATGTCCATGAGCGGCGGCAATTGCTTACCATCAGGTGATCCGCCTGCTCGTCTGCCACATCACATAATAAAAACATGTCACACCTTGGTTGACCTACCGGAGTGTGAGTGAAAGACGCAGTGTAAGAATGACCCCTTATTTAACATTTGACCTATGTTTGACCTTCATGTTTATAACCGATGTCACACCACTTACAACATGACGTCATGTGTATTGTGTACCACAATAAAGATTAAGATTTATTAGACTTGTACTAGCTAAATAGTTTTTGACCTAATAGTACAATATCGTATAATCATATTCAATTATTCATACAAGTCAGTTCGCAAACAACCATTCAGAGCGCCGCACGTACTCATGTATCATCCCTTTTGTATCAATAAAATTAATGTATCAGCCTATATACTGTCCCATTTCCGGGGAAAGGCCTCCATTTCCTCCACAGAAATCAAGTCATCACTGTTATGATGGAATTAGGCTTAATCACCACGCTTGCCTTATGCGGATAGGTGATCACAAACCTGAGCTATGTTCCAAAAATTCAAGACATACTTTTTACTCGACCCTGGAATCGAATCTGGGACCCTGAGATTACGGCCCCGTACTTAAACAACTAGAATGAGGGTGTTGGCAAATGCAAAATCCGATAGATGGCGTTAAGTTGATGTCAGATCCAATTTTGACGACATTGGTTGTTTCATAACTTATCTTTATAATTTTGACATGATACTACAAATGTAACCAATCCACTCGTTGTTGGACCTGACGGCAACGTAACGCCATCTATCGGAATTGCATTTGCAAAAACCCTCATTTGTATCAAGTAACTAGTGGCCCGCCCTCACTTCGCTTCGGGACCGTAATTCAGAAATGAACTAATAGATGGCGCTGTGCTAAATTCCATCGACAAGCGTTTCGTGTTTTCGGTTTACCTATAAGCCTTGTCGTTGTCTATAGAAGTTATCTCTATATAAATAGTATAGATGAGCCAAATATTTCAAGTTCAAAATCATACAGTTTTATCTTTTCGCAAATCATTTTGTTTCGGTTAACGAACAAGGCTAATATCGGTTCGAATTCCCGTCGAGTGCTTCTACAGTTATCTGAAGCTGTTATCATTTGTGATATTGATAAATGCTAGACATTTATTTAAATTGATGCGCGGAATAAAAAAAAATATAAATATCCATATGATATTGGCAACCAAATCAAGTCATATGATATGGCACAGTGCAATGACCTCATTTAATGACATATGCTATGATGTACAAATGCTACCTAACTTTTGAGTCCTACTTTTTTTTTTATATTAGACTTAAGTGTGTTGTTATGACTTCTATCCTTTGGGTCCTAATATAAAAACTTTAAAATTGCTTTATTTTATGAATGACTAGTGGCCCGCCCTCACTTCGCTTCGGGACCGTAATTCAGAAATGAACTTATAGATGGCGCTGTGTCCAATTACATCGCGCAAGCGTTTCGTGTTTTCGGTTTAACTATAAGCCTTGTCGTTGTCTATAGAAATTATCTCTTTATAAATAGTATAGAAGACAAGTGACCCGCCCTATGACCTTGAGTGCGCAGAAACCAATTTTCATAGAAAATCATCTTTTTTACAAGTGCGCAAATAAACGGTCATCGCTATACTTTCGTGCCGCCAGCTATAACTGGATGTAATTTTCGCGAAACTCATTCCAAATCGTAAAAATAGATGGCGCAAGGCGTCGATTACTTCGCGCAAGTGTTTACCTCTAAACTACGTCGTTCTTGTTAAATTTACTTCTTTATAAATGATACAGTTTTATGGTTTGCTACTACTTAATAATAAGTTAATAAACACATTTTTTTTTCTTAACAAATCACCTTTGAATAAATATAGTAAATAGGTTTTTTTCTTTTTATTGCTTAGTAGATACGTTAAAATATGCATAAGTAATATAAATAAGGCGGATATCAATAGCAACATTGTTTGAAAAAGTAAATATGCATCGCAAAACGTTATTGTAATGGCTTGTTCAAGCAAAACGCAAGTCACTATGAAAAATAACTTTGTATTACAATTACAACTTGTATTGACTTAGTCATGCAGTTTAGTAACGATGATATTGTAATTTATATCAGTCACCTTACTAGCATATTACTGTTCCTACTGGGAATCAGGCCTTCCATCACTTGAAGGAAGAATGGGTACGGTTTTGCCAAGCTAGACTTTACACATGCGTGGCCGTGGGAAAGCCACGCTTCAACATTATTTTACCATCAAGCTCAACTGGAAGCCGATACTACGGTCTCACAGATGGCTAAACTGGAGACCCAATCCGGGGGGAAGAAGTTGGCGCATATGTGATGGGTTATGGATGACCTTAAGGGCAGCGGCAATCTCACTTGATTGCCGCTTCGCTTCACACGCTTCATTACCGGTAAAACTAAAAAAAAAACATAATTACCTAGTTGATGGAACGAAAAATAAAATACTCAAATTAGTTTCTTTTCTATATTTTCTAAAACAATAATAAATAGCGTTTAAATTTTCCTATTAGTTGTACGATATTGAACCATTAACTCAAACGAACAAAAAAAACCACTGAAGTAGACGAGGGATACAGTTATTTTGATTTAAAACTACGTCATCATCACTAAGTTCAATGACCTGTTTTGCGCATGTCTATGTTATTTATTTATTCATGCGAAAGGGGGATTCGTTGTGTGAAGTTGTGAGATATACTAGTGGGAGAGTGACGATTCTTATCATTCTCATCATCTCAGTTAAAATGACATAAACTTTTACATATGATTGACGAGTACTCGTTTTATGCCCAAGTTACCTTATCTGGCTATATACACAGGTATATAGGTATACAGATCTGTGAACATTTGCAACCCTTTAACCACGTTTTCTACTAATAATTTCGCTCGACTTTTCGAATTTCAGAAAATTTTTTCAGTGCCTATACAAAATTACCAAGTCACCTATGTACTTTGTATTTTAAGTTGAATTTTTTTATGCGAATTTCCGAAAGTCTCTGAACAAATTGTGGTTCAGAATAGTTGATAGAACACAACACATAAATGTACTAAGCGAAACAAATCGTTATACCGGATTTGTATGAATCTCTCTATCTATAAGAAGTTTTTTATTCTGTTTAAAAACGTGAAAATTTTCGTGCGTCAAAGTACCACTTAATTAGAAAACGACGTCATTCTAAGATGTAGACCTTGTGCCGTCAGGTTTGGCGGGTCTATGCCCGCTTATTTACAACTCAATAAATTTGTAAATTAAATATTTTATCTTTATTTATTTGAGTTTGCCAACAATTTACAAACTTACATTATACAAAAGTTTTATGTAATTACAATGGTTTCTAACCAAATGCACAATTACCTTACACATTTGTTGTTTTTTTAATAAAATCATTTAGTTATCTGACGATGGGCCACCGGAGGCGCCACGCTTCATTTCATCCCGCCTATTTTTGCATCGGATTATTCGAAATTTTGAAATGATCATGAATACAATGTTCAGTACGATTATCCATATTTTATATCTAACTAGCTTTTGCCCGCGACTTCGTTCGCGTGGACTTCAGGTTCGTAGAAACCTCAAAAATTGTAGCCTATGTGTTATTCTGATGTATAAGCTATATTGTGGTAAAGTTTCATTATTCATTAGTAGTTTTTACGTGAAAGAGTAACAAACATCCATACATCCATATACTTACAAACTTTCGCCTTTATAATAGTACTAGCGGCCGCCCGCGACTTCGTCCGCGTGGACAAGTAACTTTTTACCCCCTTTTAACCCCTTACAACCCCCTTTTCGCAATAAAAAGTAGCCTATGTTCTTTCTCAGGGTCTAGACCATCTGTATACCAAATTTCATTTAAATCCGTTCAGTAGTTTTGGCGTGAAAGAGTAACAGACAGACAGACAGACAGACAGACAGAGTTACTTTCGCATTTATAATATTAGTATGGATTAGTATGGATTATAATAATGTGGCAACCATGCATAGAATAAATGTTGTTCAAAATGCTTGGTAGGAAAAGGATATAAATGTTCACAGGTACGTTCTGTAAAATATATACGTTTTTATTTTCAATAGTCACAAAACAGATTCCTTATTGAAGCTAGTGCATATTGTACTAAGGTATAATGTAGGGAAGTTAAGACTTTTTGTTAAAATGCAAAATTTGCACTAAGTAGCTTAAACACCTGTGTTACGGATATCAGATAAAAGAGGAAACTGAAATACCTATAATATTACACCCATACGCCAAACACAAGTGCGACAAATTACTTTGCTTAAAAACGAACTTGAATGAGGTTAAACTCATTATAAACAGTGAAGTTGAGCGAAGGAAGTGCGACTATACCAGAAGCAAGGTGACGCAATGTTGGCCAACATGGTCAAGCGGCTTAGTGACCGAGCCGCTGCGGCGACGCTTGTGAACGCGGGGATCACAAGTCACAATTACATCACAAGATCACAACTTTATCACAATTCGACCATTCGACTCACGGACGTATATATAGCTTTGACAAGGGGGGTGTCCCACATTGCAAAAAATTAACGAATCACCCCCCCCCCCCCCCCCCCGTGCTCGTTTAACAATGTCCCTAATTGTAATAATATTTTATAATGCGGCCCTCCCGAAGTAGGTACAATTCAAGGACCGGCTGGACCCAGTGTGCGTTATTAAATGAACGCATTCTTGAAGAACGTGAGGTTGATTTGTTGATTTGCCGTCCCAGGGCTATCTACAATTTGCTACCCCACCAACCTTGTCGCCCTTGGCTATAGCCGATTCAACCTTATGTCAAACCAGGGCTCAATGGGGGGTGTCCGGACCCCCTGGACCCCCCCCCTTATATACGTCCATGATTCGACTGGCCGGATAGCGTCTTCGGTAGTGACCCTGCCATGAGGCAGTGACCCTCGTTTCGTTTTGGGACATAAGTTTCAAACAGTACCAACCAATAGATATAGATAGTGGCCAAGAGGTCAATTCTCGGTTTTCGCGTTCTATGTCGAATCGACTTCATGGAACGCATAGACCAATAGGAGAACAAGATAAGGAATGTCGACTGTAATCTATGTTCTCCTATTGGTTGTGCGTTCCATGAAGTCGACTCAACATAGATGGCGAAAACCGAGAATTGGCCTCCCGGTCTACGGATAGTGACTTGCATAGAGTGTATCTGTGAACATTTACATCCCTTTGACCACGTCTTCTACTAACCACTCTGAACAACATTTTTTCTATGACTTTTGGGAATACATTAAAAAAAACAACTTTTATTAAAAAGTCGGTCACGTGACTTGTTCATATTGTATGGAGAGTAGATTTTTTTTGACAAATTTCCAATAGACGTAGAACAAAATGCTATTCAGAACAGTTGGTAGAATGCATGGATAAAGGGATGTAAATGTTCTCAGATACATCCTGTATTATTATTTATGCATAATTTTGTGGTTCCTTCATTGATTTAGATATCAATAACACAAGTGTTTTTTCCTATATATTTGTTTTAATTATCGTGTGTAGAGACTTGCTATTTGATACAAGTCAAACACAAGTGTTTAAACTACTTATGGGTTCAGGTGGATGTTTATGTTTGAATATATTTTTTATACATCTAGTCACCTTGTATGCGCCCGCGCATGAACAGACGTTAGCGGAGCTGAGCGCAACTTTCTCCCCTGTACCGCTAGTCGCTCCCCTCTAGGGGGCCACTTGTAACTTATCTTCTTCGTGGTTAAGTCTATAATCCTTTGGCCTGCGTAACCAATTGTAAACGACCTCGCGTCTCATTCAAGCGACTGTTGTTTGAGCTAATGTTAAACCACAGTGTTAGTATGACTATGTTTTCATAGGCATAACTCTTTATTGCTTCATTTGGTGTACGTACAGCCACACATCAAAGTATACAAAACTGTCAAATTTCTTCAATCGACTCTTGTCTTACTGTCATACACATTAGGTTGAATATCAATTAAATAAATTTGACAGATTGTGGTAACCTGATGTGTGGCTGACTGTACGATTAGGTGTTACTTATTCTAAGACATTCTACTTATTCTATGATTATTTTGCATACAGCGTGAATTTTATTAGATAACTTCTTGATGACACTAGACTGATTATAACAATTTATTCTTTATACAAAAGTTATCAGCAGATTGATGAAATTTGTATGGGAAAACGAATTTTGAAATTATAGAGGGTCTAATTCTCGCTCTGTCATCCTTTTGATTGAAAAGTTATTCATGAAATTGACGTGAAGCTTGCGCAGTGTTTCGTCGGGTGAGTGAGGGTTACCCAGACCCAATAGAGGGGAAGGGGAGCTTTAGGTTGGCAGCGCACTTGTGCCACGGGTGACCATGGGCGGCGGTAATCTCTTACCATCATTCTTGCTGCTGCTCGTGTGCCACCTATCACATAAAAGAAGAGTATTGAACTGATTTATTAAAGATACTAAATGGTAAAACAGTATTTTCTCCGCAAGGGTCGCCATAGCATAGTTTTTTTATCCGTCATTTTATTTGACGCACTTCGTACGAACCCTAATGTTTCCTAACTGTTTCTGCAGGTGTCTGTTTATGTAGTTGTACTGTGGTTAAGTACTTATGTTTTTTGTTTTGGATTTAATTTAACCTTAGTATCATTCGTTGTAATAAACAATATTTTAACTATAAATGTCTTTAGCTAAGTTGTTTGCTTTGCTTGATTAATATAATTATTCATGAGAGTATAAAATGGCTGTCAGTTTTTTTATCGTAATTAACTAAATATTGAATACATAAGCTATGTAATTAATTTGCTTGTAGGATCTTTTATCGAAAATGTCTCTTGGTGAAAAAGAAAAAAGAACAAACGTAGAATAAAATTTCTGATTTTTTATAAATGAATAATGATAACATTCATGCAAAATCTCATACATTAACCTGAATCCGTAACTACTAAGTGGCTTAGAGGTACTTGTGTTGCGGTTATTAGACAATAGAGAAATCACACTATAATTATTAAATACTTTAAATACATCCAGACCCGAAGAAACACAGTTCGTCACATGAATGTTGGTTTCGGTTGAGGATCGAATCCACTCGTAGCGTATGAGACAGGGTCTCGACTTAATGCGCCATTGCATTGGGCCAATCAAAAAATATCCCAGTAAGATTCATATTCATACAGGGTGTACCAGTTTTTACATCCATTTCATTTAACCACGTGTTTTACAAACCATTCTGAACAACTTTTGTTCTATGAATTTCGGGGATTCCCATAGGACAAATAAAATCCAACTTCGGTCACGTGATTTGTTCAATTTGTATGAAGAGTCGAAAAAAATCCGATTTTTGAAGTCATTGAACAAATGTTTTTCGCAATGATTGGTAGCGTGGTTAAATTGATGTAAGTGTTCGCAGATACACCCTCTATTATTTTATTGCATTTCACAAGCAGTACAAATCTCAACAAGTATATTTTGTTACAATGTGATGTAATCTGCAGGGGCGGAGCAAAAAACGTCTAAAGGGTAAAAAGTGTATGTTGGTATAATTTGTTTTGACACAAGCCTTAATTATTTAAACTTAGCAGAAGTCAAGGCGGTTCATATTCACAAAATCACGATCGGCCCCACAGAATCCGGTCAATCTTTAACAAGGCATTGCCATTTTAATTTTTCAATGTCTCAAGTTAACGTGACTTTAATTTGTTTGTTTACGTAAAATATATTGGCACCTCAAAAGGAACAAAAAAAATCAAATATATATTATTAAGTAGCGGCCGCCCGTGATTTCGTAGGCAAACGTGGCGTAAGTTTTATTTTGTATGTAGCTAAGTTGTTTGCTTTGCTTGATTAAATATTCATGAGAGTAAAAATTGGCTGTTAGTCTTTTATCGTAATTAACTAAATATGAATACATAAGCAATGTAATTAATTTGCTTGTAGGATCTTTTATCAAAATGTCTCTTGGTGAAATAAGAAAAAGAACAAACGTATAATAAAATTCTGAAAGTTTAATTTTATTATCTATACATATAATAAAAATGTAAAAAAGCTGTGTCTGTACATTGAAGATATTTATCTCAAAATAACTTAGGACGACTAAAAAACAGTAACGAACATGAATCAATGATTTTAAAATTTTTGTCTGTCTGTTTGTGTGTTTGTTCGCGCTAATCTCGGAAACTACTGAACCGATTCGAATGAAACTTTTTTTATTGTATAGCTGTAACATCAGGGCAACTTATAGGATATATTTTATTTCGAAGACCAGGCCTTGATGTAGAACCACAACAGCCCAGCTAAACTATAAGAGGTAGGTCAACGGCACCTTAACAAAGTTGTTCAGATTGATGAGCAATTTATATGCCATGAAAAATAAAGATCATGGAACACCCTGGTGAAGACTCTAAGAGCCCAGCTAAACCATAACAAATATGGAATGAAATGGAATGCAAAATTGTCACAATGTGATGAGCATTTTTGGATGAGATCCGAAGAAGGATATTTCGAACTTAAAGGGGATTCCAAGTTAAGTAATGGGACTACGTGATTCCTTGGCCCATCTACTATTTAAATAATCTTTAAGTCAATAGTCATAAAGTTCACGCAAACGAAGTTGCGGGCGGCCACTATAATACATAATACATTCATACAACATCTCATACATTAACCTGAATCCGTACTAAGTAGCTTTGAGGCACTTTAGTTGCGGTTATCAGACAATAGAGAAATCACAGTATATTATTAATTACACATAATAAATACATATAAAAGACACCGAAGAAACACAGGTCGTCGAATGTTGCACGAATGTTGGTCTCGGGGTAGACTTGGGATTAAATGTTATTTTGTTTAACATGTGAATAGTTAATGCTAATTAAAAATAACCGGCTATCTTAACTGTTATTTGTTATAACTTTAGTATGCAGTACGGCAGTGCTCCCGCCAAGTCGAGCAAAAAAAAAAAAAAAAAAAAATCACCCCCTCACCCCCCCCTCCCTCCCCCCCTCACCCCCCTCCCCCTCCCCCCTCCCCTCGCACCCACCACTAATAATTATTTTCACAGACTCCTAAGTTCAATTAGGTACTTTTCAAGTAAAGTTCAAAACAAAACAATATTACGAAACAACAGTTTTTAAAAATCTTACGAAACCACATATTCATCAGAATCTCACGAAACAACATAAATTCTGTTACTGAAATAAAATACCGACGCCATGAAAGCAAATTCGGATTCAATAATTTTAACAAAACGTAATTTTAACAAACTACACGAAATCAGTTAATTTCACAAAACGTATTTTTTTCCATAACAATAAAAATACCAACTCAACGAATTAAGTTAATTTCACCCAAAGGTTATTTTTAGCTCATTCAATATAACAAATACCAATCACTAAATTTAACACACCACTAGACGAATTAACATTAACCTTATTTTCAGTTACTTTTCTCTCGGACAATAATGAACCATATTTGTTTTAATAGACGTCATTTTCTCTCACTCCGTAAACACAGTTTTTAACAGTTTTAACACTACCGCCATTGGTGCCATCTATCTGAGTTTCATCGCATCGTCGCATTCTCGGCGCCATATTAGCAAAAAATAAATACGCGCTTATTGGTACATGATTCCGCACGAATCCACTAGGTGATGCTGTAGTGCAAGAAGCTACATAAAGAATTACGAAAAGTGAAATTTAAGCTTTTTACGGGAATTTTTCTTAACATTGTTAATGGGTATTTTTTTTATCGTGTTAATTTAATGGTTATACTATTAACGCCCACTACTAGTCTCGGGTGAGGATCGAACCCACTCTTAAGGTATGAGACAGGGTCTCGACTCTCGACTGCATATTTTATTGCACATCACTTGTTGTACAAATCTTAATAAGTATGTTTTGTTACAATGTGATGTAATCTGCAGGGGCGGAGCAAAAAACCTCTAAAGGGTGTAAAAAGTGTATGTAGGTATAATTTGTCCTGCTGACACAAGCCTTATTAATTTTAAAACTTATCATATTTGGATCTCACGGCCGCTTACCATCAGGCGAAGTGGGGTCATCTTGATTGCCCCCAATATTAAAAAAAAACTTAGCAGAAGTCATGGCGGTTCATGTTCACAAAATACACGATCGGCCCCACAGAAACCGGTCAATCTTTAACAAGGCATTGCCATTTAAATTTTTCAATGTCTCAAGTTAACGTGACTTTAATTTGTTTGTTTACGTAAAATATATTGGCACCTCAAAAGGAACAAAAAATCAAATAGTATATTATTATTAAGTAGCGGCCGCCCGTGATTTCGTAGGCAAACGTGGAGTTAGTTTTATTTTGTACGTTACAGCCACACATCCCCGTGTGACCTATTTTATTGTAAAGTTTCATTAAAATCCATTCGGTAGTTTTTGCGTGAAAGAGGAGCAATCATCATCCATCAATCCTTACAAACTTTCACGTTTATAATATAACTATACTCTGATTCATAATCATGTAATGTAAACTGACAGATGTCAATGTGTCATCCCCATACATTATCACTCAATTTGACACATTCAAAATGTCAAAATGCATACAAACTTGTCATTTTCATCTGTCAGTTTACTTTACATGATTATGAATCAGTCCTCATTTCGTTCTGGGACATAGTTCCACTGCCTGCCAATAGATGACGCTGGGCGTTTATTGCATCGCGCTAGTGTTTCCCTTTCGGTTGGTATATAAGGTGTGACTTTGCATTTGAATATACGTCTTTATAGATAGTTTAGATAAAGTATGAGTAGGATTAATCATGCAGCACTTACAAAATTCGAATGTCCTCTAGTATCTCAGTTGGTACAGAGCATTCTCTCGTTTAGTGAATTACCTTGAGTTCGGAAAGGATCCCACGTTCCATCTGAGAGCGAATCGCATAATTTTTAAGTGCATTATTTATTAAAATTAATTGCAAAGAAATCGCTGTAATTGAAAATAAAAACCAATCTTAGATTGCATATGAAATGTAATTTATATCAGTAGGTATGTACAGTCGCCGGCAATTAAATGTAAACCTCGATCCTTTAAGCCAGGACTATAAGGTTCATATTTGAATGAAGTTGTATACTTATTAATGCACGTAGCTATACTACGTAATTCCAGGCGTATGTTTTGATGGTGTAATGGCAACTGAACTGATCAGTAAACACGTCAGTATTTATAATAGGTACTAGTTACATAAATTCATTGTAACATCGATGTGTTAATCAGAAGGTCTACTACGGAACGGAATTCGCAAGTTTCACGACCGAATCTTTATCACCTCGTCCTACTCACACGCGTTCTGCATCATTTTTGTGGATGTGACTTTTTCGTTCGATCCGTAGCGGTTTCGTTGTGGGTCCCTTTCTCAGTTACATTCGTTTCTTTTACTGACTATCGTAACAAATTTTTAGTTCTATATTTTTTGGAAATTCATAAATACACTGTTAAAAGTCGTTTTAACCCCAAGGCAGACATAATAGTACTTCCGTACAAAAAAATAATATGATCACCAGTCAATAAAGTACGGAACAGCAGATTGCTCGTCTGCCTCCCACCGGAGGCCTGATTGGGGGGAAAGGGGGTTAAAGTTTGGCGCGAATTTGTGCCTCTTACGGGTGTTGCAGGTATCTAAGGGCGGCGACAATCGCTTACCATCAGGCGATCCGTCTGCTCGTCTGCCAATTGTCATATAAAAATATATACAGGGTGCATCTGTGAACATTTACATCCCTTTAAGTGACATCACTTAAAAAAACTATTTTGTACCTCTACAAATTAACTAAGAACATAGTACTTATCTAAGTAAGTAAGGTAGTATTAACGGATTTTAGTCTCGGCTCGATATATTGAAGGAATGCTAAAATCAATGTTTAATTAGTGGAGGTTTTGTGTTCCGAGCGTGTTATCGGTACATTCGAAACCTTGAGGTTTGGTAATGGCCTCTATTGATCGGCCTATTGACTTCCATTGTGTAATAAATCTCTTTATTGTTCGTTCACCTATGTGTTTTTATAATTAACTTAATTTTTATCTATTTTTAGGGCCTAGTCCCGTCATAGTAGCGATGATTTTTGTGATGGAGGCGATGGGCGATAGAGGCTTTTGCCCTGTAGTGGCTCAGAATATCAGGCTGATACGTTATTTTTAATAGTAGCTTTCGTTTCGCACTTAGTTTTGCTGTTAGTTCCAATCCTTGCCAACGGATAGCGCTGGGTGTCAATTATATCGCGCAAGTGTTTTGTCTTTTCGGGTTACATAATTTTGTCTGTAGAAGTTATCTCTTTATAAATAGTAACCGGTACCGTCCGGTTCCAACCAGCCCGTGTACCCGTTAGTTTAAAAGGAATATATCAATAGGCATCAAACATTACGCAATAAGTTACAAAAAATACGCATTACTGATACTCTTATCTGTATTTTTATTTAAACTTATTGGTGTGCTCTGTCTTACATAACTATGTACTACTGTAAAGAGGTAAATTATGTAGACAACGAGGAGACTTAAATAATATATAGGTATGTAAGTCTCTTCTTACAAAAATAATCACTTTAAGAGAATAATATGTCTAGTATTTCCAGAGTCCTCTCGATCAAGGTGTTTAAAGAGAGGTTAAAGATTAAACATTCAAAAAAATGTTGACTGTCATGATAGCATTTACTTGTGAGCGCTCAGCGAGTCAAAAATATCTTAAAAGCCGATATTGATTTCTTACATCTGTCAACAAACGATTGATGAGGTATGTGTCTCAGAACACTCAGATGCTGAGATAATATTTTACGAATTGAACGTCTACATGAAAATGACAATTCAAACGTTATATATAACGCTATTCAATATTTATGTGACGACCGAAGTGTATTTATGTTTTTGGACACTTTGTCCGCTCAGGTATATCTGCTGCTGACTGTGCTAATATTTTTGTGATATCTTTTAAATATTTATTGCTTCCTTTAAATTTCTTATTAAAAGTTCTGGAATCCCGGAGAATTGATTGTAACAATGAAAGCTCGATTTGGCAACTCTACTTAGCACACAAAGCGAAATTGTGTGTAGAGCGACAATGAATGAATATAGTTTTTATTGTACACAAAACAGAGGTATAATGGTAGAGTGGAACGACTATTCTACATTTTAAAATATGGATAAAATTCATGTCATTTCATGATGACATGTCTTATTTAAATTTAGCCTAAAGTAAATAATAACTGTCTGGCTTCGTAATTTGCAACAAAATGGAGTTTATTTTAACATCTGTTTTGGTTATTTTGTTTTTTAATCGACGAAAACTGAAAGTCGTTTTAGGGAGCTGCTGTAAAAAGTAATGTACTTATCTCTTTTTAAGTGCTGACTTAGAAAGAAACAACAACATGTTTGAGCAGTTCTTAGTTAAGAAGGATTGATTATGTATTTATTAGACAAAATTACGATAAAATCGGTAGGTAAAATTTACAATAATATTTTGACCTCCCATACTAAATTAACTAGGATACGAAACATTTGTATGAAGAGTAGTTTTATTCAATTAATAGTGTCCCGCCTTTACTTTGCTTCGGGACACAGTTTTGTTATTTTTTTGATAGTTTGCCAATAGATGGTGCTGGGTGTAGGTTACATTGCGCCAGTGTTTCGTTTTTTCGGGTTGCATGATAATTAATAAGCCTTATGGTTTTCTGTAGAAGTTATCTCATCATAAATAGTAGGTATACATTTAGACTCAGGTTTCTTTGAGAAAGTCTGTCATCGGAATTGTTCGGGTGTCAAATTTAGATGTAGATGTTTCCGAATCAACCTGTACTTGCTCTGTATATTTATCTGTTGAAAACAATGATTTCAAGTCACGTGATAATTTAATAACATTGCCCGTGTGCACACACACGTGACTTTTGGGATGTTTTGGCGCTAGTCACGTGATACCCAACGTACAATGGCGGTCACTTGATTGTTTGGTCAATAGAGAGCACGTTTGTCCGATGATATTTGAAGAATCAAGGCCGCCAAAGGTGCCTAATTAATAACAATTATTAGGCTGCGTTGCCACTGAAGCGGAGCGGGGAGGAGTGGTGTGAAATCCACCAATAGAATTGCATGAAAACTCCGCTTGTCAACGAGCAAGCTTCTTCTATTGATGGATTTCACGCCGCTCTACTTCGCTCCGCTTTAGTAGAAACGCAGCCTTAGAGACGAAAAGATACGTAATTAGTGTAGCAAAAGCGTATCTATTTGATAGATGGCTATATTGACTTGACTGTGTGTCATTCGGACCCCTAAACCGTCGTTTGACCCCAAAGTGTCATTCGACCCCGTCGTATCATTTGATCTCTATGTGCATCATGGGACAGAGTAGGTGACTCGGCCTTACCGTGTGACCTGGTATTTCGGATAGCACCTAGGAATTGCTAGGGGAAGACTTGTGACTACGGCTAAATAAAGAATAAGGACTGTAATTTTTTTTTATTTAAGACTCGCACTTAATGGGACTTGCGTAACACTTTATCGGTTCAAAGAAAGGATATTTATAGCACTATTATGTTAAGTTAATTTAAGTCAATCGTTAATTGCTTTTAGGAAAATTTTCTCACTTGAAAATGTTCTTGTCTGTCTACAATGTAAATGATAGAAACAAATGTCTCTGGTCAGATGTCGTGTTTGATTGCTATTGGCTGCAGGCTTATGTATCTACGTTAATTAAATCTTTAGCAATAAATAAACCCGACGGTGGTAACTAAGAGGATACCTACCTATGCTTAACTTAGAATTAATTAATTAGAACTTCTCGCAGCGGTATTTCCGAACCGGTACGACTTGCAAATCTTCAAGAAACGAGCCTATACCTTCCTTAAAAGGCCGGCAACGCATCCGCACTCCTGGTGTAGCTGATGTCCATTGGCGGCGATGTTCACTTACCATCGGGTGACCAGTTGCTAGTTTGTCTTCCGGTATTATGAAAAAAAATGTAGTATAGCTGGCGGCACGAAAGAGTAGCGATGACCGTTATTTTGCGCACTTGTAAAAAAGAAGACTTTCTATGAAAATTGGTTTCTGCGCACTCAAGGTCATAACTACACTTTCTTTCGGCAGACTACCTTATAATAGCAATGGACGTGTTCCTGTGTCATTCTCATCGTAGGGTATGGTAACGCTCCGTTGGTTAGTCAAACAATACTTATTTAACGACTTTCTTGGCGCATTTTATTTTTTGTACTTTAAAAGAACGGTTAAGAAAAAAACTCTAAATTAGTATTTTTAATTTAAATAAACATTGTAGTTTGAATTGTTCTTTGTCATTTGATAAAGAACAATTACTGTACTACACGCTGTACGTACATAACATAGCGACTACAATAAAGTGTATGTGTTTTGTTACCTACAACCCAATAATATCACTAGAAGTCACGTCATTTTTTACATTTTGATTAATGTTAAATAATTGTGTTTTGCTAGTAAGTAGGTAATTAACTGTCGCACGCAGAAACGTTATTTAAACTTTAAGTGTGACTCAAGTAAAAATAGAAACCTTTATTTTAATTGACACAAAGACTATCCATGATTAAGATAATGAGCGTTAAGGTTAAATGACGTCTCTGAGTGCGGCTTAGAAAAATATCGTGGGGTACCCATAGTTTAAGACTATCCGAAACCTGCTGGTAGCTTGAGGACTAGAGGTATGTCTTATCTGAGTAGAATTTACTAGCTACCTATTTCGTAGCTAACGTAATTTTTTGGTATTGATAATGAACCCGATAGAAACTTGTCGTTCATACGTCATATCGTTATCGCATTCAAATATCGATTTTAGATATTTCATGATAAGCGGCTGTAACCTACCTATAAACTGTTTTTATCGTAAATAACATTATCATATTATCAGCAAACCTGAATTCCTAAGCAAATTCTTATGTATGGACCTAAATCTAATAACTGTTTTAATTTTCTAAATAAAGTAAATTATTTTTCTAAAATAACAGATAAATAAGTAATTTATTTGTTGTCGATGTCTCTGTTCTCTGCACTGATCATTACTATTTGGATATCTATAAGGCTCTTGCCATAAAGATAAAATTTGCTTTGTTATTAAGATATCTCAATACTTTTGTACGTACAGCCACACAGCAAAGTAAACAAAACTGTCAAATTTCTTCAATGGATTGTCATCTTACTGTCAAACGCATTAAGTTGAATATCGATTGAGAAAATTTGACAGGTTGTGGTAATTTGATGTGTGGCTGTCTGTACATCAACAGCAAAAGCAGATGATCAAAATAAAAAACCCTATATACTCAGTGACTATTGAACGGAGTTTGCGTCAGAACTATATGGTGTCAAATATAGATGTACAGTTCTGACGCCAACTCCGTATAGCCCCAAAGTGATTCATACAATTCTGACGCGAATTCCACTCACACTTCCGTGTGTATTGAGTTTTTGATTTTGATCATCTACTTTTGCTTTTGACTTTACCAATGGAGCATGCTATAAAGAATGTGATTTATCCGCACGGAAAAATTAAGATTTTTTCTGCCGGAGGGTCGCCTCCTCTCGTCATCTTCTACATTATCCATAAGCGCGTTGGGCGTCGACGTGGCGGGATACTGCGCAAATAATTCAGGTTTCAACTAACCATGAATAAGTTATGTGAATGACGTCATTGCTAGCGATATTTTATTCATTCGATGACCTAGGTGTGAACTTGCGACCTGTATGTAAAGTATATTACAATGTGTAATTGGTATTTACCAGGGATGTAAGGAGCTCGGTAACCGCAACTGTCGGATTTCCTGAAAAACGATTCCTACCTATACCGATGTAAGAAATACGGATAATTGTCAATACTTGTATGGAGGCCAATATGAGACTCCATATGCTACGAATAGGTTTTCGATTATAATCGGTTAAGTCTACAGCAGTGCTTCTGCGACGCTATTTTTGAAAATGTCAAAACTAACATCCTTCAACTTACATAACGGAAATCGATGTAATTTAACCAAAGATCCTAATTATTATGAGCCTGTACTGTCTCACTCTAGATAAAAGACCTCCCCACTCGCCGTCTAACGTTTTCAACGAAATATTGCATTTCTATGAAATTTTCTCTAGTTTAAAAATATCTACTAAACTAACTAGACAAGCGCATGGTTCCTTCGTCAAAGTTTTACTTCGAACTTACATAGATCCGTAAAATGAGAATGTTAACAGACTGAATCTTGGACTCTTAGGGCCCGCAACCAAGGCACAATCCCACACAGTGGGTTCCAACTTCCAATCCAATCCATTTCAGAAACAAATCAATCAATATTCAAAATTAATGTCAAGTTTGTAACTTATTGAGCATTGGTCTCATAAAGAACACGGAGGCACTTATTGTATGACTCGGCGATTAGCTTTTGCAGTAGTCATTAACGCATTGAGGTAATTAGGAAAGATAAGTTACTAAGAATACTTAAGGTTGATAATTACTCAGAAAATAGGATCTTTCTTGAAATAACGAGATCTTTCGTCACAAAATTGCAAGGAAGTAAACAGTAAAGCCACAAATACTGTTTTTGTATTTGTATTTATAGGTCTGTTTCCGATACCGGACTGCAACCGCAAGTTGGTAAATTGTTGAAGAAAAAATCTTCATCACATTTCGAGTGCTGTCTGTACTTCATCATTATCCATTATAACGTCGTAAGGCCCATAAGCCTTTTGAAAGGCATAAAACAATTGATTTTCCATTGTGTCTGCTGTCTGGGCGTTACGACGTTAAACCTACGATCACAACATATAATTTGTGGTACGAGTAAGAAATAATATGAGACGAGTCGAAGCGTTGACTTTTTTGTTACTCGTACTCTCTCGTCTCATATTGTTTCTTACTCGTAGCACAAATTATATTCCCATTCATTAAATTCTAGAGTTAAAGATCATTTATTCGTTTAGATGTCAAATGGTCAGACAGAATCCTAATCGAGAATGATAATAGTACTAGCTATTATCATGGACCAAATGTTATGAATACTTCAACCTACGTGCTGACGTTGCCACGGTATTCGTGGTTATTTTTAAAGTCACGCCTCTAGGTCACGTAACAAGTACTATACGCCCTACATGTAGATATCTGGTGATTGGCACGTGATATTTCCAATAACCTCCTATCAGAGTTAATCGCTGGCTTCCGATCCATTTATATAATACTTGCATAGGAACATCATTAGAGTATAAGATGAATGATACGCTCAATGCAATGTATGTACTTCCGAGGTCAAAATATGAATTAATTTAATCCAAGTGTAGTTCCTAATGTTCTTTGAACTGAATGTTCAGGGAGATCTTACTCATGCAAGGCCATGGTAATGTCTTACACCGGTTAGGGTTGCCACAAGCTAAATGAATAGCCACATATTTAATTTCATTTTGTTACAGCTACCTCGTTTCCGGCGATGCGGACGGAAAATGCTACATTTGGGACTGGAAAACGACGAAGCTCTACAAAAAATGGAAGGCGCACGATGGCGTATGCATATCAGCTCTATGGCACCCCCACGAGCCCAGCAAGATGCTGACAGCGGGCTGGGACGGCGTCATCAAGTACTGGGACTAAATAAAATCATTATTACCGTTGCCACGTATTTAATTTCCCTACCATGAACCACGAACCATAAAAAATATACAATATAAATAACACAATAAACTATACAACATCTCTTAACATTTTTTTTACATTTTCTGTCATGCTGCAAACATAATATCATGGCGGAAGGGTCGGTGGGTTTAGACTTGCATGGGGAACTTGTAGGGCTCCTCGTAAGCAATGTCGACCTTGTACTCCATACTGCACTCTCTACAAGTACCGTTTCTCATGAACTCGTTGAAGGTGATATTGTTTTCGTGGAATGCTTCAGTTAGGGCAGTGATGAGGCTGTCGATCATCTCGGGCGTGTGGTAGGGGCCGGGCGCGAAGCGCAGCCGCTCCTCGCCGCGCGCCACCGTGGGGTAGTTGATCGCCTGCACGTAATGGCCCCTCTTCATCAGCGACTCGGCGACGAGCGCCACCTTGTCCGCCCCCTTTATAGGAACCGGGACTATGTGACTGACGGACGGCAGCTGCGGCAGCCCCGCCACGAGCAGCGACAGCTTCAGGTACCGGACGATGGCCTGGTGCTTCGACCTCAAGCTCCTGCCTTCCTCGCTGGCGAGGAGTCTAATGGCTGCCAGCGAGCCCGCCAGGACAGGCGGAGGTAGCGCCGTCGTGAAGATGAAGCCCGGGGCGAGAGACCTCACAGTATCCACCAGAAGGGACGACCCAGCAATATACCCTCCCACATTGCCATAGGCTTTCCCTAGAGTTCCAGACACTATGTCTATTTTATGTTGTATACCTCTCTCTTCTCCGATGCCAGCACCATGCTTCCCATACAACCCAACAGCGTGGACTTCATCCACAAATGTCAACGCTCCATATTCATGGGCTATGTTGCACATTTCATCTAATGGACAAATTGCTCCACTCATCGAGTGGACAGTCTCAAATACGACTAGCTTTGGTACACCAGCAGGTGAATCTTCTAATAATTGTCTAAGGTGATTCGGATCGTTGTGCCTGAATATATGCTTGGGTGCTCGGCTGTTGCGAATACCTTGGATCATCGATGCGTGGTTTCCGGCATCCGAGTAAATGATACATCCGGGTAAGATTCGAGCTAAAGTTGAGAGTGTTGCATCGTTGGCAACAAAGCAAGAGCTGAAGATGAGGGCTGCTGGCTTCTTGTGAAGATGAGCGATTTCGGCCTCCAGTTTTTCCGTCATTGGGAGTTGCCAGCGATGTTGCGGGTGCCGCCGGCGCCGGTGCCGTAGGACTTGATGGCGTTGACGGCGGCGTCCTGGACCACGGGGTGGCGGGAGGCGCCCAGGTAGTCGTTGGCGCACCACACCGTCACGCGGCGGTTGGCGGCGCCCTCGAGCGCGGTCGGGTACGCGCCCTCCGCCGCCAGCCGCGACACCTTGCGGAACACACGGTACGAGTAATCCTTCTTCTTGGCGCTGATCTGGTCGTTGAAGAACTTCTCATACTTGTAGGGAGGGATGTTCTCCACGATGTCCTCGGTCATCTCCTTGGGCGCGTCCGCGATGATGGCGTTCTCCTTGATGAAGGGGCACTTGGTCCTCGTCGTTGCCGAGCGAGCGGAAGCCCCGCGAGATGACCGGGCAATAGTTCCCGTACTGCTTCATCAGAGCGGCTCCGTAATTCCTTACGAAGGCTTGGTTGAGCGATCCCAGGAATGGACAAGGCATTTTTATGTAATTCTTGATAACACTCCAAAACTGTTAACGACACGAGATCTAAAACTACGATATTCGACGAGTTATGAATTAAAACGTTGGCTCGCACTGTAGCCGAACGTTTTACTGAGTAAAGTTCAACTGGTGGCTCTCGCGACGGCACCTTTCATTTATAAAGTTTGTGTCGTCATATCGATTACGACTGATTATACTTTGTACAACTTCACAATTTTGACCATTTCGCAACAACACTTGGGTTGCCACTGTTCTGACATTTTGCAAGTAATTTTACGATGGTAGGCATATTATTAGAAGTATTGTTGTTTGATGTAACATATATTACAAGTGTTTTATTATTTATTATGGAAATTTTAACACAAAAATACTATTTTATTTTGAACAATAATTTTGATACATATTTTTAGGTTACGCAAGCGTCAGTTTGACAGCGCAGGTAAATAAAATTCTCTGAACGCAGTTTTATCATAAACAATAGAAACAGTTTAACCAACATTGAAACAAACATCTCAAGGGCACGAAGTCCGAATCGATCTGTAGTTTAAGATTAAAATGATAAATGTATTGTCGATCGTATTTAAAATAAATAGCTTATTATTATTTCATGTAACAAAATATTACAATGCATTACAAAAGTTTGCTAACGTAATGTATTAGCGATAAACCCCTTTGATAGCAAGGTGACAAGGGTGGGGATTTAACGACTTTTTTGACGCGTCATTAATGACTTAATTTACCAAAACATCTATTAAATCAAAAAGTGAAATACATACTGTCTTATTGATTTGTGCAGGTGGGTAGATTCGGAAAATGATTAATTATGACAACATTGTCAATGTCAACTGTCACTGTGACATGTTGTTATTTAACTTACTTCAGTCAAATGGTTACTGAACATTGAAACTTTGGTTATTTGGTTCTTTCCTATAAAATCCATCATGTTCTCACTAAAACAATCAGTTGGAATTAAGAAAAGTGACTATATCAAGTCTTGTAACTTGCATTTACTTACCCAGTATTGTTACATTTATATCTTACAGAGGTTTGCTTTACTCTGTTGGAAATGGATCTTCCTTCTACATTTTAGTTCTGATATTCCTAGCGGAGCTGTTAAAGTCTTTTACTTGAGCGCTTCAAATGATATCCAAGCGAAGAAAACCAAGGGAAACAAGAACAGAGTTAGTGATATCCTGAAATCATTCGTGTTTCTGCTGGTGGTGTTGTTTTGCTATTTGTGGGAATTATATTATTCGGAGCACCAATATTGGAATGTCACGAAGAGACACTAATGCTGTCGGCTCTTATGACGCTGTTGACGGTTTTTCCATTGATAGCTCACAGTGGAGTTGAAGCATCTATGCAACTATTGTTTGGAGGCCAAATGAGACTCCATATGCTACGAATAGGTTTTCGATTATAATCGGTTAAGTCTACAGCAGTGCTTCTGCGACGCTATTTTTGAAAATGTCAAAACTAACATCCTTCAACTTACATAACGGAAATCGATGTAATTTAACCAAAGATCCTAATTATTATGAGCCTGTACTGTCTCACTCTAGATAAAAGACCTCCCCACTCGCCGTCTAACGTTTTCAACGAAATATTGCATTTCTATGAAATTTTCTCTAGTTTAAAAATATCTACTAAACTAACTAGACAAGCGCATGGTTCCTTCGTCAAAGTTTTACTTCGAACTTACATAGATCCGTCAAATGAGAATGTTAACAGACTGAATCTTGGACTCTTAGGCCCGCAACCAAGGCACAATCCCACACAGTGGGTTCCAATTCCAATCATTTCAGAAACAAATCAATCAATATTCAATTAATGTCAAGACTAATACTAACTTATTGAGTATTGTTCTCATAAAGAACACGGAGGCACTTATTGTATGACTCGGCGATTAGCTTTTGCAGTAGTCATTAACGCATTGAGGTAATTACATGAAAGACAAGTTACTAAGAATACTTAAGGTTGATAATTACTCAGAAAATAAGATCTTTCTTGAAAATAACGAGATCTTTCGTCACAAAATTGCAAGGAAGTAAACAGTAAAGCCACAAAACTGTCTTGTTTGTATTTGTATTTATAGGTCTGTTTCCGATACGGACTGCAACCGCAAGTTGGTAAATTGTTGAAGAAAAAATCTTCATCACATTTCGAGTGCTGTCTGTACTTCATCATTATCCATTTTAACGTCGTAAGGCCCATAAGCCTTTTAAAAGGCATAAAACAATTGATTTTCCATTGTGTCTGCTGTCTGGGCGTTACGACGTTAAACCTACGAGCACAAAATATAATTTGTGGTACGAGTAGAAACAATATGAGACGAGTCGAAGCGTTGACTTTTTTGTTACTTCGTACTCTCTCGTCTCATATTGTTTCTTACTCGTAGCACAAATTATATTCCCATTCATTAAATTCTAGAGTTAAAGATCATTTATTGTTTAGATGTCTAATGGTCAGACAGAATCCTAATCGAGAATGATAATAAGTACTAGCTATTATCATGGACCAAATGTTATGAATACTTCAACCTACGTGCTGACGTTGCCACGGTATTCGTGGTTATTTTTAAAGTCACGCCTCTAGGTCACGTAACAAGTACTATACGCCCTACATGTAGATATCTGGTGATTGGCACGTGATATTTCCAATAACCTCCTATCTGAGTTAATCGCTGGCTTCCGATCCATTTATATAATACTTGCATAGGAACATCATTAGAGTATAAGATGAATGATACGCTCAATGCAATGTATGTACTTCCGAGGTCAAAATATGAATTAATTTAATCTAAGTGTAGTTCCTAATGTTCTTTGAACTGAATGTTCAGGGAGATCTTACTCATGCAAGGCCATGGTAATGTCTTACACCTGTTAGGGCTGCCACAAGCTAAATGAATAGCCACATAATTTAAATTTTCATTTTGTTACAGCTACCTCGTTTCCGGCGATGCGGACGGAAAGTGCTACATTTGGGACTGGAAAACGACGAAGCTCTACAAAAAATGGAAGGCGCACGATGGCGTATGCATATCAGCTCTATGGCACCCCCACGAGCCCAGCAAGATGCTGACAGCGGGCTGGGACGGCGTCATCAAGTACTGGGACTAAATAAAATCATTATTACCGTTGCCACGTATTTAATTTCCCTACCATGAACCACGAACCATAAAAATATACAATATAAATAACACAATAAACTATACAACATCTCTTAACATTTTTTTTACATTTTCTGTCATGCTGCAAACATAATATCATGGCGGAAGGGTCGGTGGGTTTAGACTTGCATGGGGAACTTGTAGGGCTCCTCGTAAGCAATGTCGACCTTGTACTCCATACTGCACTCTCTACAAGTACCGTTTCTCATGAACTCGTTGAAGGTGATATTGTTTTCGTGGAATGCTTCAGTTAGGGCAGTGATGAGGCTGTCGATCATCTCGGGCGTGTGGTAGGGGCCGGGCGCGAAGCGCAGCCGCTCCTCGCCGCGCGCCACCGTGGGGTAGTTGATCGCCTGCACGTAATGGCCCCTCTTCATCAGCGACTCGGCGACGAGCGCCACCTTGTCCGCCCCCTTTATAGGAACCGGGACTATGTGACTGACGGACGGCAGCTGCGGCAGCCCCGCCACGAGCAGCGACAGCTTCAGGTACCGGACGATGGCCTGGTGCTTCGACCTCAAGCTCCTGCCTTCCTCGCTGGCGAGGAGTCTAATAGCTGCCAGCGAGCCCGCCAGGACAGGCGGAGGTAGCGCCGTCGTGAAGATGAAGCCCGGGGCGAGAGACCTCACAGTATCCACCAGAAGGGACGACCCAGCAATATACCCTCCCACATTGCCATAGGCTTTCCCTAGAGTTCCAGACACTATGTCTATTTTGTGTTGTATACCTCTCTCTTCTCCGATGCCAGCACCATGCTTCCCATACAACCCAACAGCGTGGACTTCATCCACAAATGTCAACGCTCCATATTCATGGGCTATGTTGCACATTTCATCTAATGGACAAATTGCTCCACTCATCGAGTGGACAGTCTCAAATACGACTAGCTTTGGTACACCAGCAGGTGAATCTTCTAATAATTGTCTAAGGTGATTCGGATCGTTGTGCCTGAATATATGCTTGGGTGCTCGGCTGTTGCGAATACCTTGGATCATCGATGCGTGGTTTCCGGCATCCGAGTAAATGATACATCCGGGTAAGATTCGAGCTAAAGTTGAGAGTGTTGCATCGTTGGCAACAAAGCAAGAGCTGAAGATGAGGGCTGCTGGCTTCTTGTGAAGATGAGCGATTTCGGCCTCCAGTTTTTCCGTCATTTGGGAGTTGCCAGCGATGTTGCGGGTGCCGCCGGCGCCGGTGCCGTAGGACTTGATGGCGTTGACGGCGGCGTCCTGGACCACGGGGTGGCGGGAGGCGCCCAGGTAGTCGTTGGCGCACCACACCGTCACGCGGCGGTTGGCGGCGCCCTCGAGCGCGGTCGGGTACGCGCCCTCCGCCGCCAGCCGCGACACCTTGCGGAACACACGGTACGAGTAATCCTTCTTCTTGGCGCTGATCTGGTCGTTGAAGAACTTCTCATACTTGTAGGGAGGGATGTTCTCCACGATGTCCTCGGTCATCTCCTTGGGCGCGTCCGCGATGATGGCGTTCTCCTTGATGAAGGGGCACTTGGTCTCGTCGTTGCCGAGCGAGCGGAAGCCCCGCGAGATGACCGGGCAATAGTTCCCGTACTGCTTCATCAGAGCGGCTCCGTAATTCCTTACGAAGGCTTGGTTGAGCGATCCCAGGAATGGACAAGGCATTTTTATGTAATTCTTGATAACACTCCAAAACTGTTAACGACACGAGATCTAAAACTACGATATTCGACGAGTTATGAATTAAAACGTTGGCTCGCACTGTAGCCGAACGTTTTACTGAGTAAAGTTCAACTGGTGGCTCTCGCGACGGCACCTTTCATTTATAAAGTTTGTGTCGTCATATCGATTACGACTGATTATACTTTGTACAACTTCACAATTTTGACCATTTCGCAACAACACTTGGGTTGCCACTGTTTTGACATTTTGCAAGTAATTTTACGATGGTAGGCATATTATTATAAGTATTGTTGTTTGATGTAACATAAATTACAGTGTTTTATTATTTATTATGTAAATTTTAACACAAAAATACTATTTTATTTTGAACAATAATTTTGATACATATTTTTAGGTTACGCAAACGTCAGTTTGACAGCGCAGGTAAATAAAATTCTCTGAACGCATTTTTATCATAAACAATAGAAACAGTTTAACCAACATTGAAACAAACATCTCAAGGGCACGAAGTCCGAATCGATCTGTAGTTTAAAATTAAAATGAAAATGTATTATCGATCGTATTTAAAATAAATAGCTTATTATTATTTCATGCAACAAAATATTACAATGCATTACAAAAGTTTGTTAACGTAATGTAAGTAGCGGTAACCCCTTTGATAGCAAGGTGACAAGGGTGGGGATTTCACGACTTTTTTGACGCATTAATGACTTTATTTACCAAAAATCTATTAAATCAAAAAGTGAAATACATACATTGTCTTTATTGATTTGTGCAGGTGGGTAGATTCGGAAAATTATTAATTATGACAACATTGTCAATGTCAACTGTCACTGTGACATGTTGTTATTTAACTTACTTCAGTCAAATGGTTATTGAAAATTGAAACTTTGGTTATTTTGGTTCTTTCCTATAAAATCCATCATGTTCTCACTAAACAATCAGTTGGAATTAAGAAAAGTGACTATATCCAGTCTTGTAACTTGCATTTACTTACCCAGTATTGTTACATTTATATCTTACAGAGGTTTGCTTTACTCTGTTGGAAATGGATCTTCCTTCTACATTTTAGTTCTGATATTCCTAGCGGAGCTGTTAAAGTCTTTTTACTTGAGCGCATCAAATGATATCCAAGCGAAGAAAACCAAGGGAAACAAGAACAGAGTTAGTGATATCCTGAAATCATTCGTGTTTCTGCTGGTGGTGTTGTTTTGCTATTTTGTGGGAATTATATTATTCGGAGCACCAATATTGGAATGTCACGAAGAGACACTAATGCTGTCGGCTCTTATGACGCTGTTGACGGTTTTTCCATTGATAGCTCACAGTGGAGTTGAAGCATCTATGCAACTATTGTTTGGAGTGAAGACCTATGGAAAGGATACTATAGTTCAGATGCTGATAAATAATTCGCTATTGGCAGTGAGTGGGGCGTGGCTGGGAGCAGTGGTGATCCCGCTAGACTGGAACACTCCCTGGCAGCAGTGGCCTATTCCTTGCTACCTGGGTGCTATTGGAGGCTATTTATTGTCCAATGTGTTAACAGTGCTGAAGGTTTCCTTGATGACTGCGGCTCAGAAATACCCAGCTCTGAACTTTTTTGTTAATGTTATGAACAGTTTACACACTACTAAGAGCATATAGTTTAATTTTATCAGTATTAGGTACCATATTTAACTTTGTTAACTTATAATAAAAAATATTGTAAATGGTGTGAATGTTTTATTCATTACTTTACATATTTCTTCACACATTATATATCAAATTATTACCATAGCACTGAAACTTTTATATCTGTAGGCTTCCTAACTAGGCACGTTTGTATGAAAATTGGCTAGTGGGTCGATTTATTTGCTGCCCAGTGTACCTAGTTCTACCTACAATTTCGATAAGACTATTGTTAGGAATGTGTCCTAAAAATAAAGATTTCTTATTCCATTGAATTACTTTCTAGGGTAAATATCACTATAGGAATACTATGGTGGTGATGGTGTAGTGGTGTTTATACCTAGTTTTCTGATTCTTAGGTTTCAAATATTGATTTGGGCATAGTGAGTTATGTTTTCATGTCTTTTTCTTATTACTTCTCTTTGTTCTAGTAACAGCCATTGGCATGTGGCAAAGTAGGTATCTTCATAGAAAAAAACCTTGCATAGAAGTATTTAAATATACTAGTTTGCTTAAAAATATTCAAAAGAAACACATTATTAGTAAATTAATAATTTTATTTTATTTGTTAAATATTTACATAGCCTATTTAACAATCTATTTTAATAATAAAATATGAAACTTAACTAACATTTTTGCTTGATCACATTTTTCACGTAACACCTAAATAGCATCATAATTGTTATACATGATAATTTCTGTATTTTTACAGTTAACTGTCAACAGCAATAAAATTTGCAACCTAAGATTTATTCATTTTCTTGAGTATAAAGATAAAGTAACAATAGTTAACACATCTAAGGCCTTGTTGATATAATTTAATTTTCACTAGTGCATTAAATTCACAATTATAAGTAGGTATATAATATTGCATAATACAAGGTGGAAAAAAACATTGGGCTCTGGAGGCCTTTAAATCGAGTTTTAAAAAGGAACCAGTTCTTTATTTTTAACTAACGTAACGAATTAGTTTCCCTCCAGGGCCCCATGTTTTCTTTCCCAACCTGTATACCATTACCTTCGTTCTAGATGTACCAATACCTCAAGAATAAAGGCATTCATTATTCAACCTGGCAACACTTCTCAGTTCTCAGCTAAGTTCTTTTTGGATATTGAAGTGAAGATAAAATATTAACTGAATACTTAATGGAAAAGACTTAACATTACGACTGCATTAAAAGTTTAAATATACAATACAGCATTTATCAACAATAATAGACAATCACACTTCTCAATATTGCATTAAAGTTTCAATTCTATATTTATCGCTGAAAGGTAAAGAGGTGGCACAATGACTTCGTTCGACTGTAGAAAAAATATAGCTATCTGTGTATCTCTAACAATACCCACTGTATTTGTACCATGCGTTCGGCTCGGCGCGTGTGGTCGACAGTGTACATCGTAACAAAATAGGCGACGAGGGCGCCTCTCCACTAGGCTTGTTACACTAATTACCTTCTAAACGACGGTGCTCCGGCGCCGACGTAACCAAGTCGGGGCTAAACACACTAAGATAGCACGCCCCTAAAACAACCGCTAACTAAAGAAGATCCAAAAATATTTGTCTAACAAACACCAGTTACGCCGGCGCCGCGACGGCAGCTAAACTCATGCACAAATGCTTCTATAATCAGAACATGGCAGTGCTGTTGAATATTAAAAATTGGCAATACCTACTACCAAATCGTACGCACGGGCCAAACTTCAATGATGAGTTAATGTATGTACGTACAGCCACACATCAAAGTATACAAAACTGTCAAATTTCATCAATCGACTTTCATTTTACTGTCATACACATTAGGTTGAATATCAGTTGATAAAATTTGCTAGGTTGTGGTAAGCTGATGTTTGGTCGACTGCACCTAATAATGGCTAACTGATAAGCCGCTTGCAAGTAGGTAATCAATACCCCAAAGGGTACCCTCGCTACTGTCTTAAAATTATTTCAGATATGTTTGATGACTAATTCACTGATTGTATTTTTATGACTTCTAGTATTTAGACAGTAACATTAACTTGATAGAGATTAATTAAAGTTTGGCGCGTGCTGTACTTATGACGAGTTCGGTGTTCGGACACTCCCAATCGTGGTCTACTTTGATTCTATAAGTTTCTTTTACATGGAATCGCAGTTTTAGACTGCTTGAATTTATCTATTCTATACGCAGAATTCTATTCTAATAAAACACATCACTTGGAGGCGAAATGTGATGATTTAAAAAATGTGTGTGACATTCAGTCATCTTATAAAGTTAGAGAGTTATACTACACACGCGTCTATAACAATATTTCGACAACAGATGCATGATAATGATGTGTGCAGTGTCTGATTTGAATACTTCTTTGACGACGAATGACCTCGTTTGTTTTGAAAAAAAAAAAAAACACACCCAGGGGGGCAATTCATGTCCACACGACATTTAAGTCCCATTTAGAGATTTTACACATAATTCGATGCCCGCCTGTTCTGATCGGATCAGACACGACTAATATCAAGATCGTAGAAAGAAACGAATCATTTGTTATTACTCGTATTAACTGACATGAGCTTTTATGCATTTCTTTACCTTATGAATTGCGTTTTACCTACCTTTGATACGTGACGAACTTTGTTAATAGAAAATACTATAACGATATTTACAGACGGCCCTACAAATTTACTGAAAAATCTCAACAGCGTATTTACAACGTCGATCTAACATTAAGTCTATTTCGAACATGAACACCTAATGTAAAAATAAAGTTAATTGGCGAAACCATCGAGCACCTCGCGAGGGACGCTGCGCGGCGCCGGCGCAGGCCGCGAGAACAACTAAACTACCGCGCAATATACGATAAAATAAGATTTTGACAAGTGTAGACAAAAAATATATGTGCTTTAACGTCGTAAGACCTAAAAGCTTTTTAAAATAAATAATAATAAATTGAGACAACATCACATACATTATCCTGGTCCCAAACTAAGGTTTTTCCCTTGTACTATGGAAACCAGAAACAACGAAGGAACCACAAACCACCCAGAATCCCAACACAAATATCTGTTTCATCAACAAACATTTGTTTAGGTGCGGGAATCGAACCCGCTGACCCTTGCGTCTCAACCGGCGCTCAAACCATTGCGCCAAACGGGTCGTCAAAAGGCATACAACAATTGATTTTCCATTGTGTCTGCTGTCCTGGGCCTTCGGACGCTATCTGGCAGCTAATAAGAATGCGTTCCTGGTGGCTTATAACGAAGCCTTCTTCCTAAAACGTATCTTACGACGTGTGATAGTTTATGAGCACTTAGCTGATTAGATACCTCGCAATTCGCATATACATTTTCAAAATTTTGCACTAAGAAAAAAATGTTAATGTACCTGACGTCCTGTATTGGTTGTGAGACTTAAATCTGAGACAAATGTGGTTGAATATCAATTAAAATTACAAATAAAACATACAGAGTGCATCTGTGAACATTTACATCCCTTTAACCACGTCTTCTACCAATAATTCCGAACAACATTTGTTCTACGACTTTTGAAAATTAGCGGAAATATTTTTCGACTTCCCATACAAAATGAACAAGTCACGTGGTGACCGGCTTTGTATGAAATGATGAATCTTTTTTTTTAATTTCCAAAAGTTATAGAGCAAATGTTGTTCAGAATTATTGGTAAGAAGACGTGTATAAAGGGATGTACTTAAATGTTCACAGATACATCCTGTATACAGATACCATTACCATTTTACAATTTGGGGTTTGTAATAGATACAGACCTAGAGAACACCAAACGTCCGATATATCCTTAGCACTAAATAATATAAAAATGCACCGCTAATACTAGTTTACACGATACTATCAACAATTTAAAAAACTCGAGGGGAATTCTCACTCGACCCGTTGACTATAAAAAAATCTGTTTAGACATTAAAAAAGGGTTAAAATACGTCGTTACATTATTGCGTCGGTGCCGTTTGAGAATTCCGATCGAAAACGATATAACAGCGATCAATACACCCGCTGACGTACCATTGATCGATCAGCGGCTGCGCACACACTCACACACACACACATACATACACACACGCACACACACACACTACACACGCAGCTGTCTCTCACTATTCAACCATAGAAAACAAGATACGTTGTTTTTTTAACTTGACAGTAGACAAAACTACCATGTACAGACAAAAACACGTGAACTAGCAACAATTAAACAAATTTCTTTGTCTAATGGAGATTTGCTGGTGAAAAATCCGCTAGATGGCGTGTCTGCAGATTAAGGTCGAACTACACGGTGATTGGTTATTTTTGATGTGATATATCGTAATGTCAGTAAACAACCAATGACGTCGAAGTTGGACCTCAGTTGAACTGTACGCCATCTATCGGATTTATTGACATGCAACAGCCCCCATTCAGCATAGTTTGACCTTTAGTAACCCGTGTGATTATCTGTACAGTATAATTTGCAGTTCAGTTATTTCATGGGCATAAAAAACACAAATTCTTCAGTTTCATTTGCTATAGTAGAGTTTCTTCATTTCATTTATCTGTTAAGAAACGTATATTGGCATTTAGGGATTTGAATGTAAAGAAAAAGTAGTTCGCGTATTGTCAACGGCACCACGTAGTTTAAAATTTGTTTTAGGTGACCACACCACCGAAATGAAGTGTTTTTAGAACTCATGTACGCAGCAATTTGTTAAGGTTGACACTTTACTTTAATATCAATAAAAATTAAAATATTATTGCATGTTAACATCGAACACGCATTTACAAAAGGGGCTAAAACTAATAGTTTAGATCTGGAACTTTTCTGAAATCGCGATTCAATAATAAGAGAGAATAGTCGGGACAAGTGTGGTACCTAATGTAAACTATACTAAAGTGGGTGTTTTTGTGGTGTCATTGACAATAAACAAAGAGGTTAAGTGAGTTAAACTGGTAGGGTGTTAGCTCGAACATTGATCCAGGAGGCGGCAGACTGCAGGCTCCCTGCGGCTTACGTGTTGTTAGTGTCCGGTTGGAAGTAGTGGAGACCGTTTATCTGAAATTAAAAAATAAAATTAAAGTTAAAGTTTGGAAATTAAGTTTGGAAACGGGTAAATGAGCGCCGGGGGCAGCCCCATGTCGGGGAAGTAGGAGCGCTGTACAAATTATTGAATATTTGGGCTAATAATAAATTTTAACTAATAAAAGTAACCAATCAAATGGTCCAAAATAGATACGGATAAAAAAATCGGCCCTTGGTCAAATATTGACCAAGCTTCTTAAATAAAAAGAAAAAATCCCGTACATGGTGTGTGTGTGTGTGTGTGTGTGTGTGTGTGTGTGTGTGTGTGTGTGTGTGTGCGTGTGTGTGTGTGTGTGTGTGTGTGTGTCACTGACCGTCATGTCGTACTCGGTGACGAAGGCGGGCAGCTCGAGCTGGTCGCGCGGCATGCAGGAGTACAGGTACTCCACGCCGGGCAGGCTGTGCACCTTGGCCTTGATCGCCGGCGCCATGAACGTCGTGAACCACCACGTCATCATCTGAGGACCACCAAGTACACAATGTTAAGTTTTGTTTATCTATCTATACCATTTATAAACGGATAACTTCTGTAGACAAACACAAGGGCTTACTATGACGAAACACGAGCGCGATATAATCGACACACAGCGCCATCTATTCGGTAACATTGGAACTGACAGCAAAATTATGTCCCGAAACGAAGTGAGGTCGGGCCACTACTTATAAGTAAAGTTGATCATGATACTAAATCATACTACTACATTACTAATCATAAAGTTGATCATAATAACACACAACATCTCATACATTGAGTTTAGTCTCAGAGATAACACACATATTAATACTAAAATACACATATTACACTCAGTCACTAAACAAACACAAGTGTTCATCGCACAATTGTTTATCCAGAGTGGGAAACGAATCCACGACTTTTAGCGTTTGAAGCAGGGTCACTACTAAACGCGCCATCCGTCCTGTATAATTTAATTTAATATGAAAGGTAGCGGACGAGCAGACGGATCACCTGATGGTAAATAACTGGTTACAACCCAAACAGCTTGTAATAAATGTGTGTGTGTGTGTGCAACTGTGGTATGAAATAGTAATAGCTCTTAAGATGTTTACTCAACAACCAAACCACAGAATTATAACTAAAATAAATAAAAATCTATTGTCAGATTGCGGTTTTACAATAAATGCAGATGTTAAATGCTTAGTAGCCCCAGCTATCACCAATTTACGTATACAATAGTTTAAATCTTGAGTTCAAACAAATTTATAAATGACATGTAACATTACGACACTCATTAAATTTGTTGTTTCCCATACTTAGCTATCATTACTATTCCGTTTTGTACATACTTATTTTTTTGTATATGTTATTGATAGGTGGCAATCGAGCAGATGGATCATCTGATGGTAAGCGATTGCCCCTGCCCATGTACAGTCGCAATACTAGCGAAGTCATAAGTGCGCCGTCAACCTTGTAACGCCCTTTCCCCCCCTATGATATACAATTTTGAATAATACTCACTTTTGTCCAAAACGTAGGATGTACAATATAAAATGCTTTCAGGTTCTTTTTGTATCTGTAATAGAGAAAGAAATAACATCAGATAATTTTCAAATTATTAACTTACGTGATGTTTGAAGTTGATTATCGTCCCGCTTCACTGTAATTACTAAGCTCCCCAAATCCTGGATCAGTCTAAGGCTGGGTTCAGACTAAAGCGGAGCGTCTGATGTGATATCCACCAATAGAATTACAATCCTCCGTTTTCTCAACGAGCAATTTACTTCTATTGGTGGATTTTCCCCTCGTAGGTCACTTTCCCCTCGTCGTAGATGATACCACGGGCTAATGCCACATTTGAGGACTAGATCTGCGCCTGGTTACGTCCCGGCCATGCCACGTTTTCTGAATACATAGGTATCTCAGCCCTCCTAATTATAAACGCAATTATGCGAGGTGAAAAAAAAAACATTCTTATTGCTATGTCATTAAGGTCAAATTTTTACACTGTGCAAAATATATTAGTATTACGTTTGTCATTTTTTCTAGAATCTCGGGCAATTAAGTCCCGGACTTTTGGAAGGCGTGCGTGGGGCCGAAGCCAACACGTAGAGGCCCCTTGACAATTTTGCTCTAATGTAATGTGACACCAGCCGGCGACTATCCGTATTACGTTTATTATTAAACTAGTGGCCCGCCCTCACTTCGCTTCGGGACCGTAATTCAGAAATGAACCAACAGATGGCGCTGTGTCCAATTACATCGCGCAAGCGTTTCGTGTTTTCGGTTTACCTATAGGCCTTGTCGTTGTCTATTGAAGTTAACTCTTTATAAATAGTATAGATAAAGGGCAGATCTATGAGGTCAATACTGACTTGTAAGGCAGCACGGTGTAGACCTCCTTCAGCCAGGAGAAGGGCGGGTGGTTGGCGGAGGAGGCCAGCGTGTGGAAGTACGCGATCACGTAGTCCCCGCGCACGATGGGGTCCAACAGCTTAATCAGGTACAGGAGAGCCTGTGAATGGAATAACACATTAGGTTAAGTTTAACTGTGGGAGAGCCACGCTTCGGCATGAATGGGCCGGCTCGACCGGAGTGATACCACTGCCTCACAGAAACCGGCGTGAAGCAGCCCCTGTGCTGTGTTTCGCCGAGTGAGTGAGGTTACCTGAGGCCCACCCGGGGGGAAAGGGATGAAAGGTTGGCAGCGCACTTGTAACTCCACTGGTGTTGCAAGTGTCCATGAGCGGCGGCAATTGCTTACCATCAGGTGATCCGCCTGCTCGTCTGCTACCTATCACATAAAAAAAAAGTTTTTTTTTACTAACTGGCCGGATGGCGCATGGTAGTGACCCTGCTGCATACGCCAAAGGTCGTGGGTTCGATCTCCACCCTGGACAAACATTCGTGTGATTAACACTTGTGTTTGTTCAGTGTCTGAATGTAATATAATGTATTTAATTATGTATTATATTTGTGATTCCTCTGTTGTCTGATATCTGTTACACAAATGCTTAAGCTACTTATTACGGAGTCAGGTCAATGTATGAGATGTTGTGAGAATTTATTTATTTATTATTACGTGATAGGTGGCAGACAAGCAGACGGATTATCTAATGGTAATTAATTGCGGCCGCCCATAGACGCCTGCAGCACCGGTAGAGTCACAAGTGTGCTGCCAATCTTTCACCCTCTTTCCCCCCAGTTGGGCCTCCGGTATCTTCATTCACTCGACGAAACACAGCGCGGCGTCTTGCCAGCGGTGACTTCCCTACACTAGCGTTTTTTGGCTTTGCGTCGACGCGGCGCTCGAAAACGAGTGTGGGGTAAATTGATGAATATACTTTAAGTTGCACAAAAAACAGTTTTGTTGCACACAAAACAGAGGTATAAAACTTAAAACTACAGGAGAAATGTACAACAAAGGCGGCCTTATCAATATGAGCGATCTCTTCCAGGCAACCCTTGGGTAAAGGACACTTGAACAAGGTGTAAGGCGGTCAAATGATGTTGGTGTGATGATGGGTGGTCGCCGGCATGATGCCGACGCTCAAAAGACGCTAGTGTGAGGTCTCTCTTAAGTATGGAACTGTGTAGAAAGGAACTACATAGATACAGCTCAGGATCGTGTACATTAAGTAAAGGGAGGCCTATACTCAGATACACACCTTGTCCAGGTCGATGTCTCCGATGGGGAACCACTTGCCGATGAAGATGACGACGGGCCGGCCGAGCCGGTCCACGCCGCTCTGGTACAGGCAGCCGATGCCGGAGATCTCGCTCAGGTCCTCGCTGCGCGCGCGCCGCAGCAGCCTCTCGTATCTGTTGACAACAAAACACGAACAGTTAACAAGTGAAAAATCACATACATTTGGGGCGTAGGTCGATAGGCGAAGGTTCAATACGCCTAATAGGTACGAACTTTCCAAGAAATCGTATCGTACCCAGGCTAGGACTACATTGGTACTCAGCACCTTCGATAACGTATCGTATAGTCTACGGCATGAAACAATAGCGATGACCTTGAGTGCGCAGAAACCAATTTTAGTAGAAAGTTTTATTTTTTACAAGTGCGCAAACTAACGGTCATCGTTATTGTTAGATGCCGCGGACTATAACATTTTCCTTACTATACCATAGAGACCTTTTGCAAACAAGGGATGATATAGGCCAAATAGAAAAATACAGCTAGTAGTAGGTAATACAACCAGTTTGTTAAATTTTATCTTTACTTTTAGATAACGTATTATTAAGTATGCAGTGACATAACTAAGTAATGATAACCGATAAAGATTGGTTACGCCAATGGTGCCTATTAAACTAGTTATCTATGAATGCATTCGACAATCTAACATTATTATAGCTGCCGCTTATACTAGGTACTCGTAGTTAGATATAAAATGAGTTAAAATTTAATGAATCTACTAATTGTTATAAAAAGAAATAAAAATCTTAACAACAGTAAATATGTTAAGGACGGCCTATTAAAAACGAAGATGCCATTGTTTTCGCATTTAATATGCCAATAAAATCAAATAAACTAAGTAAATTATACCATAGTAAAAGATAAGTAGGTAGTATAGTGAACAAGACCTTAGTAAGGTGTAGGGTACGATTTTGGTGGGAAAGGTCGTGCGTTTTGCTTCTATGTCGAGTCGACTTCATGGAACGCATAGACCAATAGAACAAGATAAGGAATGTCGACTGTAATCTGTGTTCTATTGGTTGTGCGTTCCCTGAAGTCGAAACGACATAGAAGGCGAAAACCGAGAATTGGCCTCCTGATCTTCTGTTCGTCTCTTTCTCTCGTGTTGTATGAGACGCAAAAAAGTAAATGTCAAGCTATAAGCCACGACAAACACAGGAATATTTGCTGTGTTCATCGTCAAATATAATAATTACTCAATGTTTGCACTCGGGGCATTTTTATCGCGTTTCCGACGGCTCGTGACAAGGCAAAGTAGGTTTTATCTGAAGAGCGTACGTATGTTTTTAGAATTACATACATTTTGACGTTAGTGTACATTGTGGGATTTCAAGTCATTAGTGTGTTTACTCCTGTTAAGGAATTTGCGCTGAGATTTGTTAGCAAATATGTAACTGTGACGTAGAACTGGTAAATAATACTTTTTAGGATATACATATAAAAAATAAACTAGATTCAGCATTTATGAGGTCATAGAACTAAAACAATCTTTTAGCGGAATGTGAAGTGTTCACGAAAAACGTTCTTTGTCGAAGGAAATATAACCTACCATGAGGCAGCTTAAATGCATTTCCCATGTTCTTAGAAAGAGCTAACTTCGTAAGTTCACTAGCATAACTTACTTAAATATAGTTTACAGAATAACTGAGATAACATAACACAGTGGTTCCCAGAGTGGGCAATACACTGTCTTGTGGTGTGGAGGCTTATGACTGGATGCAATAAGGAAACCAGAAAGAAAGTGGCATGGCGCTGGCTGACAAATAATACTTAAATCTACCAAACGAGCGTAAAGTTTGAGAATCTCTGCTATAACATAACGCCCGGATCCAATATAGCAAGGAGGCAATCACTACAGAGCTCAGAGTATAAAAATAGTTATTGTTGATCAAACAAGAGATGTGACATAAGCGCCTCGGATTCTTGACCCATATAATAATATTAGCAACTCTACGCATCTAGTTTATCGAGTGTGCGATCGCTTCTAGGCCACGGGCTCGCCGGTGAACGCTTCATATTTCATGATTCGATTTTTCATTACCAGGATTGGTTTACCTTTGATTAGTTAAGATATTTATGATCTACAAACGCAACCTCGGATTCATGGTCTACGAAGTAGTGGTGTACTATGACGACAATATGTATACAATATAATTATGTACAATGAAAGTTTCAAGATCATATGTTTATATTCTACAACGGTTATAAGAACATGCCCTTTTTGATGACGATCGGGGGAATGTCTCTTATACGAAGGCATATTATACAACGGGACTAGATACTACAAATCCTCCAAAATCTTACAAAACTCACATAGTTTAATTAGCCTGGTTGTAGACAATTCATCAGTCTCCCCCAGAGGTGCGTTCTGAATAGCATGGGACAGAAATAGTCCTAGTTTATTGGGGTCACCTCATTAGCGCCGTCTCGGACTAAGACTTTCAAACTAGCGTCTTTAGCGTAGGCATATGTGAGTTTATCTATAGCTACATAATTAGGACTAACTATGTTATTAAAAAACAACTTTAAACTTTGTTTTGGTATACACAATGTTAAGTCTAATTCTTCAGTTACACCTTCTATTAAAGCCAGTATTTTAAACGAAGTTTTGTCTTTTTTTTGTAAATAAGAGGGTAAGAGCTGCTAGCTCGTCAAGTACCTACTCAAAATTAAAACTAAATTGATACTTAACTTGAGTTACTCGTAATTCTAAACTGTCCCTAAGTTAAAATGACAAGTCCTCGTTTCTTTTTTACAACCAATATTTAATAACAGACAACAGAACACATACCTAGCAACATTAATGATGATAACATGAAGGTAGGTAATGTACTCGTAAAATTTAATAGACGAATCAGTTATTGATTGAATTTTCTTACGGTAATTGTCTTACTGTTTATTAACCGATGTGAAAACAAAGTCATATACTCTGTCAATAAAGAATCTATTCTTGAGGAACTATTACGGACTTCCATAGTGTTATAATAACCAATGGGGCTACCAATCTACCATACTCTATGACCTGAGCTGCAGTGGCGCCATCAATTAATTTCATGACTACATCATAGATACACTTGAGCTAATCGTTAGTAGGTTTAGAATCGTAGAAGTCGAAAATAGAATGTATGAATGGTGGATCAAAGCTACTATTTACGTTATATTTTCGGGGAAACTAGAAAGTAGGAAGATTTGGCCTCGAGCGCTAATCAAAAGAGGAAGTACAGTCGCGCACTTTATACAATGCCATTCGACTATCAACGTTATTACATTGGTATAAAAGTTTAGGCGTGAGTGTACATTAGCGGGCTGTATATGCGAATGCTTCAATGTTTCAGAATTGACGGACATGTACCAGATCCGGAAACACTCGGCCTCGTACGCAGCGCGTGCGCACCGCTATCTGACAGAGAGGCATAGTGTTTTGATAATAAATATTACAGCCCGTCACGCTTATTAATAGGGTTGATCCATTTTAATAAAAAAAGCAAACGCGAACTAGACAAACACGTATCATCATATTCATAAACATCATCGTCGCTTTCCATAAGGTAATGGTCAAGCGTTGGCTTCACAGTACAAAAAAAAGCAAGAGGTGTTTTTTATCAATCAATTGCTACATCCAGATAGAGTAACAATCTTGTGGAAACAGTGGAATTGACATGTCCAATCTATCTTCTATACTATTTATAAAGATGTTAATTCTATAGACAACGCCTACGGCTATCGGAAACCGAAACACTATCGCGATGTATTTGACACCCAGCGCCATCTATTAGTCTTGTTTGAATGTAATGTTCCGAAACAAAGGGAGGGCGGGGTACTTAGTGCCTAATAAACTGTTAGATTCATATTCCACGTATTCTCAGGCCACTGATGTTATATATTTCCAATGTCGGCCTTACCGCATCCTTATTTATATTCGGATACAGACGTACATTTCCAATACTGAAAAAAGTTTATTTTCTTGTTTCGGGCCGTGTTCTATTTCCTCGTGTTTTATAAATAGCGGCGAGTGTTCGGGGGTGGGGGAGTGGTGAGGGGGGGAGAGGTCAGTCGTCACTCATCACGTCACCAACCACTCGCTCCCGAACACTGTGGCTTTAAGATTAAAAAAGAATATGTACATCTATATGGTGACTAGGTATTTTTACTGGTTGGTTTTTTCTTGGGGTCCTAATCTCGACTGGCTATTCTCAATCGTTACGGTACGGCTTCGTTATAAACCACCAGGTTGTATAGATGCGTATACCCATGAAAGAAAGTTATTGTCGGCTTGATTCAAGTTTATATTTATATACTAACTGCTAACCTATTTCCGTAGACGAAGTTAATGAGGTGACGGGCTCACTGCGCATGCGCCGGCCGGTCATTGGCATTGCACCGAAGGCGACATGTAACACAGTACACTGGCATTGGTGGCAATCTTTAAGGGTACCGTCGTCGTCTTGTGGTGCTTTGTGGGAATAAGTTATAAGCATAAGAGGGAAAAATACTACCATGACAGTTAACTTTTGAACGTTTAAAACGTTAACTTTTCTTTGAATACCCAGTTTAGTGTATATTGATTTCTGCTGCTGACTTACATCAAAGGGGTGGTACAGTCGGCCTACGGTTAAATGGCTGCTAGCCAAAGTTAGAACTATAATCTGGTTCATAATCATGTGGAGTAAACTGACAAATGTCCATGTGTCATCCCCATACATTATCACTCAATTTGACAGATGCAAAATGTCAAAATGTATAGAAACTTGACATTTGCGTCTGTCAGTTTACTCCACATGATTAAAAACCAGAGTAAAATGCTGTTTCCTTTACAAATGTCAGTGTTTTTGACATTAGAAAAAATGTTGTACAACGCCCCCGAATCAATGACACTGAGGGGCCTTCTGCTCGTAGTCCTAATGTAGATGTAAATGAGATGGCAAACGAGAGATGCAGGTTCCAACGCTGCCCCGCCATCAGAACAGTTGTCATGGCAGCAAACGCTGACGACAATGTAATGTGTCATATGAATGAACAATAAGTACGTATCTATTTATAAGTAGAGAAGGCGTATTATGTAAATACATGTAATTATTTTGGCTTCCGTACACATTGCGCAACAATGAACGTCGCGGAGACATAATATACTTAAGTATTGTAGGTAAAGTCACGCTACGATCACACTTACTGGCCTTTTAGTATAAATATACTTAAAAGTAGGAAATTAGAATGAATAAGGGATATAAGATAATAAATGAGATTATAAATATAAATGCCTTTAGTCGGTGGCGAATATCAAAGTTAATCTGGAATGAGATCTTCCAGAAACTGCCAATTCACTGGCCACAGGAATAGAATGGAGAAGTGGAAATTAGTGGATGCATATGGCAAGCTGGGGGGGTGAGGGGGAGGTCGTCTGGAACGGCGCCATCGCGCCGTCTTCCATTGACGTGTGACGTCAGCACCCCCCGCCGTCGCATTGCTATGCATTAGTGTAGCCCAAACAAAAACAAGATTCCATCTTGGTTTAAAAATGTTCTTTTAATTCCATTATAATGAAGGATTTTTAATTCGTCGTACAGAATGACATATCTGACTGTTGCAACATGAGCATCTTGCACTTGTGCGCTTAGTCTTGATATTCTATACTAGTGGCCCGCTCTCACGTTTCGGTACTAAGTTTTTCTTTTAGTTCCAGTCTTTGCCAATAGATGTCGTTGGGTGTCGATTATACCGCGATAGCGTTTCGTCTTTTCGGCGTTCGCGTTCTGATTATACGATCGATGATACGTGATACGATCTTAATGCAAGACTTCTACTTATTTCAGGCAGCACTATGATGCATTAATGTCGGTTCTACTTAAATTTACGAGAGCAACTGTACGTAGTCTTGGGTGCTTAGGTAAAACGAAAACGATGGCTGTAAAACATGACAGAACTACTAATTTTGTTGATTATGGACATAAATAGGCAATCAATTTGCTGTTGAAATACTAGTCTACAATTAATTATAGAAATAGACAAATAGCTGGTTAATCTTTTATCAATACGCAGCTTGAAGACTCTTGCTTTACTCTTGCTTGCTCTATACTCATCACTATAGTACTATAGTGATGAGTATCTTAATGACAAGAATCGATCAAGAAGAAGGTAAGATCAAGTGATACCTACTATGTTACTATTTTAACATAATTTTATAACCTTATTTCCATACAAAATAGAGAACTTACTAATTAGATTTTTTACAATCAGCATCAAAATTATCTTAGCTTATTCAAACCTACCAATAATATCATAGACACAAATAACTTTTAGTACAATACTCCAAAATGGTGTACTTTCATTTACATGTTATTTGTCAATTGGTTAGATATTTTTAGTAGGTTTGAAAGCAAAGATAATTTTGATACTGACGCGGCTGATACAAGCATACAGAAGGCAAAAAGCCGTCGATTATAGCATTTTTGCTCTGTCATTACATTAATCTAGGAAGGGAACAAGGGTCGTGTATAGAGGAAATGGCAGCCCTCTTAGAGCCGGTAGGTAGAGGCGACATTAAAGGCGCCCCATCTCCCCATGCGACCTCGTCTTTATTTTCCACTCGTAGGTACAGGCTTTATGGCCGACACGGCTGCGATATAGCAGCAGTCTAGACTAGACGCTATCGAGCCAGTGCCAGGGTTGTCTACTGGGCCCTAATTCTCGTGATTTTCTGTATATAAAACAATGACGGATATCGCATAAAACTATACAGGGTATAAAGTAAGTATCAGCCTAAGAGATACTGTCCTACTGCAGGGCAAAGGCCTCCATCATAGAAATCAAAGTCAAAGCTACTATGACGGGATTATGCTTAATCACCACGCTTGCTTAATGCGTATTGGTGATCACAAATCCGAGCTATGTTCGAAAAATTCGAAACATAATTTGATGCTCAACACGGGACCCCGAGATCACGGCCCGGTACTCAAACCTAGCGAACGGGGTGTCTATACAGGATGTATCTGTGAAAATTTACGTCTCTTTGACCAAGTCTTCGGCATCAATGCACTGCGACCAGCTTGACCGAAGTGATACCAGTTTTCTAGTGCATTCGTGGAGCGGATCATTGAGGGCAGTTTTTATTTGGTCGATTAGCGCGTTGGTGAATTGCCTCGGGCTGTTTTCCTTCAATTTTCCTTGCACCACAAAAGTATTTCCACAGAGATTATCACACTTACTTATTTACAATAGGCAGCAGCCCTGCAAGACAGTGTAGTAGGTTCAGAACACACCCCGCGTCGTCGTAACGCTAATGCGCGCCCCCATTCTGCGGTCGGGTCAAGATGGAGACGCCCCCAGTGCCCTTGCTCATCCGAACATACTACTATTTGAGGTTCAATTTCTTTTTCGCGCGGCGACTGGCGTAGTTGCTGTACCTTGTAGGTCGCTGTATGCGATTGCGATGCGCTTGGGGTCCCGGTTCAATCCTCCTTTTCATAAGCGCTGTGTGCCACCTTTGTTTGGAAGCGATAGATAAATTCTCAATCGTTACGGAACGGCTTCGTTATAGGCCAGTTTCACTGTTAAGAAAATCTCAGTGCCATATCCCGACTTATGGAAGTTAGCGGGGGTTGTACCCTAATGCTTCGGAAAGCACGTGAAGGTCATGTCACTCTGGTGACCCACCCAAACATGAGCGTAAGAGAGTGCACTTTTGCTTGCGCACACTTCAGCACTAAATCCTACACGGCTAATCGGTGAGATCGGCCCCCGTATCCAAATTGGTTGGAAAATATCATTATCACCACGTGGCCTATCCAAAAACTACGACGCATTGAAAGTCGTTCCTGTTTATAAACGAGACCGGAATCGCCATCAACAGTTGTTCGGCTTGTTTCACTTTGTAAACAATCGTCCGGGGAAATTGGATGCTGTCCAAAATCCCCAAATTGTTCGGAATTGAGCGTATGGACACTCAACAGTGTCTACGTTTGAGACTCCTACATAGGGTAACAAGAAAATAGCGCGTTAGCTTATCAGTAAGAAATTGAATAACAAAATATTAAACACCTTCATCTCAGGACTTTCTAATTTAAGTAAAATAGTCATCATCATCATCATCATCATCATCATCATCATCATCATCATCATCATCATCATCATCATCATCATCATCATCATCATCTTCGCGTTTTGTCGCGGTTGCTTCGTAGCCCGGGATTTGCTTTCCTGTTCCAACTCCTCCACTTCGCACGATCTTGGGCATCCATAGTGGAGAGTTTTTTGGCACGCATGTCATCCCTTATCACGCCAAGTCAAACCTTTTTGGGACCTATTCTACCAGGACCCGACGGTGATAGCATGACCAGACATCTTTCCGGTATAAGTAAATAGTCATCATCATCATCTTCGCGTTTTGTCGCGGTTGCTTCGTAGCCCGGGATTTGCTTTCCTGTTCCAACTCCTCCACTTCGCACGATCTTGGGCATCCATAGTGGAGAGTTTTTTGGCACGCATGTCATCCCTTATCACGCCAAGTCAAACCTTTTTGGGACCTATTCTACCAGGACCCGACGGTGATAGCATGACCAGACATCTTTCCGGTATAAGTAAAATAGTATAATTTACATAGCAAAATCATTTCTACAAACGCTCATTAAACTTTCCTAACGAAGGACTGGAAAGCGGATACGATAGTAAAATTGATACGAAGATAAATTGTTCATAGGGATTGCACCAATTTGCAGAAAAGGATAGATAATAATTATATGTAAAGGATAGGGTTGACCTATATTCACCTACGTGACTATTCTCACTATTCACGACTTCTGATAATTTTAATTCAATCAACGCTGTGCAATGCGTCATCTATGGGTCGAGATTGAAACTAATCCCGAGTCCCGAAACGTAGTGAAGGCAGGCCGCTAGTGATTAACAAAGCTGATAGCTTTAGGAGCTGGAGTTCGGTCCTTTATAAGGCATAAAATGGAACACTATACTAACATACGTATCTGGGCGAGTTCAAAAAAGGTAGGTGACAAATTGTGCAACTTCGCGAGTATAGTGACTAGGTGCAGTCATGTGCCCGCTAACATTGACCCAAGCTACGAGACAGAGCTAATCGGAGCCGATTGATAAGCCACCATGCCACCACATGTCGCCGCGCATAGCCGTCTGCGCAGCTAGATCGATGCCCCAGTGATTATAGCCAGTGATCAATATGTTATCGCATACAACTGGCTCTCAAATTAAATAGCTTTTATGCAATGTTATCAGATGATTCTGATAACATTGCATAAAAGCTACTTATATTGAGAGCTACTTACGTTGATACGAGTACGTACCACAAATGTAAAGACAATACTCAAATAGATATTATAACATTCAGCCACTGCAAAAACACAAGTTCACATGAATATTTTGTCCTAGCTAGAGCGAACTATTCAACGAAATCGTAGCGTATACGTATCGTAAACTATTTGTATGAATAATTAAAGACAAAGCTAAAATTGACTGTCGAACAAAATTCAGAAAGAATAGTATCGTTACGAGAGCGCCCGTCCTTGTATTAAATAACTAACGTAGATAATACAATTTTAAACAAATGTATGTACTTCAATACTATTATTACTGCGTAATCGTAACGTGGGCACCTGATGGGACGCTAGGGTCGAGGGTTGGATTCCCGCACCAACAGAAATATTTGTGTTGGGTCGGTGTTTGTGGTGCCTCCGTTGTTTCTGGTTTCCATAGCACAAGGGAAAAAAAACTTAGTTTGGGACCAGGACCATGTCCATAATGTCCCAATTATTTTTTATAAGTAACAATGAAGACGTCGTTTATTAATTGTCGTGCAAAAAAGGTAAACCGCTTAAAGAGTAGGATCACGTCCGGACGATCATTTACCAGGAGCCCAATAAAGCCGAGGGTAATATATGACTTCGTCGCGACGCGCCACATATGCCCCGGCTCGTAAATAACACACGACCTCTGAAAATGCTTGGACGATAATCACGGGGGCATAGGGAAAGTAGTAGTCTTTAGACTGAGATATAGGTAACTAAGAAGACGAAGAAGAATAATACACCAGCCGGTATTTAAGTACCCGTAATTGTACATACACAGTACTGAAAATCTAAAATTTTCTAGTTACTAATCAAAACGATGCATTAACAACCTGTACTATACTATGCGACCTGTACTATAACATGTCCAACTTTGATGTTTGACAGCCTAAATATCTATATAAAAGTACGTGATTGATATGTAAAGAAATCAAACCCGTATAAAACATACATAACTTTTTAAATTATATGAGTTGGTCTGCACGCATTTATCACGCCATCCATTATACAGGAAGCGATAATATTGAGAGTGCAAATAATGGTGGATCGATGGACACTAGTGACTCATCCAATAAGTATTCAAACAGATCGAGTGAGTTAGAGGACCCAATACGAGGGGAAGGGGAGTTTAAAAGAGATAACAACCAAAAGGCAAGTTACCCAAAAAGCCGAAACACTTTCGCGATGTAATCGACAACCACCGCCATCTGTTGGCAAAGATTGAGAACTAATAGCAAAACTAAGTTCCGAAATGAAGTTAGGGCGCGCCACTAGTAGCATATAGAAAAATCTGACTGTACTGACTGACAATACCTGGAGGCGCTTCCCCGCACACCCAAGACCCGAGTCAACTTAAAAAGATACTTTTCTAATTTTATCCGATTCGCATACGAAACCTTTCGCCACTGCGCCCTCGAGCGACGTGAAATATTTTGAGCAAAACTTTCTTGTCCTTGAATGTGTACTTTATTCTAAGTGAGCAAGAAAAGTCACAAAAGTGACATTTAATGTTGCTGCCTTTCAGCATGAGTGAGCATTGAAAGCATGTAATTTGGATGTTAAAGTAAAACATAGCATGCAACCTGCAGATCGATCAAGCATGCAATGTGTTCAGCTCCTCCCATTGAGCGCGGCTGCAGAACATTCCCTGTGTGTATAAGTTATATAAGAACTGTCTCAGCTTTTGTCCAATCGATTCGTAACTTAAAGTTAAACAGGTTTGGTTCAAAATCAATTGAGGATATTTAGATCCTCTATACAACTGTCATAACACCAATTAAGATATTTTTTAAAAATGTAGTTATTGTACAAATGTAAAAATATATCAGACAGCAGCATCTAACAACATCGACCGAATTAAAAGGTAATAAATTGTCCAGAGTTGGTATCACACCCACAAACTGGTGTATAACACGGGGCTCCTACCAAATGGGCCAACAGGCCACTCAGAAATCCTATTGACGGCAAAATACTTCAGTGAAAACAGTTCTTTTTAATTTATGAAGCATTAACTTATGAAGAATTCCCTTATGGAAATTAAAACTCGAAAGTTTTCGTGTCAGTGAGTTAATTTAATACGAAACGTGTCGTCAGTTCGAGCCGAGTCATTTAACAACAATTAACTTCATACGCGAAATAATTAGCAGCGACATTAAATTTGTGTGTATGCAATTATGAGTCGAGTAACGGTCAGCCATATTCTCGATTAAGTGAATTTTGAGATACCTAGTTTATTTATATAATCGATTTCCTTCTGGGCCGTGCAAAAAGTATGTTTCGTTCTCAGCGAACATAGATCGGAATCGTCATCACCAATCCGCATTACTGCAAGTGTTAGCCTTGATTTTATGATGAAGGCTTTAGCCTTGCAGTGGGATAGAATCTAGACTGATATTTTTTCTCTTGGGTCGCGGGTCCACATTTGCAAAAAAACATTTAACGCAATTAATATAAACCCTCTTCAAAAGACAGCTAGAAAAAGACACACAAACTCACTTTTCTTCTGGCGTCTCCTCAACGGGCGGAGGCGGCGCGTGCGCAGCTAAGTCCGGCATCTCCACGGCCATAGTGTCCATCGCCATTGCGCACTCACACTACGTCACTATCACTAGGTATCACTAGATAGAACAGTCATCTACCAACTCGATAAGAAAACTTCACAGTAGGAGTTCTCGTAGAGTTGCGTATGGGGAAGCCAACAAATTGAATCAATGATATTGTTCCAATCACGCAGTTGCTAAGTCCTAACACTGTTTTCTAAATAGTTGTATGTTCATTAGATCACTGTAAGAAATGGTTAAGTTATCAAATATTTTTGTGTGCTAGGGATATTCTCCTGTTTTTTTCTCCAAATAGAGCTGGTATTTATTATAGAGGTAATTATTATAAAATCTGCAGAGAAGTTAGAGTAATAGTACTGCTTATCGATGTTAGTCATCATGATGATGCAACTAGGCATCTGATTAATGAATGACTAAACATCCACTCAGGTATAATTAGTCTAAATACAACAAACGGTCTAGATCCATTAATAGAGACGTTTTGAAAAATTCAAGAAGTAAAACATTAATTAATAGGTAAGAAGAGTAATAAATTCCAGCTAATATCAAAACAGAATGCATCCGTTCCGCCACTATTAGTGATGCGACTCAACTACACTGCTTCACTCAAATCATTCATATTATTACAATTTTAATCGAAGAAAGACACACGAGTAATACTCTCAAGGACACCGCTTTCCTTGATTCTGACTTCTACCAGTACTCCACTAGCCCATTAAGGGTAGAGGGTTTAGTGCGTATTGAAACCAGAGTGGCTGCTAGCAGAAGCTACTGCAAAATAACTGATGAAGAGAAGATGCGAGTAGGCGAGGATCGTTCAGTGTTCATTTGGAGAGATCTTTGAGGCAGAGATAGACTGATGTCGTGACACGGCATGAGTCTTTTTACGTGGGTGAGACGACTTGGTCAAGTTTACCCCTCCCGAGTATTTTCATTTCACTCGAAACTTTGTTCCGATTGTATTTGAATCACTCGAGTAAAATTGCCTCGGGTCGCATCTCTAACAACAATTTTCCACCGGAACGAGCAGTGCAACACAAGTAATGACAGTGGTAGTTGCACGTGGAAACCCTAAAAGAACTAGAACGTGACTCCCGAGGCTCGCGGCGATCGTTAAACACGAAGTTATGGCGTTCCACCACGGGGGAGCGGGCGATACTAGCGCACAACAGTGTGCTACTGTTCTACCTACTAACATTAGCTCGGCGGTAGAGACATCCTCGTGAGGAAACAAAAACGTGTAACCATGATTTTGTAAGTCAGGTTCTAAGATTTATAAATCCTGAAGCATGGAAGAATGCACCCGGAGATCAAAGCAACGGCTTTGGATTCAACCTGAATTATCACGCTCAGTGCAAGAAGAAAATAGTTTGAGAACAACCTACTGTAGCAGAAAATATCAAATTTAGCATTACTAAATTTAATGGCGATTTTAAAGTACTAGATTTGATCAGGAATAAAATTAGAGGTAGTCCACTTTCATGGACTTTTCTGCTAAAACAGCAAGTGTCTGTCCATAATGATTAACCATTAATGGAGAAGTTTTGCTTACGCCGACATCTTCAAAAAGTACCAGAACACAATACAAACGAACAGTTTAATTTCTTAATCACCGTGTAATAACGATTTGCATGTCACGCTTGCTGTAGTACCTATTTTTGTTAGAGTAAAAACATCAAAGACAGGGGAAGAATAGCATGGCATCTCAGAGGGTAAAGCGGACGACACTAATAAAGGACAAACTCATTTGTTGCAAAATGTTTACCATGCGTGTGTAGGTGTGACATTTAGCTGAACCAATGGATCAGTTTCAGCTATGCCTCTGAGCGAGGTATATGAACAATGCAATGGTTCGAGTGCCGAATGTTCCGGTGGCCAGGGGCTAGGGTTGCCAAGCCGGTAAAAAACAACAAGCTGGAATATTTACCAATATAGAAGGACATTGTGTAAATAGGCTGAACTCTTCCAGTTTTTAATTACAGTATGAGCATTTCTAAGCAAATTTTCTTTTTTTAAAACAAAGGTATTATTTATCAACTTAACAACGACAGAGAATTGAATTCTATTGGTCACCGAAATACCCGTGTATCGGTGAACATTTACATCCCTTTAACCACCCCTTCTACCAAACATTTTGAACATAATTTGTTCTGGCTTTTGGAAATTAGCATAACAAAATTCAGCTTTTCATTATGGATACGTACTTAGGTAACTTGTTTATCTTAAATGAGGAGATGAAAAAATTACAAAGAATTTCGAAAGTCTTACTCTTCAACCAACATTGAACAGAATGGCTGGTAGTGGTTTAAAGAATGTTACTGTTTATAAACATTTTCAGCTCTCAAAGTTAAGAAGCGTTTGAATATTTAGACTTATACTCCGGCATTATCCGTAGTTCCGGGCTTGAAAACCCTAGGCACAGCTAATTACCGGCGGCACTAGTAATTGCACTGAATCAACTGTGGAAAAACAAACGCTGAAGCAGGCCCGGCGCATCACAATCGTATCAGTTGCATCTGCGCGGCTTGATGGCCTCTCAGCAGCTATAACTCACTTTGCTACTACGTTCTTGCACTTTACGAGGTCGGACGGCTTTTAGGATTCCGTACTCAAAGGGTCCATCAAAGAAGAAGATAGATACTTAAGAAGACTTACGATAAGGTACAAAGAACTTAATATATCTCGGTCACGCGCACAATGGGCATAGTTTCCTGTGACCAACTTACAATGATGGGCATATTTAATAGGAAAAGGCGTCTTTCAGGACTAGTGCGTCCACGATGCTGAAGTCATGGTCGCAAAATATACGGCATGGACCGGGACCACCTACGTGGAACCATCTTCCATCACGCAAAATATAGATGAGGCACCCAAAGAAGAAGAAGACCCAAAGATACGACTACGCTGTCTGTCACCGGAACTGAAAGAACTACCTATATCATGATTCACGAGGATTTTTATACCTTGATAGCAGCAAAAAACAATGCAAAATTACCGTGCTCTCAAAAAAGTCATGATTTAGTAGACTGAAATATTTCCTGCGTATAATATGCACAGCGATTTTTTATCAAGTCGATTTGCTAATGCAAACGAGTCTTAAAGTTTTATTTAATTCTGAAATACTTTTGGACTAAGAATGGTCGGTAAAAATGATATAAATTCTTTGTTACCATATTTCCGCGAAAATATTTGCGTAGAAAAAGATGTGTGCACAATAATGTTAGTCACAATATTGACGTGCAGTTTAATGTACATAATCACAATCAGAAGGTAATGAATAATGCAAGTGAAAATATTTGTTTACGAGAGTATGCGTCAATTTGTTGGAATAAGCTATGCCGTGTATTGGTAGCGTGTTGAACTTCCGTGTGCAACGAAGGCCATTCGGCAGGGGAACTATTTCTTAGGCAGAACCAAAATGTCACTGATGGTATTCCGATATGATAAGTTAGTTAACATTTAAGTTCATTTTATAATGTAACTTGCAACAAATGGATTGAATTGAATAAAACAAAGCAACTAGAATTGAGACCTGACCAGTGATTTGTAAATTTATTTTCTATAATATCACTGCTTCTCCTGTATGTATTATATATTCATCGAAAGACACTTCTATTCTTTCTTTAGATCTCAGGACCTAACAGGGAGAATCTTGCTGAATTTTTGACCTTAATGCATGCATTAACAATGCCATGGCATTGTTTGATCGTGGTCTCATAATAACATCCCTAGTTTCAGGTACTTAAACTAATGCATGAGTCATAGTTTTAATGTTATTCATTGCAATAAAATAATTTTAAATTTAAGTGATGTAATCGCGAATAAAACTATTTTTGGCGAAACAGAGAAACAGTTAAAAGTATTTTATGGTAGGGCAGGTAAACTTAATGAACATGACAGATACTTGATGATACTCATCGCAACTCCTGAAATGTCTAGTTATTTTTAAACTATTATTTTAGTTAAACGACTATTTTTTGTTTACTATGTTCCGGTAATGACGTTGTTACAACTATGTGGGTTATTTTCGCTAACTTATTTATATAGTTCGTTGTCATCATCGGGACAAAGTGCAAAATCGACATCTGAGAACCAATTTCATATTTTTGTGTTTAGTGGCTTGTAAATTTGAACCGTAACAGTGGCAGATTTAGGGTTTAATTCTTTTGGAGGTAGATTTTGGTTCTTAAACATCGAAAAGGAACTTCGAATGCGACCGGTAAATAAGGAATCAAAAAGTAATGATCGTGCGGCCGCACTGTTTGGGATACATTCGCGTATTTGTAGTTAGTACACACTACAGTAATCATAACACGCTTGTTAGCACCGGCCACTGGCGATTACGCTCTTGCGTTTGCTATATCAATTTGCGCTTATTGTGACAAGTTCGATGACAGGAGGAAACCCCTATGCAGCACATATAAATAAAAACGCGAATTACTTTGAATAAACCGACGGCACTTTACTTCGCGAGGTTTCGGCAAAGTCAATTTCACAGGTTCAAATTGATATTAATGATGTTGCTGGTTAGGTTTCTGTACGTACAAGTAGTATTGTATCACTGGTTGACTACGATTTTATTTGTTGTTTATACGCGCAAGTCGCGGTCGATACGCGGCGCCCGTCAGCCCTGCGCAGTGGTCGCGGAGCTACTGAGAGGGAGCGTGGTGGAGATGCGCGGACCGAGCGCGCGGGGGAAATTTGCCGATATTTGGGGAAATAACTGTTTTATTAAACCATCAGTATATCGTTCAAACTAGCCTATTATTACGACTAAGAATTACAGATGCAAATGTCAAGTTCATACATTTTATTTGATCTCTTGTTTGATAGACGCAACATTTACCAAATTTAAAAAAATGGGAGCTTGAAATCTGATCAGTCTTCAAAATTTAACAATCTGGTCAGGACCCTGGGCTCCCAGGTGACAGTTACGGTCGCAAAGATGAGAGAGAGAAAGAGACAGTGTTCAAAAAGTTCATAGTGGTAAATTTCACATAAAGAAAGGAATGATTAGCCGACATAATGAAGAGGTGGCAAGAGACACACAATGATAATACGCAATCACGGTCAATTACTTCACAAAGTTTGTACCATATTCGCATTTATTCTAGAAAAGCAGACATCACGATAGCAAGGCTAAGTATAAATGCCGGGTAATACATTGGAGACCGCGAATACTATCCCGATATGGGCAGTTTATACCGGTTGGCGGTAGTACTACATACATCAACTAAACTAGAAATAAGTAACTTAATTTACTTCAAAGCTTTATAAAAATCCTATGAGTTTAGTCACCTGACACTAAATGATGTGGGAATTGGATATGACTAGCACAGATTTATTAACGTGTAACGTACGAACATACAGCCACACACCAAAGTATACAAAACTGTCAAATTTCTTCAATCAACTCTCATCTTACTGTTATACACATTAGGTTGAATATCAATTGAGGAAATTTGATAGGATGTGGTAACCTGATGTGTGGCTGACTGTACTAGGTTATTTTAGTCTCCAATAATATGGTATTCCATGTTAAAATAACCATATCCAGCGACAGATTACATTTTCAAAACAAAAAAAAGTTTACCATTAGAATACTAAAGTAATTCTTGAAAACTCATTCTTACTCGAAGACTCAAATTTATTGTGGGTAACGCTCGTAGTAGGCATCAAATGAACAAAATCCACGAAGGTACCCATAATCAAGCGTAATAATAATTAAGCGCCGGAGAAACGGCAAAGGTCATGGCAACACCGGCCATCCATTACAAATAAAAGAACAGGCACCCTCCAGCGCCGGCACGCCCGCGCCCCCTAGGGGGCGATTGGGCAGATCAATCGGGGGACCAATCGGGGGACCAGTCGTGTGACTCGTTGGGCCAAGGGTTGCCATGAAAATTGAAAAGCCGGACAGAGCAAGCACTTACCGGATTCGCTTTATTTCAGCTTTAGTATAACTGTTAATAAAAGGTCCTTGAGTGGAGGCTGCGTACTGGAAGTCGCAGCCGTGGCAGGCTCGTCCCGGGAATTACTATGGGCATCCCTCAAACCTTAAATAGAAATGTGACGTCGCATTTTCTTCAGTCAAAGCTTGATTTTCAGTCTAAGAGACAACTACGGGCGTTGAAGATACGACAAGCCGCCGCGGGGACCTTGTAAGGGAAATAGTATTAGTTCCGAATTCTGCCGGGAGCTAAAAACCGTAGGGCGAATGTACTTTTCTTAAAAAATAAAAGATGGCATATTTTTTTTTCTCTATGAATGGACAGAAGAGCTGACGAGTCACCTAATAGTAAGCGATTACCGCCGCCAATGGATATCTGCAACACCAGAGAAGTCAAGTGTGCCATCGGCGTTTTTAAAAAGGAATAAGGTATTTTTTTACGGTTTGAAGGTCGTATCGTATAGGTCCGATTACTAAACATATTAAATGCGACAGGACTAACCAACTTCCGTTGGCTTGAGTTAACGACTCAAGCACAACGGACTGAAAATATTTTAGGGTGACTTAGGACCCAAATTGTCCGGCTAAATCCGATTTCATGGCAACGCTAGTCGCGTCGCGCTCATGACGTCACTGGTGGATTAGATTACTGTGACGTCATACCTCGGCGTCGACTGGTTAGAGCGGCTTCAATCTGGTAGGTAATATCTTATATCCTAGGGCTAGTAAGTACAAAATCTTTCAAGCCAAAAGTAAACGATTAAAGTTGCTACGCGTTTTGGGATCATTGCTCCTTCGTTATACGGTATGTTAATATATGAGTAGGTATGTAGTACATTTTCGTATGTAAATTGTATAACTAAGTAGACATTATTTGAGTCAAACAAGGAAGTTATGGTTTCTTTTCAATTTCATTTTCATTTATCACGCAGGCTTAATTGTAGACATGCCATTTGTAGATATTCAAATTAAATTATTTTCTATGATGGAGGCCTTTGCCCTGCAAGGTGACAGTATATCTTACCGACTAATACTGATTACTCTACATACGAGTATAAGTGAAAAAAATGTGTTAGTTAAGTTACTGTAACTCAAGAACCCAGTGGCGTGGTGTGAGCATCGGCTACTCGGGGCGGAAGATTATTTTGTCGCACTTTTTGCTTTGGCAATCACTTACCACCAGGTGATCCGTCTGCTCGTCTGCCACCTATCACTTAAAAAAGATTACGGGGTAGTATTTGCTTTGGCAATCACCACCAGGTGATCCGTCTGCTCGTCTGCCACCTATCACTTAAAAAAGATTACGGGTAGACAGTTTTTCCGTTTAAACTCTACCTCTAGTACCATCTCCAGGAACCTTTCCGTGTATATCTTCTTAAGCTTCCGTCCTACTTTATTCATGTCTCACTCACACTGCAGCTACGAATCAGGTCGGGGATATAGACTGACAGATAGACAGCACTATGACTGTCAACCTGACAGGACAGATGCATCCCTTTTGTCATCCAAGTCTTTGAAAACAATGGAACATGGTGGGTATTGTGCTATTTGTTCCCTTTCCAATGCGTTGAATTTCTAATGGAAATGTCTAAAGCTGTATTTTTTTTTCATATGAAGGTGGCAGGCGAGCAGATCACCTGATGGTAAGCAATCGCCACCGCGCATAGACTGTTAAGATCCTCAATCGCTCCTCGGCTGTTATATTAATTTGTGACTAGCTGACTTTATGAGCATAAGGAAATATACTGTTATGACAGCCAACAACTTTTTGAAAGTTTAACCATGAAATTATACTGTGCGTGAACCTGTCTTTGAACACTTGAAGTGTACGAGGTGCATCTGTGAACATTCAAATCCGTTTAAACCACGTCTTCTACCAACCATTCTAGACAACATTAGTTCTACGTCTTTTGAAAATTCGACAAAAATTTTTTCGACTTCCCATACGAAATGAACAAGTTACGTGACTGACTTTGTATGAAAAGTTAAATTTATGCGAATGTCCAAAAGTCATAGAACAAAATCTTGTGCAGAATGATTGGTAGAAGACGTGGTTAAAGGGATGTAAATGTTCACAGATACATCCTGTATAGAACTTCTCGGTGAAATCGACTTTCCGAATCAGCGGTAGCTTACATAATATTTGACATTCATAAATGTTCTATAAGAAATAAATAATATTTATATTTCTGCTGTTGACTGTACAATCCCACAAAACAATATCTGTGGCAAACAAGCCATCGCCTATGCGACATTGTCAAGCTGATAAGGGTGGCGTCACACTGCGGGCGGCGCGTCACTCTATCGCTGTGCAAACCCTCCTGACATGTTTGCTGACGGATGATGGCAATACAAACATGTGTACGATCCTAATTTAATAACAAGACCAGAATGTAAGCTTTTGTGTCGTCTTTGCTTTGGCCAATCTCGATTGTTTACTATACGAAGATAGTGTATAGTATACTTCAATCTTCAGCTTCAATTGGTATTATCATCATAATCTAATAGGCGCCACTGCTGGACATAGGCCACCTTTGCTATTAGATATCATATTTTCTATTTTCTTGTTGTTTATTAACTTAAAATTGCTAAACATTTACCTACTCATAATTAGGCCTGCAAAATTGTAATTAGAATAATTGCTTAGTTACAATTATTATTTTTTCAGTACGTAACTTCAAAGAAAATGACCATTTAGCGTAGTATTATTATGATAGTGAAATGGACTAGAAGTGTACAATATTACTTCTGTTTATGTATATACGTATATGATTCTTTACTTTTCTTATCTATTTTAAGTTGGACTTCACGCCCACATTTTCATTTGCGATCCATAATGAGGAAAATCGCCTGCAGTATTTCTGGACAGTAGCGACCTTGAAACATGTGTATTCTTTTGAGAAGGCCGACGGCCCTCTAGTGACTCCTCTGGTGTTGCAGATGTCCATGGTCGGCGGTATTCGCTTACCATCAGGTGATCCGTCCATTCGTCTACCCCTATCTCATAAAATATGTTGCAATGTAACAGTTTTATTACGTACGGATGTAAATATTTTCACCAATATATTTCTATTCATGTCACGGCAAGCTCTGCAAAGAGGGGTGGTGCTAGGTAGTCGGTGTCGGTATGAAGTATTGAATTATTAAGTTCATGTCAAAGTAACGACGTGCGTGACGGCTGGTATTGATTGGAACTTCGGGTCTAGTATTGGTTTTCGTTTAATTGAGTGATGTTTGATTTTTATTTCATGGTCGGTCTCTAGACCTACCTTTTGTACCTACATACTACTAAATATAGATGGAATGTTGGTTTATGAAATTAGGTAATAAGAGGCATGAACAAGTAAGAATGTCGACAGGATGGGTAAAGAAGTGATGAGCTATTTTTTTAACAGTGGCACAGTATATTGACCTAAGCCTATTGGTAATTAAAAGGAGATCCAACGTTGCAAATACAAGGCTATGGCTCCGTTGAGAATGCCATACAGGCCCGTGAGATACTTCTTTACGCTTCGTTTGAAGGAGTTAATATTGCATTTGATTTATTTTTGTGTTATCTTTGTTTTTTAACATCTTAACATCAGACTGCGCTATCGAGTATTGGGCTGAGAAAATTTAATATCTTAGTGCCATCGACACGAGAAGAAGAAGAATATCAGACGAAAGGAAGGGACTAATCTCGCAACTGACACACAACGGAAAAAATGGTATTTTATTTTCCAATCACCAGATATACGTCCGCAATCACTCCGGAATGAACTCTAGGGTGGAAAACATGAAGCAGATCTATATTCAGCAAAGAACAGACACACAGATTGATTGAATCATAGACATATGATTGACAACCACATCACGTCTAGTGGCTAGGATGTGAAGCACAATCCAGTTTTGTGTATGGAGATTATCACAGCAAGACGTGATCTCACCACAAGACTTACATTACACGCCTACCCAGCCTCGCAATATTTCCTGAAGTATTCTATATGAATGTCAAAAAGGATATTCCAGAAATAGCGGCATTCCTCTTTGCACTACTCACATGTATATGAGTTTGATGGATTACACTCTGGCTATTTTGAGGTGTCTAATAATAGGTACCAGTTGAGGCCGTTTTCGTTAATTGTACGTTCAACTTTCCGATGACCCTTGGTGGTGTTTGCGCACGGATCTACCACTATATACGTACACGAATCGTGTTGATTAATAATACGTGCTTCGGAGAGTGCGTAAAGCTAGCGGTAGGATTGCTATACATGAAATACCTACAGGTTACATTTCGAAGATACCCCTGGCTTCGTCATTCATCGTTAGTACTAATAGTTAAAAGGTCTTAGAGGCTTACCTAGTCTCGTGAATTGTCTGGCGCAGTTGTTAATTTTAAAGAGCGACAGATGCATAGCATGGCCTAGATATCGCTTTGGAGCGAAGAAAGTCGCAAAGGTGCTCACGGAACTAAAGTGCAAGACTAGGCGGAACAGAACCGGATAAAATGGCGTAAAAGTCGATAATCAAGACCCATTAAAAACCCTATGCTCTGGCATATGTACCAGAGCAGCATCGATGACATGACCATAATGACATCTGGTGGTTACCACTTGGTATGTACCAGAGCAGACCTTTTTCCCTACCGTCCTGCGCAGAAACCACTAGTTACTTATGATGTCACTGATCAGTCGATGAGCTGGATGGATAACTCTTATAGGATAGTTTGTCCGGATCAAACGCAAATATTTGCATCCCGTCACGTGCATATCTCAGAATCGTTTGAAAATGTATTAATAACGTTTTGTTTACTTTACCTGAAATATCCTCAAGTGTTATGAATAAGTTCATTACTCTGTGGCAATTTCCTCTACGAGTATTCTTTGTGGTATGACGAATTACTTAACTCTATAGTTAGAATATACAGAGTCATAGAGTGGTGGGTCAGACCTGGGATGATGCATAGGACCGTTGTAATGCAAGGAGAGCAGCAGGAGGACGCCTATACCCTGCAGTGGGATCAAGATACAAGGCTGATGATGATAATAAATTTAAATTCACATAACATCTCCCTACCATGGATCTGACTCCGTAACTAAATTCAGCTTTAAATCACTTCTGTATACAGATATCACAAAACAGGAGGAAACACAAATATCATACGTAAATATAACACCCAGACACTGAACAAACACAGTGTTTATCACCCGAAGTTGTTCAAGTGTAAAAGATTCGAAACGTCGACCTTTGGCGTATGAGGCAGGGTCATACCATACGCCATCCCAGCACAGTCGAATCATGAATCATCATCATCACGATGTTCTTTCCTGGATTAAGGATCGAACTGTGCTAGCGAGCTTCCGGTGAAGAACTTTTACCCTTATACCCTTAAACCCCTCGCAATCAGAGACATGTGACGCATCAATCGACTGGCCGGACTTCTTTCGCTGGATTCGACTTGGATTATGGAGTAATCATACATGCATCAAGTGTACTCACTGCTCGTGGTCGTCGAGCAGCCGGCGGTCGACGTAGGGCAGCGGGCGCGCGGCGGGCGCCAGCAGCCGCTGCGTGTCGGGTGCGCACGCGCGCGCGAACGCCGCCGCCGCCTCGGCCGCCGCCTCCTCGTCACACAGCGACGCGTCGTCTTCCGCTGTAGGCAAAATAGAACTTTAGCAACTAGAATATAGACTACTAGTGGCCCGTCCTCACTTTGTTTCGGCACAGTCGTTCCACTGTCTACTAATAGATGGCGCTGGTCGTTAGTTGCATTGTGCTAGGGTTTCGTTTTGTCGGTTTGTTTATAAGATTTGCCAATGTCTATAAATTTTATATCTTTATAAAAGGTATAGATATAGATTCATTAAAACATCTACAAACAATCACATGTAAAGACGAAACCATTTTTCGAGTCCCTATACATAACGACCGCAGCTCACGTGACCGTCTTTGTATCAAAAGTTAAAATTATTTATGCGAATTTCCAATCAAGTCATTAGAACAATGTTATTTAGAATAGTTGGTGGTTAAAGGGATGTGAATGTTTACAGATACACTCTGTACAGGTAATACTTAAATACATACATATTACACTTGGACATGAAACGCAGGTCTATCCACATCATAAGAATGGTGCGTTCAGAGTTGGGATCAAACCTTTAGGGTACGTGACAGGCTGTGTCTCTGTGCACGCATCTAACACAGCAGATAATAACTGCGAATATAGAGATATAACTCACTGGACGCGTGCTCACTGCTTTTCGGGACTTGCGGTCTAATCTGTGCCGACAGATGGCGCTGGGTGTCGACTACATCGCACTATTTATTTTGTTTTTTCGGTTTCCCCATAAGCCTTGTCGTTGTCTAAAGACTTTACCTATATTTAGGTTGTAAAAATAAAATAATGCGGTTATACATAATCATTAGAGATGCGCCGAATATTCGGTTGGTATTCGGTATTCGGCATATTCGGCACTTTTTCCACTATTCGTATTCGGCCGAATTATTCGGTTTTAGTGCCGGTATTCGGTGAAAGTATTCGGTTAAAGTATTTCTATTTTCCTGGCTATATAACATGGAATTTAAAAGGACAAGTTTCTAACATTAACTTAAAAAAAATACCTAATTTATTTATTTTTAAGCCAAATCAATCAATATTAATTTTACTATTTATTTTTATACTTAAAAATATTTTCATTTTAAATAAATAACAATTATAAAGCTTTGTTTCGAACTCGGATCAAATTTTAATTTTTTATAAAAAAACACTTACCTATGTATGTGGCAAATTATTAAAATAAAAATATGAATCAACAATAAATAATTTTATTAAGTTATTTAATGATAAATAATTTTATTTTTGTTACTTATTGATATTCTTTGCAATTTATTCTTAAGTAGGTGCTCTTAAAAAATCATCCAAGAGTCCAGGTGGTACTCGACCTTTCACATACCACCACCCACTGCATACCAGAACAGCCACCCGGTATGTAGAGGGTTGTGGGTTCGAGTCCCACTTGAACCCTGCGACGATTTTTATTAAGTGCATTATTTACTTAAAAGACACTATAACAGAGATACGTTAAGAACATTTCTGACACGGAAGGAATAAACACTTAAGTTATATCTCAGTACGAATTGACTTAAGTGCTTTAGTCACCGTATCTAGTATACATATAGAAGAGAGATCGGAAACAAAATAGAAAATGGTAAACCGAATAATTCGGCCGAATATCCGGTTCGGTAAAGATTGAACCGAATATTATTCGGTATTCGGTTATTCGGTGAAACCACTATTCGGCGCATCACTAATAATCATAGTTTATTTTACAGTTTTGTAAATAATATTAAATATTAAAAATTCAAAAAACGAGCTAATCATGACATTCTACCAATGATGCCTTGCATTATTTAAATATCCGGGATTCGACCAACGAAAATTTGGAGTTTGGATAAGTGGTATGCTTTGATCAAGCCATGTCCCAGAAATTACAAGTGCGGTGACGCTGACGACGGCCCGGTCCAAGATTCAGTAATCTTGGACCGGGCCGTCGTGAATACCAGTGTATAGGATCATATATTACTGGTGCGGCGAAAGCGCTGTTTGTGGACAGCTATGTATGCAATAAATATCTGGCCATTAGATCAGGGTAGGTTTAAATAATTTATTCTCTTATAAGACTAACAAGGTTCACCTAAAATGAGACATTTACAGTTTCACCAAAAACTTGTGTATTCCTTTGGTGCCTACAGCGAGACAAAACAAAGGGTTCCGATAGAAATGGTACATCCAAAAGCTTTAGCTTGACGTCGTAAGGGATGACCTGTGCCATTTATGGTAAGGTCATTATGAATGCAAAAGACCGCGCGAAATGGAGATTTTGCTGGAAAGCAGTAGCGGTACCATGAGTTGACATAGAAAACTGACATAACTAAACTATTGCTCTGTCTCTTTTAAATGCATCACAATGAAAGAGACCAAGCGGTAGTTTTCGATAGCGAGGATAGTATTTCAAACTCATGGTAGTGCTACAGAACCTGAGCTCCGAAGAGCTGGTCATTTGGATGCAACTGGGAATAAACACTAAAGATGTTAGCTGGCACAGTAAAAACAGATTTTTTTAAATATAAATTTAATATTAATATACATCCTGGAAATAAAACTTGCGGTTGACGAGATAAATGATGGGCATAATCAAAAAATGGATAGGGATCTATCACATATTTACCGATTTCAGATGAAGAAAACTTTGAATAGCTGCCATTGTAGATTACTGCCATTAAAATTTTAGTTTTCCTTTTAAATCGGTCCATGCTGTTTGATGACACTAAAACTAAAATAAAAACATGATAGTTAACAGGAATAACGAAAATCTGTAAAAAGTTAGTATAGTATTGTTAATAAATTAAACATAGCCAGTTATAAAGTACGAAATAAACAGTAATAACTGTAAGTAAATACGCTATTGAAAACTCACCTTAGCAATTATTTTCTGCGGTTTGATTTTTTTAACTCGTAATACGAAATTACAAGCGGTCTCTGCGAACACTCAACGGGAAATGAATCAACTGAGATGCGTACGCGGGTATACAACACGAAGTGGTGGGGGTACCGGTCTACACCTTCCCTCTTCCCCGCGGAGTGCCTTAAAGCGACATCTGCAGGTGAACTAAGTAATGACGAAATACCTTAATGGCGAGTGTCGATTAAAGATATCTGGTGTGGTGAAATACTGTTGATTCCAGATTAATCGAGGATGTAGAAACCCAACGTGCTGTCTGTACACTGCGATAAGCTGCTATTTCATTTAGATGCGTATATTGTATTGAACATAGATCTACGCACCAAAACATCCAAGTCACACTGTATAAAGGAACAGTACATACATATTAAAGGATCTAGGATCAACGTAGTTAGATCTTGCAACACATGTTGTAAGATATTTTTTATTTATTTTATTTAGTCAAACTTCCTATAATAGGCAACTGTGTTAAAAAATAACATCGAGTCATACATTTTGAGTAGATTTATTTTTAGATAAGAGTTGTTTACTCTCCTTTAAGAAAACCTTAAGAAATTTCTTCTTGGTAGAATCAAAAGCTTAATTTTAACAAATTCCCGTAACCATATAAATGTACAAGGTTTAAGATAAGATGATAAAGAACCCAAACATATTTCATAATGATATAAAGGAGCCATGAGTCTCTAATTAAACAAGAAATATGCAAAAGTAAACCTTATTGCCACGGCTTAGGGAGATACGCAAACGCGCTTTATATTTTAATACAATAAGTATCATTAAAATGTAATCTAAACCGAATTTACCTGTTATCTCTACAAAAGTTTGTTTAATAGATAAAAAAAATCTGCAATGCGTATACTTACTTACTAGATATCAGAGAGTAATAAGATTTCAATACAAATATTACAAACGTAGTAAGTCTTTTATGGCATCATGCATTGCATTGCATCTTAATATTATTTGAACGATTGAAGCTAGAAAAACGTGCCTTCTAAACTGATAGGTTGGAAGCATAGCATTGGACTTTTATTAATTGACCGTCTTGATTCATTATAGTCATCAATTTTGATACTAATTCCGTAATTTTATTAATCAAGACCTATTAAGTTATAAAAATTAAGTTTTACAAAAGTTTTTCATTCACCATTGTCACAAATTATTTGACTTTTAATAATATATTACACGATTTTAAGTCAGAGTTCTAAAAGACATCAATTAAGCGATGCGCATATTCAGTAAAGTACTGGTACTTTATTTGCGTGATGGCATTTATTATAATTTCATAAAATACACCAACTCGGTGATATGATCAAAACCAAACGAGAGAGTATTCCAAGAATACAGTCCCGATATCAGTAGGTACTTTCAACGTTCGCTACATTGTCATCAAACACCTTCATTTGCTTTTCAAAGAAAGCACGTTACTCTAAAGTTTGACATCTTCAAGTTTACTCACAATCGAGTTCGAAACCCTCGTTCAGCATCTTATCTGTGACAGCATCCGAAACCGAACGCACCCAAAACAAAACATGGCGTCGTATCTTGTGGCGGGAAACGTCACACACGAGACATCTCTCAAGCAGCACAATGACAGCCAAACATTTCGAACAGTTTCCAAAGATACAATCACTAATCAATTAAAAGGAACCACGAAAATGGTAAACCAGTAAACACACATTTCTCGACGTCTCTTATTGTCTAACGAATAGTTAACCATGAGATTTCTAAAGTAATACTAAATGGGAAGCACAAAAAAATGTAGGCAACAACGAAGTTTGTCAAAAATGGCGGCAAAGTAAACTTAACGCGGATAAGGCTATTTACACGCTGACGACGCAGTGTAGTCCGCGTGCACACTGCAAGACTTTCTCCCTATTATTACAATATATGGTCTAAAGATAATCTTGATTTAAACTGGATGATATTTGTCAAATTTATAAAAGTGACAGGTAATTTTTTAAACTCTCTCTTCTCTCTCTTTTAAACTCTGTCAAAATCATAGTTCGAACTAAACATTGACTTGGCAATTTACCGACATAACATCGCATTGTTACGTTTGATTAAATAAGTTAATCATAATTTGTCATTAAAGTCGCGAGAATATAAGAAGGCGCTACTGCTTCATACGTCATATTAGGGCAGTGGTAATTCCATTGATGAAGCATGTCATGGGAACTCCGTTAGTTGTTCAAAAATCCGTTGCCACGATTTTGCAATTTGTAAATAGTCGCAAAGTGTTATGTAAATTAATTAGTGTCAATAACGTCTATTTTAAATGAATATTTACTTGAATACAATATAATAAGTTGTAAGCCTAATTAGCTGTTTGGCAGACAAACATATTGAGGCATTTGAGGTCGTGTGAATTCATTTATGTTAATGCGTCTTATCTCAACAATTAAATTATGGACGTAAAATCAGACACTGCTTCAAATTGCATAAATCTTTAACATCTTCAATAACTTGAATATTTCCTACGGTTGAAGGTTATGGGAAGGAATCAACGAGACAGTCTCATTACTCCGGTGATACATTCCTGGTTGCGTCCAAAACAGCTGTGGTTTATGCAAATGTCAAAATTTGACATTTTGCATCTGTCAAATTGAGTGTTAATATATGGGGATGACACATGGACATGTGTCAGTTTACTCCACATGATTATGAAGCAGAGTATAGAGGGACTTGGACCATTTACCAGAACTTAGTAAGTCTGTTAATGTGAAAAGTCCGCTAGATGGCGTACTGATAGACTGAGGTTTAACTAAAACGTCTTTGGTTGTTTACAGACATTTTGACATCTCACATCAAAAACAAACACTTACCGTGTATATGGATCTCAGTCCTACAGTACGCCATCAAGGATTTTTAACACGCGATGGTCCCCATTACTTCGAATAAACCATAGCGACTGCTGTCGGACCTTCGTACTCCTTAGCCATGAGACCTAGAGAAACTGATCATGGTTACATTTGTTCTGAATAATTATCTAAAACCATATAGTCCGAGACAAGAAAGTGTAGTTATGACCTTAAGTGCGCAGAAACCAATTTTGATAGAAAGTTTTCTTTTTTACAAGTGCGCAAAATAACGGTCATCACAATACTTTCGTGCCGCCAGCTATACAGGTTGTATCTTTGAACATTTACATCCCTTTAACCACTTCTTCGACCAACCATTCTGTACAACTTTTGTTCTGCGACTTTTGGAAATTCGTTGAAAATTTCTTCGACTCCCCTTACAAAATTAACAGTCACGTGAATGACTTTGTATGAAATAAGGGTTTGATTGTAATATTTGTAATCAATTAAAACATTTAGATAAACAGTAAGAAAGAAAGAAAATACATTTATTAATTTGGACACCACAACACAATAAATATTACATACTACAGACAATTGACACAACACAAGAAAATAAAAACACACTAGTAAAAATAAATTTAAACCAAAAAAAAAGTTAAAAAAAATAAATAATAACTAACAACCAAAAAAAGAAACAATAAACTGTCCCGTACAACAACAGTAAACGTTACAGTTTATTTTGGACACATAACAAATTGTAACAAATGCAATTTGTAATGTAGCCAAAGAAATATGACATGTAATCATTGCTATATAGTAAACAGAGTACCCACCCAAAATCCACATGTCTTTGAGTAAGATAGCACACTTTCTTAATGTCACAAAATTATTTATTCTGACAGACTATCACTTATCAAAACTCGGCGGCTGTGATTTGTCGTAAAGATTACAGTCTTTTGTTTGAAGTATCCTTTGTTTTAATTTAATATTTTGTTTTCAATGCAATATAGTTTTACGTCGAATAACTCTCACACAAATTCTGAGAAGTGTTTTCTATTGCAGCTCATTATATGTTGTTCTTATTATTGCACCATATCAACTCGTAAACACAGGGATTAAAATTGTGCTTTCCAATTTTTCATATTATCATTACAAAGAACCCAAACTCTGTTTGTATCTCTGGACAATATTAATTTGTGAAATACCAGGAACTTATGGAAAATCCAAGTAATCCAAGTGAGGAAATTTGACCGATTGTGGTAACCTGATCTGTGAGGGAAAACATCGTGATGAAACCTGCACGTTTCGGATAATTTCTCTGTTGGCATTTCTTTGTTTGAGATAATTAATTCTGAACGTTCAACCGTGATTGAGTTGGTGTGATTCCCATATTTAAGGATAGCGAAGGTCAGACAGTAGTCACTTCAATGTAATTACAAGACTTGCCAAATCTTGGGAAACTCAGTAGAACTTACTCTTTTCAAATTTGTAATCTTAACAATTTTTAAGGAAATAAATTTTAAATTTCACAATACTAACATAGTGTAGGTGAACAGTTTATCATTTCCAGAAGAGATCTTGTCATTAAGGTACTGTTCAACTGTATAATAGGCATTTGCCATGAAATATGATTTATTTCACTTAAGATTTAAATGTATGTATGGGTAAATCAACAAGGGTTTGTGGTAATTTGTTAAAAATTTTAATGCTCATTCCGACAAATGAATTAAATATTATTAATTAATTATGAGATTTGGAACAGCAAGCTTGTGTTTATTTCTGGTGTTTAGGCTAAGCTTATCAGATTTCTTCGGAAATAAGTTCAGATTTAGTTTACTAGTATAGGAGATAAGCATGGACTAGCACAGCACAACCTGACCTTTCGAGCTTGAAATAGCAATACTGCTGTTGGGGTGTATGGAACTCTCCTGGGAGTTTATCTTTCACAGAAGTTGCAGAAAACCTTCGCTGGTACGGTCGAGAACCTTCTCTTGTCAAGAAGTCGGTACAGCATAGGAAAGACACGGCGTAGGAAATAAAATCCATAATATAGCGTAGAAATTCAAGATTACCGTATTTTACTCTTTTACAATCCAAACATGTGTCACCATATTTACGATTATCGCATTATATTGTCGATTGCCTATTGTTTCCGCGGTAAATCTATTCTAAATTCAATGGTAAAAGGTCTAAAATTGGACAGACGATTGAAACATTTCACAGATCACATTTGGCATTCTTTTTATGTTTACATGTGTGAGTGTTGCGTTGAAGACGTCAAATTGATTACGCGAATTATGAATTCTAAAGTTAATGGTAAAAGGCTCAATATTGATTGTCCATAATACGTTTAGCACACAAAGAAATGTTATGATAACACACACACCTGTTGGCCGCGGCTTCCTTTCCATTTGGATGGACACAGTCTCGACTTCCATGGTTCAAGTCCCGGTTCAGTCACGGTAAAGTCAACTTCACTCGGTAGCGGAATACCTCGGATTGTGCGCGCGCGGAGGGATCGATAGCGCAAATGCGTCAATACCCGATAACCTGCTTACAGTATCGGAGATAAGCGGGAGCCATGGTAGAATGGTAGCATAGCTCGGTGAATACGTGCGCCTTCGGAGGTCGTAGGTTCGAGTCATAATCATTTATAACATTACACATAACATAATTGTGGAGTTAGCAGATCCTCATCATCATCAGCAACCCACACTCGTCCACTGCTGGACATAGGTCTCCCCTAATGCACGCCACCGCTCCTGATTTTCGGCCACTCTCATCCAGCCCACACCAGCCAGCCTTCGAATGTCATCATCCCATCTTGTCGCAGAGCGTCCAACACTACGCTTACCGAGCTCGTTGATCCGGGACCGGTCGCTGTTAATGGAGTACCTCTCCAAGTTTGCAAATATTATTACAGAATCCGAGCATGTGTATTCCAAATTCGAGCACCTCTAGATTTTTTTATCGGATGGGTGACAGGCGAGCAGAAGGAACACCTGATAAGCGATGGCCGCCGCCAATGGACACAAGCAATACCAGTGGACTCCAATAGGGGCTACCGCGTGTGGAAAATCCGTTAGATGGCGTACGTGGGATTCTTTGTTTGGTCAATTTAATTGCCTCAACGCAGTCTTTTTTTATAGTTTAGAGGGCAAAAGAGCAGACGGATAACCTGATGGTAAGCGATTACCGCCGCCCATGGACACCCGCAACACCAGAGTCGTCACAAATGCCCTGCCAACATTTTAAGAAGGAATACGCTCCTTACTCTAATTTAGCTCTAATAAACATACAGGACGAAATTAGATCTTTTCAAATGATAACACTGTTTTGATATGACAATGATAATATGATAATAATAGATATAATGTACCCTGCTGATAAACTTTTGTATCATTCAATCAGTGAGTAAGTAGGACAGTGTTATCACAGGTTCTTTGTATTATACTAACTAAACCGAATCGCATATTATGATTCACAATACGGCATAAAAACCTTTTGATCTTTCTGATACTGTGCTACAAATGACAATAACAAGTTAAGTACCACCCTATACCCTTTTTTTTTGTTGACTCAGGTGAAATGCCGCCGGGCCGTAGTGCAATGAGCCGACGTCGCCACCTTTCGGCGGCGCCTTATGCACACCCTCGGCTGGGAGACCGACGGATAGTGTTGGGCTCTCCCATGACTGGGGCCTCAAGCTGTCCTCGAGCCGGTCAATAGGCATACCAACTAAAACACCTGGGGCTGTTCCCGGCTTATCCAGGGCTACGGGGTGGGATACGGGCTAAACAAAACCACCCTATACCCTGTCCCACGGCAGGGCAAAGGACTCCATCATAGAAACCAAGTTCGGAATATACTATTTGATCGACCCGAGAATCAAATCCAGGACCCCAAAATCACGGCCCGGCACTTAAACTACTAGACCAAAAGGACAATACTTATAAATGTTAAGAGGCTACAATTACGAAACTAGCGCCGCCAACCTATTTTACACTCATTGTGGCGACAATGTGATATTAAAAAAAAAAAAATTAAAAAAATATTTTTTCATTCTATTCTATCTACATCTATTCATTTCTGGTTACGTTCATAACCCCCATCGAATTTGAGTTCACGATAGGAAAATACATACAGGGCATCAATTAATGTTTGAGGAACTAATGCGGATCCCATGCCATTCAAAATTAATCGAGTTTCCATACTACTATAACGTAAGCGAAAGCGCCATCGTTTATTTTGACGATTTAATTGCATTATACATTGAAGAACATTTGCTATACTAATCTAATAGGCATTTCAATAGCGAGCAAAAATATAATGAGAGTTTCCGAAAACACATATAAATTGTGTTTTTTTAGGCAGGTAATTTATTATATTTGGCTTAAATTATGCAATATCGTGTCACAGACAACTTCTACTTTGACTGACCGAATGGCGCATTTGGTATAGACCGTGCCTCACACGGTAAAGGTCCTGATTTCGATTCAAATCCAAATGGACAAACGACATCGTGTGATGAATACTTGTGCTTATTTAGTGTCTGGGTGTAATAATGCATACGCATCTATAACTGATTATAATTACCACTAACGTAACGTAACGTATGATAAGGATGCGGCGTTGCTCGCTGGTATAGCGGCACTGTCTATGTGACACACATACTGGCTGCAGTGATGGTGGTACTGACCAGATCAATGAATGAAGAATGAAGTTAGCAATTTATTACCAAAACAATGGCGAAGTGCGTATCACTCTGGCTTCGCCCACTTTCTATCAACCATTGTAACAATATTTGTTCAACTCGACAACTTTCCGAAATTCTTCGAAAAAAATTTCGACTCCCTATACAGAATGACTAAGTCACTTGATGACAGACTTGTATGGAAAGATGAATTTATTTCATGGGAATTTTGAAGAGTCATAAAAGAATGTTGTTCAAAATGGTTAGGTAAACACGTGGTTATGTAAATGTTAACGGTTACATCCTATATACTGTCCCACTGCAGGGCAAGTGCCTCCATCATAGAAATCAAGTTATCACTACTAAGATGGGATTAAACTTAATCACCATGCTCACCTAATGTGCCAGATTATGATTTCGAGTGATCTCGATTCAAGCAAAAGTATATTTCTAATTTTTTAAACATAATTTGGGTTTGTAGTCACCAATCCTCATTTAGCAACATCGTTAGGCAAGCTTCGCCTATTTTAAATTTGGCCAACAATAATGTAGTAGTGTGTGCGTTGTGTGTGAGTGGTGTGTGTGTGTGTATTTGGTATGTGTTTGTATGTATATGGTGTGGTGTATACTCACGCAGCGCGATGTGCGCGGCGGGCTCGGGCGGGAAGGCGCGGCGCGGCGTGCTGAGTACGGGCAGCGCCAGTGTGCGCGCTCCTAACTCCCCCGCGCGGTACAAAACGTTCCTGCAACGCAAGACAACATCCGTTACGAGACTTGACTGGACGTCGGCACTTGACTGGACTCGAGACTTGACTGGACTAGTCGAGACTTGACTGGACTTACGACTAGCCTGCTTAGGCACGGCCGCTCGAGGAGGTACCACTCCTCGCGGCCCTCACCCACCACACCCTAGACCCGGGAGGGCCAGGAGAAGCAGCCCGGGCAAAGAGCTTCGGCTCGAGGCCCGCACTCTCGCCCCGGCGAGAATGACAATGATGATGAGACAACATCAATCATCACTTTGAAACATAAAGTTCAACCGTGGGAAGGCCATGATTCAGCATGAATGACCCGGCTCAATCAATGATACCACGGACTTACAGAAGACCGGCGTGAAGCAGCGCCTGCGCTGTGTTTCGTCGAGCGGGTGATGGTACCAGTAGCTCAATTGGGGAGAAGGGGGTTTAAAAGTTGGTAGCGCACTTGTGACTCTGCACCGCAATGTGTTGCAGGTATCTATGGACGTCAGCAATCGCTTACCATCAAGTGATTAGTCTGGTTGTCTGCCACCTATCGGATAGATGGCGTACGTGTAGACTGAGGTCCAACTACACGGTGATTGGTTATTTTTGATGTGAGATGTCAATATGTCACTTAACGACCAATGACGTTGAATTTGGACCTCAGTCTAGGTACACGTACGCCATTTAACGGATTTTCCTCACGCGGTAGCCCCCATTGAAGAAGTAGATACGCTAGAATAAAAAAGTTTAACGTTCCATCGTTTTTAAAGATAAAAAGGGACCTAAATGTGTGTGTGTGTTGGATGCCTATGCCTACAACTTTCGGTCTGGATCGGCGCGTGATATGATGCTATACATACTTGTAACAGTTGTGTAGCGACGTTTCTGCGGCGGTGTGGTACTTGGGCGTGTAGTTGGGACTGACTGTGTGTATCACGTGCCGGCAACGCAGCCGGAAGCCCGGCGTCACCACCACCTCCCCCGTGCGGCACTCTGGAATCACGTGCGAGGGGGGATTAGCATTTAGCAGAGAGGATTTCTAATGGGAAGTCCACTTCGGCAATAAAGGACCGCTTCACCCGTAGTAATAATACCATAGCCTCATTGATAACCGCTTTAAGGCAATGCATATTATGTTGTATTTCGGCGAGTGAGTGAGGCCACTAGAGATCCAATCGGGGGAAGCAGGTTCGCAGCGCGTTTATTACTCCTTTATTGCCGGTGTCTATGGGCGGCGGCAGCCACTTATCATCAGACAATACTTACGCCCGTCTTACACGTAAAAAGAAGGTGGCCCAAAAAATTATACCTTCAAAATTCATCAAGGTCAATATCACATACTCCCACGAAACCAAAGTCTGTGAGAAAATAGAATCTACATAATGTACAAATACGAGTAGGTACCTACTTATCGACAATACAGTGTAGTTACAACTGGTACGCATAGTTGGCGCTGTAACGGGGAGCTAAGGTGCGTCGACCTCCACGAGCGGCCCCGCTGGTAATCAGTTCTGTCTTGATTCCAGCCGCGGCTGGTATCAGTCAGAAACGGTTACCGTGGGGTCCGGTGTTCCGGGCAACGGCGGGTAGTAATCTCACGGCGGTGGATGCACCGACGCCGACGGACGCACACTGGTCCTCGGACTGGGGGGCTGTGTCGGCGTCCGCCCGCGCGGGTTGCGCGGCGGTTTTTTCCGGCGGGGCGCTTTGACGTCAGCCCCCTCATGGTGGAGCGCCTCCGGCGCAGTGGGCGAAAGCCCACTACAGATGTAGAGACTGCGCTGCAGGTCGCAGCAAGCGAATGGCAGCGGCAGGTCGGTGTGTCCGTTTCCTGGCTCCGCTCCGCGGAGTTGGGATCTCGGGCGGCTTCGTTTTGAAGCTGCGGGGTTTGTTTCCCCAACCCGCTCTGCGCTGCTCCAGCAGTGTATGAGTGGGGAAGGGTCCCCGCAGTCTCCCTCTCGACGGTGCATGCACTGCAGCCAGTAGTGTGGGTGCCCCCTCGGGAGGGGCGTTACGAGGGCGTGGAGAGGACTGGGGGCTGCGCGCTTTGCAGCCCGGAGGATGAGTGGGGCCGTACTGGCGCGCCCCGCAGTCCATGGGTGGGTCTGCCCGGCGATGAGGTTCGTCTATTTCCGCTTTCCCCCGACCTGGACTTGCCGGGAAACGTCGTAGGGTTTTTAGTGGTATGCCTCTGGACGGCCTCTGATTAGCAGAGGCCCAGCCCAGAGGAGAGCCCCACACTACCCGGCCGCCTCCCAGCGGCCGGGTGTGCATAAGGCGGCGCTAGCCGACGTCGGGCTCCTTATGAGCCGGCGGCATTTTCCCCTTCGTCACCATAAAAAAAAAAAGTTGGGCTGTAACGTAAAATCAGATCGTCACTCTGACATCACCGATTTTGGCACTAATGTATTCGCATTGCACTCCAGCTGTCCCTGACCCATATTGCTGATCACTACACTGAAGAATAACCTAAGCATAAGGCATACCGAGCGCCCTGGTGAGGATCTCATCAAGACCAGAGCTCACTGCCCGCATTGCACTCAGCTGGCTCTGACGGTATGCTGATCCCACATGAGTGTAACCTAAGCTTAATGCATACCGAGCGCCCTGGTGAGGTTCATTAAGACCACAGACGCGGCGAGCAGGACACACTCACTGCCGCATTCCACTCCAGTACGCTCTGACCGGTATTGCTGATCGCTACACAGAGATAACCTAAGCTTAAGGCATACCGAGTGCCCTGGTGAGGATCTCATTAAGACCAGAGCCTGCGGCGAGCGTGACACGCTCACGGCCCGCATAGTACTCCAGCTGGCTCTGACCGGTATTGCTGATCGCTACACAGAAGTATAACCTAAGCATAAGGCATACCGAGAGCCCTGGTGAGGATCTCCTCTTTGAGGCCGGACCCCGCGGCGAGCATGATGCGTTCGCTGACCGCATTGCACTCCAGTAGGCTCTGACCGGTATTGCTGCTGGCTATACTGAGGAGTAAGCTAAGCATATGGCATACCGAGCGCCTTGGCGAGGATCTCTTTCGGCCTGCGGCGAGCATGACACGCTCACTGCCGAAGTGCACTCCAGCTGGCTATGACGGGTTGCTGATCGCTACATAGAAGAATAACCTAAGCTTAATGCATACCGAGTGCCCTGGTAAGGATCTCATTAAGATCAGAGCCTGCGGCGAGCGTGACACGCTCACGACCCGCATACTACTCCAGCTGGCTCTGACGGTATGCTGATCGCCTACACAGATATAACTAAGCTTAATGCATACGAGTGCCCTGGTGAGGATCTCTTTAAGACCAGAGCCTGCGACGAGCGTGACACGCTCACGGCCCGCATACTACTCCAGCTGGCTCTGACGGTATTGTTGATCACTACATGAAGAAAACCTAAAGCAACTAAGGCCATACCGAGCGCCCCGGTGAGGATCTCTTAAGACAGAGCCTGCGACGAGCGTTGGGTCACGCTCACGGCCCGCATGCACTCCAGCCGGGCTAAGATGCGCAACACGAGTAATTTTATCGACACTCGTATTGCGTCGGCGCAAGTTGCTTCTCGCCTCACCGACTGGGCGGTGATCGGATAGAAGATACGCTCTCGCGAACGAGAGTCGACTAAATTTGTCGCGGTGCGCATCTTAGCCCGGCTGCTGGCTCTGACCGGTATTGCTGATTGTAATAGAAGAATAACCTAAGCTTAATGCATACCGAGTGCCCTGGTGAGGATCTCCTCCTTGAGCCGGAGCCCGCGGCGAGCATGATCCGTTCGCTGACGCATTGCACTCCAGTAGGCTCTATCTGTCGTGTTCGTGATCGCGTCCACTTCCAACGAGGTTATGTCACCTTGCCTGGAACAGTTTACACAAAGAATAAGATTAATGTTCTACTACTTAGGCCTATCGACCAATCTCATCCGAGGATAAATCTATGGTATGACGATGCCGAGACGATGGTATGACCGTTGGAGCCATAAGGTCCTTGAGTGGATGGAGACCGGAATCGGCAAACGTAGTGTTGGACCCCTGACAAGATGGGATGACGACATCGAAGGGCGGCTGGAGTGGGCTGGATGAGAGTGGCCGAAAATCGGGAGCGGTGGCGTGCATTAGGGGAGACCTATGCCAGCAGTGGACGACCGTGGTGCTGATGAGATGATGATGATGACGATGCAATTCGTATGAAAATGACATCCTTAAACCAGGGCTATAACTGTCGGACAAATATTAGTTGCATCACCTTAATATACTCACGCAGCGCGATGTGCGCGGCGGGCTCGGGCGGGAAGGCGCGGCGCGGAGTGCTAAGCACGGGCAGCGCAAGCGTGCGCGCGCCGAGTTCCCCCGCGCGATACAACACGTTCCTGCAACGCGAGACAACATTCGTTACGAGACTTGACTGGACGTCGGCACTTGACTGGACTCGAGACTTGACTGGACGTCGAGACTTGACTGGACGTCGAGACTTGACTGGACTTACGACTAGCCTGCTTAGGCACGGCCGCTCGAAGAGATACCTCTAGAGGTCTGCCACCAATCTCAAAGGACTTCCATTGCTGAACACAGGCCTCCCCCATCGACCTCCAATCTGATCCGATTAGAGGCGGTTTGCATCCAACGGGCACCCGCAACTCTGACAATGTCATCCGGCCATCTCACGGGCGACCGGTCTACGCCTCGCGGAAAAAAGTTTAGCGAAATTATAAGTGGTTTCAACTCCGAATTAGAAACCCCGTACGAAAGAATGAATGGGGGCTACCACATGTGGAAAGCCCGTTAGATGGCGTACGTGTAGACTGAGGTCCAACTACACGGTGATTGGTTATTTTTGATGTGAGATGTCAATATGTCACTTAACGACCAATGACGTTGAATTTGGACCTCAGTCTACACGTACACGTACGCCATCTAACGGTTTTTCTTCACGCGGTAGCCCCATTGAAGAAGTAGGTACGCTAAAATAAAAAAGTTCATTTTAAAGATAATTAGGGACCTAAATGTGTGTGTTGGATGTCTGTGCCTACAACTTTCGGTCTGGATCGGCGCGTGATCCGATGCTATACATACTTGTAACAGTTGTGTAGCGAGGTCTCCGCTGCGGTGTGGTACTTGGGCGTGTAGTTGGGACTGACTGTGTGTATCACGTGCCGGCAACGCAGCCGGAAGCCCGGCGTCACCACCACCTCCCCCGTGCGGCACTCTGGAATACGTGCGAGGAACCTATTATTAGCATTTAGCAGAAAGGATTTCTAATGGGAAGTCCATGCTTCGGCAAGAATGGACCTTGAATCGGTCCATTCTTAAATAAATAAATAATAAATTGAGACAACATCACATACATTGTCCTGGTCCCAAACTAAGGTTTTCCCTTGTGCTATGGAAACCATATTCTTGCCGAATAATACCACAGCCTCACTGATAACCGCTTTGAAGCAATGCATAATATTGTATTTCGGCGAGTGAGATATACAATCGAGGGAAGCAGGCTGGCAACGCGCTTATGACTCCTTTAGTATTACGAGTGTCAAGGTGCATGGGACTTATCGATAAAACAGTTTAAACTGGCGCGCATAGATGGCGCTGTAAGGTCGCTTTAATATCGCCACAATTGTTAGTTCTAAAGTAGGGTCTAATTTAGCCTTTTACGTCTTCTTCTAATTTGAACTTGAATTCTGTATTTCTATTGCACTCCAGCTGCATCATCCATGTTGCTGATCGCTACACTGAGGAGTAAGCTAAGCATAAGGCATACCGAGCGCCCTGGTGAGGATCTCTTTAAGTCTACAGCCTGCGGCGAGTGTGACATGCTCACGGCCCGCATACTGCTCCAGCTGGCTCTGACCGGTATTGCTGATCGCTACACAGAAGTATAACCTAAGCATAAGGCATACCGAGCGCCCTGGTGATGTATCTCTTTAAGTCCACAGTCCCTGCGGGTGAGCAGGACACGCTCCACTGCCCGCATTGCACTCCAGCTGCTCTGCCGGTATTGCCTGATCGCTTACACAGAAGTATAACGCTAAGCTAAGGCATACCGATGCCCTTTTAGGATCTCTTTAAGTCCAGCGCATGCGCGAGCAATGACAAGCTGCATTGCCCGCATTGCAACTCCCAGCTGCTCTACCGGTATTGCTGATCACTGACACTGAAGAATAACCTTGGCATACCAAGCGCCTTGGCGAGGATCTATTTAAGTCCAGACCTCGTGAGCGTGCACGCTCCTGCCCGCATTGCACTCCGCTGGCGCTGACCGGTATTGCTGATCGTCTACAACATAAGTAACCTAAGCTTCATTCATACCGACGCCCGGGTTAGATCTCATTAAGACCAGAGCCTGCGGCGAGCATGACACGCTCACTGCCCGCATTGCACTCCAGCTGGCTCTGACCGGTATTGCTGATCGCTACACTGAGGAGTAAGCTAAGCATAAGGCATACCGAGTGCCCTGGTGAGGATCTCCTCCTTGAGGCCGGAGCCCGCGGCGAGCATGATGCGTTCGCTGACCGCATTGCACTCCAGTAGGCTCTGACCGGTATTGCTGATCGCTACACTGAGGAGTAACCTAAGCATAAGGCATACCGAGTGCCCTGGTGAGGATCTCTTTAAGTCCACGGCCTGCGGCGAGCATGACACGCTCACTGCCCGCATACTACTCCAGCTGGCTCTGACCGGTATTGCTGATCGCTACACAGAAGTATAACCTAAGCATAAGGCATACCGAGCGCCCTGGTGAGGATCTCCTCCTTGAGGCCGGAGCCCGCGGCGAGCATGATGCGTTCGCTGACCGCATTGCACTCCAGTAGGCTCTGACCGGTATTGCTGATCGCTACACAGAAGTATAACCTAAGCTTAATGCATACCGAGTGCCCTGGTGAGGATCTCCTCCTTGAGGCCGGAGCCCGCGGCGAGCATGATGCGTTCGCTGACCGCATTGCACTCCAGTAGGCTCTCATCTGTCGTGTTCGTGATCGCGTCCACTTCCAACGAGGTTATGTCACCTTGCCTGGAACAGTTTACGACAAAGATAAGATTAATGTTCTACTACTTAGGCCCTTTTCGAGCAATCTTCATCGTATGGAATGACAGCCATATACCATGGCTACAACTCTGTCTGACAAAGATTGGTCGAATCGTCCCTTAATGTAATAAGGCTGACAGGATTGACCAGAAGAAATACGACAAACCAATCAGCTAATCTGAAACAGCATTGCTAGTATTTCGAGTAAGCCAGCTGATGATAACCAGGACGTCTCCCACCCAACCCAGAGCTGAGTCAATTTATAAAAGTTCGTTTCCGAAATAGACCCGACCCGCGAATCGAACCTGGGTCCTCCTACGCTTGGGTACAACTCGAGGCAACGCATTTTGATCTTTAAATTCAATAAATAAAAGTGACAAACGAAAATGTAATAGCGACCGTTTCGAAACTGATGACGCCATTATGTAAACGGCGGATTTCTTCAATATGCCTGCGACATCAATATTACTCGTACGTATGACATCTTTTGAGGCTCACAGACAAACACACAGAGCTCAGACACTCCGGACGATAACCTAAGCTAAGCTATCAAAAAGCAAACTAAGGCCCGAATTGCTAGGTATCTTAGCAAATCCCCTGTATCAGAATGTACCGAGAAACTGTGCGTAAACATTAAATTCTAACTAAGGTGCGCTTTATCTAACCGCTTGCGTCGTAAACACACTTGCGACACAGCTTGTGAACGTTTAGTTTTACCTGCCAGGTCATATCGTCCTTCGCATGACTAACTGTCGTAACTGACATTTTTGTCTGAATTGACTAAATGAGTAACATGAACTTATTTAAAACTAATTTTCAATCAGATTCGGATGGACGCTCATGCTCTGCTTTCTTCATTAAATCGATCATAGAATCTCTAGATACACAGAAAGAGTTTAGAAAATTGATCCAACGACGCTATAGTCTGCGACATGAAACTATAGTGATGACCTTGAGAGAAAGAATTTTAATAGAAAATCTTATTTTTTACAAGTGCGCAACGGTCATAGCTATTCTTTCATGCCGCCAGCTATATCAATAGCAGTTTTTAACCCTCAAAAAGGTATGAAATGAAAGGGCTTGAGTAGTATATTTGGAACATCAACAACAAATGATGGGAAATATAATCCCATTGCGATGACTTGATTTCTGTGATGGGGGCCTTTGTCCTGCAGTGGGACATTAAATACGCTGATACTTTACTTTTAATGTCAAATAGCGCTCTTTTGGGAACTGATTCTTTTCTGGTACCGATAACTTTCATAGTCGTAGTTATATTTTTTTTAACCTTTTATTAGGCCTATCCAAGTAGTAGGCCGCCGTCTCTTCGTTGCGGGATATAATGTTACTTTACATGCTCTGGTACTGACCATATCGCAAACCGGTGGTTGATATCCTCGTCGTAGGGGGGTAGGCCACGTGCGCGTCGTGCGGCTCGTGCGCGAGCGGCTCGTGCGCGTGCGGCAGCGGGTGTGCGTGCGGCGCGGAGTGCGCCCAGCGCGGCAACGCGCCGCCCGCGCACGCTGGCGCGCGCATCACGCACCGCACTGGCTCTGTAAACGTAGAAAATAATAACAATTAATGAAATAAAAAGTGGACTCCTTTTTTCACACTTAATACGTACAGTCGCACATCAAAGTACACAAAACTGTCAAATTTCCCTTTGTTGTGCCTCTTGTTAGGGCTGAAAATCAGTGTTTTGCTCCCTGAGTAAAAATGCTACTGAGCTTTTGCCCATTGCACTGCTGCGGCACATTACCTATGCAGGGCAAGGAACAATAGTAATTGTTTGGTTCCACAATATTTGTCCCATTTATTCCAAATTGTAGTGCAATAAACAATTTATCTATTTATCTATCTACTATATTTTGGCCAAAAATAATATCCACAATTGGACTGGATTCGTGTTGTCGAGGATCAATCAAAATGACAACCATATACATAGAGAAATTACAACTAACGATGATTCCCAAGAAACTACAGTTAATACTTTCCAACAACGTATGTACAAAGACAACTTAAATTTCAAAATAAACAAACGCGTACAGTCAAAGCACATGTTTGCTACACAGAAACTAGTTGTTGATGCAAATGAGTCCACTAAACTAATGCACAAAGAACGGTGACGGCTAAAAAGCTAAAATTAACTTTTACTACATACATGAAATGATTTTCATCGATCAAATTGGCCTATCGCTAATTTACTTATATATCCTTTGTTGGCCAGTAATGATACCCTGTCCGATTCCTATAACCATTTCGAGGAATCACAAGACACCATCAATAATATATTTCGGTATGTCTATTAAATGGTTTCGTTTATCGCCTTTCCATGGAAATAGTTTCGATAGTGATGTAACAATACTACATTAGACGTATGAAAACATAATTAGGTCGATGGTAATGTAATTGTTTGACGTGTGATGTTAAATCATTTGCAAAATTGAGTACGCATGTTGAAATTACGTTTTTACGCTAGAATGTTGTACTTGTATGGCTCATTTAACGTATCCGATTATATCACCCTGAAATAGGGTCAGTTGTCCTAGTCATAGCCGATGGGAATAGTTTATTGGTAAAGATCATGAAAGATGAGGACGGAAAAAAGACAGCAGTCACTGATGATAACTCATTTGGCCTTAAATGCTAGGATTTATCATTCTCAAACAGCAATCTAAAACGAAAAGACTGAATTATGTGTTACTTACTCTACCTACATACAGACAATCGCACTTCGGGTGATAAATAAGTTGTAGAAACGAAGGGATTAATTTCAAAATTAGCAATGGGGTGGTTACCAGGGAACAGTGGAAGACATTGGAGATATTTTTCACAGCAGTGGAAAACCCATACGGTACTTTAAATAAGACATGATAATAAAAACTTTAATTAAGCTAGAAGAATGAGATTTCAGAGATTTTTATCTGCAAAGAATGCACTATGCAGATAAAAATAGTGCTGAAAACTAAGCAATTTTCTTAAACCTCGTAGCAGTACTTAGTTGAACAGATCATTCATAGAGGAATTGACCTACATTCTATATCTCGAGCCTTATTGTACCCGCCATCACTAGGGACATGCCAAGACAAAGGAGGCTCTATTAACAGAGTGGACAGCGGATCGAAATGACATCTTTTAACAAAATTAGCTCTTCACACCCACAAACAAAGTCGACTTTCCCTCGCAGCAGGAAGACAGTGAAATTGTAAAGCGATTCATTTTCAAACAGCCAATATCTAGGGCACAACCTGTGACGTCAGGGATGCACAATATTGCCCTCCCTCGCTGACGCATGAATGCGGGGTGAGACGGGAAATTCATTGAGTGCAAGGGGAAAATATGAAGGATATGTCTGCTTTTACTTGTCCTGTCTTAATCAATGGTTTATTCATAAGTTTAGTAACGATTTGCGTGACTACATAGACGTAGCATGGATAAAGAAAACTTTTAAAGCAATTTACTAACCAAGTTTATTGTGCAGACAGACAGCTGGAACCTGAACATAAGTCAGGCGATTATGCAGATGGTGTATTACCATTTTTTAGTCGGTAGGCAACTTAATATTATTAACATAGTAGATACATTTTAGTCACTGTCTTTATTTAGAATGAAAATGATTAAAGTGCGAAAATTGTTCTTGCTTCAAATGACAGGCATTCGTGCATTAGCGTCATAAAAAAAATCTTTAGGTCAATAGAAATAAAAATATATGGAATGAAACTTGGTAATGATAGACTTAATACGTTCATTGAAATAAGGATCAAATGACGCGTCATTCTTACCAAACTTAACGTTATTATAGATTAAGGAATATTAAAGTTATAGAAAAAAAACGAAAAGAAAAAGACAGTAATTAGTTACAGGATAGTTAATATTTAAACCAAAATATGCGACAAAACAGAAAACCAATAAACCGTTCGTTTTATGCAATGCGAAATAAAATCTAAGCCCGAATGTTACAAAATTTATTTACGTAAAAAATCAACTTCTACCGCGTACGCAGAGAAAAATATCTACATTGTTCATTACAAGCCTTACGCCGACGAAGGTCACGTGAAGCGTTACATAACTGACAATAAAAATAAAACTATAAACCAACACACCCTTACCTAAAATAGTCATCCTATTGACTCTAACGTTGGCACAAGAAACACAAGTTTAAACCGATTGGAAATTTTAAAAATAGATTTCCGGAGAGATACACATCCACTCTGTTCCAAATACGGATGGCATGTGACCTCGGAGGGCGGGAAGGGAACACACCCCCTAGGTGACGTGCCGCGGGGCGGGGGCGGGCCGGCGTGACGTCACAAGGGCGACGACCTCGGGAACTGGGTCACGAGATCGGACTGGTCGATCTGCAGGGCTTTCAGGAAGTAAGCCTTTCGCGAGCCCCCCACTTGACAGGACAGACATTGAGCCAGGTATCGGCAAAAAGGCTATTAGGCGGAAGAAAAACGGATATCCCGATAATCTTGTATGTTGGATGAGGGAAGGTAAAACTCTTAAAGGCTAAATCGTTCGGTTCATCTGCGTCCTCTTTGCGAAAGTACCTCATACGGAGGTGTGAGGAGAGAGCTCCTAGAACGTCATTTATCAAGATTATCTTTTTGAAACAGGTATGTAAGGCTGCCCTTATTTTCTGTTTTCTGTTCAATGATTTGATCATCTCCATCAGTATAATGTTTAACGATAGCAATACTGTTTTCTTTGCATAATGTTTTACTTTATTGTGTTTCTTTCTAATGTGTTTTCAGTTTTTTACACCATACCTACTTATATTTATATTTTTTGTATGTATGCTTTGCATAACTGATTTTCAATTTATTATTTCATTACAGATTATCACTAGCGTGGTTTCATATTAATTTGGTTCGGATTTCATGATGGAAAAGAGATTATGGACAACCACTTCATTGTTGTATTTATTTTCACCACATCTCTATTTTAGAAACGAATTTTAAATATTTTTTTTATTAAATTTTCGGAAGCTCATCGTCAATAAATTGAAAGTTTAGTTTTACATTTAAGTTTTCAGTTCAAAGTTTTTAGTCATTATGGTTTTCCTTGAATGTTATTAATAGTTGGTTAGACGGTGTTATTATGATCCTAAACCGTACCCGCTATTCGTCGTCCATTGATCCGACAATAGATGCTAGTGGCTGAAATAGCTGATTCAACTATTCCGGTTCAGTGGCTCGGATTGTTGGTTACTTCACGTTACATAGTCTATGTATATCGCCCGGGCCAACTCGGGTGCTTTGGTGACACGATAACAATTATAGGGTCGGCAGACGAAACCACATATTGGTATCAATAAAATTATATCAGATTTCATGAATAATAACATTCATTTCTCCAAGGATAGAGAATTCATTGAGTGTTTTTTTTAATACAAAGTCGTTGGTAAACTACCTGTACAGCTCGCCTGATGGTAAGCAACTACCGAAACCTATAGATGTCTGCAACTTCAGAGGACTTGAATTACAAGTTGCCGATCCTTTAAGAACCAAAACACTTATTCTAATTTATGATAAAGCGATTTTAATGATGATGATTCTGCAAAGGTACCTATTACTTAACTAAAATAATTTGGATAGTTATTGATTAAATAATCTGGTCGTTGAAAATGTATACCCTGTTTAACGGAATTACAGACTTTGGGGACATGAACACGCTGCGATCTCAGGTCGGGCAATGCAAAGAAACCTACATGTTCCATCTCATTTCCCCCGTCCTTGTTCTGAAAACTGCCGAAACTTCGAAAACTGCTGCCGACTGGTCGACAACTCGATCCCAGCAGTATTGAACGAATAAACTTAACACTAGATTAAGCTCAACTTTTCTTATTTAACTTTCGGGTCCGCTACCCGAGTTCGGATTGTGCATTTCACCTTAGTGGTGCATTGTTAAATGGCAAAGTTACTTTGCTTCATGTTTGTCACTTGCGCAGTTTGTTTTTCAACATTTTAGTGGATTCTTTCCTACAAATGAGAACCTTTGTATACTGAGCGGAGACCATTTTGGTACCAATTGTGTATTTTTGTTAGTACTTGTAATTTAAATAAGTTAAGGCTGTTTTTTTGTTTATGTTTCGTAAATTTTTGGTTCCAAATAAACATTTCTTCTTTCTTTTCATTCTTTGCAGTTTAATAAATCAGTTAAATAGTTGCTTACCAATGTTTATTGTATCTAATTATTAGTTCTTCTGTTACGTCAAAATAATCAAATAGCTACTCTTTGTTCTTCTTTATATATTTTTATTTATATTTCTCTATGATGTAAATGTTACAAATAAATTTTATTAATTTAATATTTCAATTCATTTATCACAAAATGTGAAATTAATTGCTAACCGGACTTCATTGCAGCCATCCTGATGGACATCAGTGATTCACATAACGTGTTACCTCGAAACACAGCGCAGAAAGTCTGTTTTAGAATTGACATTACTGTAAATTTTCCACGCGATAATGTCAAAACCGTGTTATGCCATGTCTTAAAAAGGCTTCTGTAATGTTTTGTCAATAGTCATTTGACCAAAGGGCACAGGCAGAAAAGCTATAAACTGATGGCAAAAGATTCTGCTGGTGAAACATGTATGGGACAAAATGACTGGTGGCGGAAATGTTTCCAAAGTTAAGGCAACATTATTTTGGGTCCGATTTAAGTAATCCTTCCCAACATCCTTGTCGCGCTGTACACCTTATGTTTAATGGCGACTTTACTTAATGCTACGGATTATTATTAGTCACTAAACTTGTGCAATATGCGTCATAATTAAATTTAGTCGGCGAGTCTTTTGTATGTCTTTCTGTTTAGCAACGTCATGTGAATACTTTGTTTTTTACTTGGTCTGTCTTTTTACCGTGTTTAATCATTTATGAAGAAACCAGTTAGTTTGCTTAACATTGCGTTGAATAAAACGTTTTATTTTTGCTACATGCGGCTCGGCTTTGAGTATGATTTACTAAGTGTTCATTAAGCACAAGTTTTTCTCCCTTAAAATCCAACAAGAGATTGCATGAAGGATGCTAGGTTATAGAAGTGTTGACGAAGGACCGCGATGATTCTTTGTCAAAACAGTTCAGCGCCATTCCAGATAAACTATGAACAGGGTCTTTAACCTGATGACGGAACTAAGGCTGCCTTTAAAGGTCTTTCTTGTTAAGAATTAACGTCCAACTTATAGATTTTCAGTTGGTTTTGGCCACGGCTACCGCGTTGGGAAATGAAGTGTTTTTTATGTTAAATGGGGCAGACGAACAACATGACGATAATAGGCATTACTAAACTGACCATGTCTATGTCCCGTTTTATAACAAAGTGGCGGGCCGTGACGCAAAATGGTCCGTTTCGTAGAAATTTGTGCCTTTTTACGAAAAACTTGCCCCATTTTTCGAAACAACGAGCCCGGGACCCGATTTGAGCCAAAAAAGGCATAACATCTATGGCAGCCACACTAATACAAGGACACAAACAGATAAGTCTTTCCACGGCCTAGCCTAGACTAATGTAGGCTGATGATGATATGTGGATCAAGTTCTAGCTTTCCATTAGCTGATTTTTGAAGGCAACACAATCAGTAACACTGACCGTACATTTGTATTTCCCAATACAATATTAATCCAAGCCGTGTTTTGTGCGTGACTTCATTAAGGCAACAGACGTGCGCCGGAGCAGATTACGAACAAACAAACCGTGGAACAATAAAATGGAGTCATTGTTGTAAACGGCACAACAATGGATGGATTTAGTGGATAATCTCAATTTACACTCGTGTACAGCCTTGACGAATTATTTATGGTGATAATGTGGCTAACGAAGCGACAAACACTGTCCCTCGACATAGAGTATGAATTAGAAACAATAGATAACATTTAATACATTATTTAAAGCTATAAAATTTATTTGGTGACATTTACGTGAAATAACTTAAATGGAAAACAATATGCTCTGATAAAAATTGGCTGCTAGCGCAAAGTACTATGCTTTTTATAGTTGATATTCGTTGATAGCTTCACGGACGTAAAATCCTAGAGTTGTCACGAACCCAACGCAAATGTGAGACTACCCAGAAATTACCTAGTAATTCTAAATATGTCTTTTTTGGTAATTTAAATAATCGAATGTACATACATCGATTTCCCTTATTAAAGCCTAAACAGAGTTTAGCAACTTCTTAACGTTTAATGTCGAAAGACATTGACTGAATACCCTAAGTCCAGTTCTCAAATAGTACAAAGTCTACAAAAATCACTTGGTAAATGTAATAAAATTTGGACAAAATACCAACTTGTATTGTTAAAGAAAGAAAATCTTGAATATTTTGGAAACATCCCCTACGAATGTACATAAAATGATCAAGTCATCATATAATAAAAAAATATTGTTAGACAATAAAATTAGGGAAACATTAAGGTTGAAAGGGACTGAAGATGCTCCAAAGCCGAGTGATTACGTCGAGTAATCTGTGTCGAACGCTTATATAAAACCCATTACCTTTAATGTCTACATCAGGCCAACGATTACTGTACATTAAACCTTTGACGACTTTATTGTATTACGAAGGAACAAACAATGCAGACTGATTTCCATACGATACAATTAATAAGAATTTGTAAAGATTTCTAACAAAAAATAATAATTCAAGGTTGGAGGTGGATTAAATATTCTATTAGCTTTCGGAGTTTTATTGTATTGAGGTTAGAATAAAAGTATCAAAACGACCTTTGAAGACTAAATCTAGATGTACAAGGTTGTCTATGAGAACTTTTGTTGTTGAGTAAAAAAAGGTAACGTTATTTTTAGCATCTAATGGAACTCTAATACAATTGAAGAGAAAGAATTTGTGTAGTCATATTAAGCCTTCTGTAGCTGTAAAGGTTATTGTAATGAGATACTTTATAATGATAACAAGATGACAAGGATATCATTAATGAATACTCCATATCAATCCACTCTATCGCGATGTTTTTGCGCAAAGGATTAAATGTGAGCTTTGAGCATAGGTAAGTTGCGAAAATGACATTCTGCGAAAGTAACCAAATTTTTCACGATGACTATTTGCGAAAATGAGGAGTCGCGTCAAAACCGTCCTTTCAACTAAGGCTAACTTTGTTCCCTTGTAAAGACTGATATGAATATTTTTTGGATATAGTGATGATTATTTTTTGGATATATATGTATTTGAAGACTACTTATGAATTAGATTTGACGGAATAAACATTTCGGATGTACATTATTTTTGCGTACAGCTTAGGAATGGAGTTTTGCCAGACGAAGTTGTTTCTTGTGATGTGTAGCAGACGGATCACCCGATGGTAAGCGATTACCCATAAACACCCGCAACACCAGCGGAGTTCCAAGTGCGCTGTCAACCTTATGAAGTATTTGTTTCGACATTTTCTAGGGAAAACTGAATAGACTTATTACTATCCCGATATTTTCCACCTTCGGCCGCATCTCTTGTGTGTTTGTGACGTAGGTACTGCCTCCGCGCGTAAGCCATCTAACGGAATGTTTCATTCGGGGTTCGTTGCTATTGTTCTGAACGAACTAACTGTGAACTCAGTTATATTACCTTCGTGCTTAGGAATACACAAATGACAATCATGGAGCCATATATTTTTAATGTACGAGATATTTTGTGAATTTATTTATTTTTAATGCTCTTCCACCTGACACCAGTTTTAAGACAAACTTCAGTCGTGGTTTAAAAATGAATAAAAGAGACAACACGACTAACTTTAGAAGACGCTTTGTAATAAAAAGTTATATGTATAACTAGAAATTTTCGATAAGTATAATAATTTAACGATACTCGACGCGATTGAATGTACTTAATGCTGTTGGGTAATCATCAAGATTAGAAAAGATGAAGCAATACATAAATATATGTAGCTATAGTAAGTTCAATAAATCATAAAATAAAAAAGTAAGCTAACTGCAAACCAGTACACGAGCAACCAATATAAATGAATAAGATCGTGCTTGTGTTCCCATTGGTTTACCAGCAGAAACCAGTTTCGAACTGGAACATTTATAAATTAAAGATAAGGTAGTATTGTCAGGGGTGCTATTCCTTGTAAAATATGGCAGCACACAGCCCAGTTACTTAGCTGTAAATATTAACCAGCAAGCAAAATGAGAATTACAATTTGTGATCATCGACAGTACTAATCTAGATGTAGGAAATAGAGAAAATAATAAACTGCCACCCGAAGCCAGCCCAGTTAAGGAATTGGAAATATGCCATAGTAGAGACACTTAAACGGTCTGGATACAGAATACGTAATGGCGACATAGGTCTTGTCAGGGTTGACAAAAAATATTTTTTATTAATAAATCGCATTGCTCTAATTGACCCAAATTGTAGGTAACATTAATTCATAATCATAAGGTTATTAATTTTAACTTTTTTAAATCAGTTGATAGTAATCAGCGTGGACACTTACGATCCACAAGTTCAAAGAAGGCTAGGGAAAGAGCATGCTTCGGCGGGATCAAATCCGAAATGAGAACATCCGGCATAAAAAACAAACTATCCGGAAAAGACAATCGACATAGCTCACTGGATCAGCAAGCGGAAGCGGCAGTAGGCTAGCTATATCAGCCGTTAAACAGACATTGGAATAAACGAATTTTGGTAGAGTAGACAGCGTCTCAGTATGTGAAAGCAGTGTCGGATGCCCTCGAGCTAGGTGGAGTGATGACTTAAGCATGATGGCTGAAAGGAGATAGATGCGAGAATCTGAGGATCGATGAAAGTGGCGAACATTTTGTGATGTCTCACAGTAAACTGTGATCGTACAGTAGACTGTAAATTCAAGTAAAAGTGTATTTCAATCGTACGGTTAAACATTCTCAACTTTGGTTCTTGTTCCAGTCAATCATACAAATCGACACAAGACAGTAAAGTACAAGAGGTTCGCCGAAAAGCAATATTGGAGACGTCCCCTGCAAAACAGTAATAAGAAGCAGTGTACCTACGTACGTAACGGTCCGGAGATCCGAGCAGGAAAATAATAAAATTTCGGCAGTCTTATTGCATGTAATTACAAGGAAGTCTGTACAGTTCGCGTGTGCCAGAGCCCAACTGGATTTCGCATGAAAGGTTATCTACCGATACAAGTCTTAGGTAACTTTATACACACAGATATCATAGAACGGCTAACGATTATATTGGAAGAACACAATATGTTCCGTGTCACATGATATGTTGATATCATATAGTATATGATATGATATTACATCGGGAGAAATGGGTTTTGTACTGCAAGAGCTTCAACTTTTAGATATGGAAACAATTTTTTTTAACAGGCAGCCTCTGGAATATGAATTTGCTAAAAACTTTCCATATCAATCAGATTTTCATAGCTGAAAAATCACTTTACTATTGCCTTTGGCCGGTAGCCAAAATAATATATTGGAATATTTAACTTTAATGGAATAGTAAACAGGAGAATTCGAAAGTGAAGTTTTTTTTACATAAAAGTGCTCCCTCCATAAATATTAAAAATAAAGATGAACCCTATATATGAGTAGTGTATTAGGTTTAATCATTTTCAAGTTACCTTTAAACTATAAAAATCTGCAAATTGTGTCAATCGTTCCCCACCTTTATGTCCAACACATGTAATGTAATGTGGACTCCTATTTCCGCAGTTAAAATCCTAATTATTAATGTAATTAAATAATTTATTTAATTAATATAATTTTATTTTGACCATTAAATGTTTGTTTTTTTTTTTTTAATTTGTCCGATGTTTGTGTTCTCACACAATTGGGCACAGATTTTATTAATAGTAATTTGCTGTCCCTATTTCAAAAATACCGCGTACAGTAAAACTGTGGAACCAGCTGCCAACAAAGGTGTTACCGAGCAGATACGACTTAGTGATCTTCAAGAAAAGGGCTTTTTCCTTCTTTAAGAGCCGGGAACGCATTTTTGATGGCTTAAGTGTTGCGGATGTCCATGAGCGACGGTTAACACTTACCATCAAGTGACCCGTCTGCTCATTTGCCCGCTATAATGTAAAAAAATACATTTTTAGAACTTTGTGTTCAAGACTTAACATTAAATGCGATGGCATAATTGCAGGGAGTCTGGTCGAGCTTGTAGGTCGTTGACCCGAGCGGTTTCGCCTCGAGCGCTTACTGGCAACGGGCTTCGACCACAGCAAGGTTAGTTTGCATGTGGATTGCCATTCGAGTTAAACATTGTACAGCATGGAAGAATGTTTAGGAGCTTGTATAATAGTAAGCGATTGAACTTGTACTTAGGGGCCTTTCAAGTATATAATATTCAACATCACCAGCGTGGAACAACTCGGAAGATAGAGAGAAGTACACGAAACTTGCGGTCGACCTTCAAGATGAAGAGACACCCAAAGAAGAAATATAACATAAGCTGTTCAAGAAACTTGCGGCTAACATTTAAGATTGAAGAGGCACCCAAGGAAGAAGAAAAGCGGTTTTATGGGACGCGCAAGCGCTGCTTCATGCCGGTTTTCTGTTAGGCCGTAGTATCACTTCGATCGAGCCGGCTCTCTGATTTGTATTTAGGAATAGTCTTATATCACCAGAGGTCATAATATAGAAATCTGTTAGCACATTATGTCACTATACTGAACCTAAAGAGTCGAGGCAGACGGTAAAGTATTTCATTGATTAATGAATGAATGACAGTTAAATGTTTAAAATGGTCAGAAGTTTAAAGGGAAGTAACTGTTATACTCGAACCAAAGACTCATAGCAGTTGACTCATATTTCATTCATAATTAATGAATGATATTCTACCGTTTGCCGCAAGTAATTGAGTTTAGTACATTAACTAGACACGGAAACACACTAGTACATAAACAGCGAAAAAAGAAATAACAAATTAAGTTTAGCCGAACAACGTTGTCTAAATTCGTAACGCCAACTAGATAAAAGAGTCTCGCAGTGCGTATGTCACGTGTACTGATTCAAGGCCTTAGGAAGTCGTTTTTTAAGTTACCCAAGTTAATGACTAAGTACCAGTTATCACGCTCTTTATCAAAAACTAGTAGCTCGCCCTCATTTTGTTTCAGGACATTCGTTTCAAAAAGTACTTATAAATGATGTTTAGTGTCGATAGCATCGCGCAAATGTTTCGCTTTTGTTTTGGGGTTAGGGAGCCGACAAATACTAGCCTTCATCCATGGGGGAAGAAAAGACCATCAATCATATTTTGCATGAATCGAGACCATATAACTCTCATCTTCTACCATAAACGAGTTGATAATCTTCAAACATTCATATTATCGTCACAGTTCAAACAAAAAAAAAACACCAATCAAAATCAGTTAATCGAGCACCAAGAGGCTATAGACAGAACTGACAGACACACACATCTAAATTTTAAGAGCGCACTTTTTCGGTTTGGTGTTGGAGTGTTTTATTCAACATCAAATAATTCTTGCATAGGCGCCGCAACACTCCTATCCTAAAATATTCAAGCACTCGCAACGCAATGAAATACGTTTTGGTGAGTGAACTTTTGTGTTGACACATATTACGCAGATAGGGCTTCCAATCCTGCAGTAAAGTATGAACTCTCAATCCCGCGGGATCCCGCATGGTATTGAATATATTTACATTCTATAAAAGGATAAATAAAATTATTAATTAATCAACCAACTTCACTTTTATTTTCGTCAAAAAATGTACACCACTTACTTAAAATTCACCGCTTAATGTACTCGTTTACAGAAGCTTTAGCATCTTCTATTTACAATGTAATATTTCAAGATTCTGAAGTCAATTACGGAGGAATATAAAGTTAAAAGACTGCTTTGGTGATGACTTCTCGATGAGATTGACACATTTACGTATTACTATTAGTAAGAGTATGAGATAAATCAAAATACACCGTTTTGTCTATTTTAGTATGAACAACTATTTTTTTAAAAAGACAAAATAAAAAAAAAACAATAAATAAATACACGTTTTGTCAGTCCCGCGAATCCCGCACCCATAATCCCGCATCACGCGCAGAGAGAGACAGACGCGGGATCCCGATACCGACATCTCGGTATTCCGGGATTGGAAGCCCTAGCAGCAGGACTGCTAGGGTTGCATGTCAGAAACCTCTCAAGGGTGCTGCAAATATTTTACGACAAGCACGGGGTCGCCGTCTTGCCCGGATCGAGTCATTACCTAATTTACAACGAACAAAACAGTCTTCGTTTTCTGATAAAAGGAAAGAAATTTCCATAATGTTTCGATGTAATTCCATTTTACTCCCTTGTTTCATGGAACGTTCTAGTTTTAGTACTTGAGACTTCTACTTTTTAAGTACAAAATACTATCTTTACGTTAATCAAAAAAGAAAAATTATAAATAGTTATTGATTATAAAATATCTTAAGTAGAAAAGTACTCAACTTTTACGTACGAGGGTACCGCAGACCCAATCCGGGGAGGAGGGGGTATACTGGTTGGTAGCGCACTTACTTGTGACTCTATTTGACGTTAACGAAGTAACGTATAAGGTCACTCTATCGATTAAGACAAATTGACTAAAGTGGTTAGATCATTCGTGAAGTAGGACAAAAAGTGTAGGTGGACCGTGAATTTATACAAACAAATTAATGGAATACACTATGAGACAGTGGTGTAATGAAGCATGCCTTTTCAACCTCTTTGTTAAAATACCTTAACATTCCGCAGCGGTTTAAGAAACGAGCCTACAACTAGTAAAAAAGCTGGCAACGCAGGTGACCCGCTTACTCGTTTGCCTTTGACTCATAAAAAAAATAAGCCTTCAAACCTGGACGCTCTAATTTAACTTTGCATTAATATATCTCGAGACTGGGGGGTTTGATCCACATGGTGTCAAGGCAATTTTTGTGCCCCGTACATTAAACTGAGATAGAGGGCTTCACATGTGGGTTTGGGTGTATAGTTTGTTTTGTTTGCAAGCTTGTCCATAACCGCGTCATCATCGGCTTAACAAGCTTAACCTTGCGTAGCTGTACTCGAACTAAGCCAATATAGCGATTTGCACAAATGCCTAGATGCCTACCCGTACATCATTGCTTATTCACCGACCAATTACGATGCACACTGCAGTCTGCACACACAAGCTTATACCAGAACGATAAAATAGTTTGGCGTAACAATATAAAGGTCCTGTGATGGATGCAATGCTACAAATTAAATATGGAATATTATACTGGATTACTGGTCTGCCTTCATTATCGGAACTTAATTTTACGAAACCTAATACCAATAGATGGGGGCTAGGTGTCGATTATATTGCTATTTCGGTTTAATAAGCCTTGTCATTTGCTACGAATAGGGTTGCCAGGTCGCTAGGCCTTATAGCCGGACAGACCAGCCCGTTTAGCCGGACATTTGGCTAAAAAGGCCGTAATCGCAGATATTGCACTTATCTTTTTTAATGTGTGGAACAATTCATGACATAATGGCATATCAACCATTCTTTTAACAAGTATGCGATGTTGACAGAAGTCAGTTTATGAACTAAGCTTATTTAAAACACAGTAGTTAAACATTTATAAGCCTTGATACAGAATGAACACGATTAAAAGGTGAATTAGTGTATACGGTAGAGGTTGATGAACTTTGAAAAAATGAAATGACAGAAACAATATCTTACACGGGGATTTAAAGTTATATTTGGAATGATCCAAAAGTAACCGAACAATCAAACTGAAAGTTAAAAACTATAATTTAGGAAAAAAAAGACGTAACTTTTAAAATAAATTGATGTCAAAAGTGTTCGACCAAGTATTTAACAGACTACAGATATTAATGAAAGCAACATGGGACTTATATTTTGGAATTCTTCTGTACCTAGTATATTTTAGAATTCTTCTGTAGGTACTTAGGTATGCTGCTTTTTTGTCTGAGTCTTCTCGCATGTTGTTACAGAATAAAGTGCGTCAGTAAGTACTTAACTGCTGCCGTCACTGGTCACGGACGAGATCCAAAAAGTAGTTTAGCCCAAGAAAAAACTTCTACTTATAGTCATTTTTTATTTGACATCAACGTAACAAAAAAAGTAACTTCACCTACTTGTAACACTTCGTAAGCACAGACCAGTGATGTCAGCGTCCTAAGAGCGGCTTGCCGCTATAGTCCAAGGTTGAAGTTATAAGTATTTAGGCTAGCCGTGGGGCATATAATAAAATTAGTATGGGACTTTAATAAAAGTGATGGGATTTGAATCGATAAATGTCACTCGAATCGATTCCAATCAACCATGAGATAACTCGACGATTCATATGGATATGGATCGAATCAATAATCATGAAAATTTTATTTTAGTAGTGATAAAAAAATAATTAATTGAGTACGTACTTATTTCAATCAAAACAAAAATATCCAAGATGTACCATTCGAATCAAATTTACTTATTCAAATCAAGAGTCGAACAAGAGTTGATTCAAATTAACATCTTACTCTTTTTTTTCGGGAAACAAACATTCCCTAAATCCTGATTCATGCTTTAAGCGTACCTCGGGTTCGAAAGAGACAGCTTTGGATGCAACTGGGAATAACACGCTAAGACGAGAGAGACTTGTGAGGACCAGCATAATGTAACCCACCGTTTAAATGTTTATTGGTAATAATTTTACTTTTTTACTTAACAATGCATTCTTTTGATTCCAGATCTCCAGCTCTCATGCTATATCAACAATGGCTACACTTATCCATGCGGACAATACAACTCGTATGTCATAACTACCGATCGACTGGTTCCATGCACATTTCATAAGCAACTTGAAGGTCGATCTGATCCATGTATTTATCCATCAGCTTTTTGTTTAGTTTTCCTTGTGCATTCGTGCTATTATTTGCCGCATTAGAATAGTAGTAAACAGCCAATAAATTTTCATAATACTAACCAGTTGATGAATAATTACAGGATAAACCGACTTCTTGAGTTGAATAATGTCATCATCGTATAAGTTAAGGATTCTTAAGATGAAAATATTATTGTAAGTAAACAGTTCGCCAAGAGGTATAATGCTCATTTAAAATATTATAACAATAAGCTAACTAAAGTTTACTAATCTTCAAAATAATAATAAACCTTGACCTTAATTCCTGATTGATTACATCGTAACTTATTGTTGTTTTTTAACAATTAATTATTTTGCTTGGTATGCTGCGAGTTTTTGTAACCAAATTCAATAGTTCCACGCAAACGCAAATCATGGTACGTAGTACGTCGTACATAGTTTACTTTGCTAAAGTATTTTACAATGCGCGTCAACATACACTTGGAATGTGTTTCAAACGTCCATTCCAAAGTGTAGTTGTCATATTAGCATATACTTTTCTGAAATGTATGTATGTATTATCTAAAATTAGTAAATTACGTCTTTGTGGAATCTTAACTCTTAATAGATCGGAGGGGTGATTTTTCAGTTTCCTTTACATTTCTGTTATCCTATTACTTTATCTAGAAATTACTTTTCGCGGGTATGCCACGGCTTCCTCAGAGTGATACCACGACCTTAGCAACCTAACCTATTTTCGAAAATAAAATTTTGCAGCACCGTTTGTTATTTTCCGGAAGTCGATCAACTTACTGTTCCGACTATTTTACGGTGACAGTTATAAGTGAGTGTCTGTAACAGCTCTGTACCGCAACAACACATTGCGTAAGGGCAAGCCCTATTAATCTGATATACGTGTGGTGTGGTATGCCGTCATACACTTGCGCGGCTTCTGCCACGCGAAGCCCCGTCGGATTTGTACCACTATCCAATTTCGCATTGGCTACTTTTAATTCTGAATCGCTCGAGGCTCATTATTCGATGTAAGGTTATTAGGCGATTACGTGGGCAATCGAATACTAAGTGATTTACGCACAGGTTGGACAGGATTCGATGGAACAGAGCATTGGTAGCTTAGGGGATAAGAACGCTGCTATCGTTTAGAACGTCGATATTCGATTCCGAGCATAAACCTCTAGATTTTTCAAATCAATTTGTGTTTTCTATCATTAGATCGGCGGTGAGGGAGCCCGCATAATTCGGACAGTTTCTAAAAAGTCCAACCATGATTTGCATTTAGTGTAGAGTCTATATAGACCTGAGTTTATGTTGGTTGACTTGTTGTAGTCAGAGACGCATTCCAAACTCCAGTTATAAACGCAAAACGTTTGTTTCCGACGTCGGATGTGAACCAAGCATAAAGGTATGCACGTATTAAGAGGAAACAGCCAACGCCAGAGAAAAAGAGCCGCTAATACCGAAAACACTAAGGCCGAAAATACTCATTAAAAGTATTTAAAAATCAACGATTTAAACTTAATCGATTTAAGTGTTTTAATTGTTTTAATCCTAACTAATATTATAAATTCGAAAGTAACTTTTGTCTGTCTGATACTATTCCACACAAACGAAGTCGCGGGTAACAGCTAGTTTCTTTATATAATCTAGCTAGTCAAACGTTTGAACACTTAAAATCTGGCAAGTTTATTGATTTTTGAATTTAATAATTAATTTTAATAATTAATTTATGAAAAACGGACAATATAGGCGCATGGTAATTGTAGCCATAGATATTCAACGACAATAACATTTCTCTACCGGCATTGTCCAGTATTTTATTTACCCTTAAAAGGAAACAAGCTTTTTTAAGTAGCATCGTATATTGGCTCACCTTAGCCTAATGATAATGGATAATGGATAATGATAATAATAATGGATGAGCAAAAAGAAAGCAGGATTACGTTTGGACGATAAATCAGATATTTTTTTTTTCTTTTTCGTAATAAGTATAGGAAGGACGATTCTATGTCCTCTTAAGCAGTGCAACGGTATCGGGCGATACAGTTCACAGGTCACTGGGTTTGCACAACGTGGCTGAGCTAATGTGCCACTAGAACCATGGCACTCATACAGAGCCGTGGATAATGGGACATTTGTATAATATGGTACACAATGGGAGCTATCGCGTGTGAAAAACCCGCTAGATAGCGTACTGTTAGACTTAACTCCAAATTTTTGCACCTGAATTTTCCTGTTTAGAAATTCTCAGTGTTAGCCCGAAGTCTGGAAGCTGGCGGCTTTGTACCCCCGTGCCTCGGAAAACACGTTAAGATGTTGATCCTCTTCGGTCGTGTCACACTGGTGTCCTATCGACTTGAGAGGGTAAGGGAATAGAGAGAGCTCGTGTTTGCGCACATACTTGAGCACTATAATCTGCGCAGAATACTGCGTACCTACCGTACATGGCTGTTATGATTGGCCGCTGTAGCAGAATATCTTCAACTTCAATTCCATTTTGACATTTCACATTGAAAACTACCAATCATCGTGTAATGGTTATTATAGAGTTTATTTTCTTTTAACATTAGTAAATTAAGGGAGTATGGTTTAATTCGTAGAAAAAAACGTAAGCGTAAGTACTGTTTATCTTTGGTTACTGTGATAACTAGTGGTATTAGCATAACTAGTAAGTAGGTGAGGTATCCGAAGCACGAAAAGTTTCGTCGTGACCCCAATAACGTAATGCGTCGTTTCCAGTAATAATCATCAACATACACAAGAAACTAAGACTTAGGGTGCGTTTGCAAAGGAGGTTTGCCAGGACGCAGATATTTTATTTATTTATTTATTTTCATAGGCATACACAACAGGTGACAATCCGTTAATCACAAGCTTAGATACCTATTAAAGATAATACTACTCACTAATGTACACTTAAAGTGAGGGCGGGCCACATTTATTTTGAAAACAAACAGCTGCGTTCCAATATATTTTTTATTAAATGTTAAAATAATTAACATCATGATGATTCTATTTCAATTAAATGATGTCTAATACGAAATGTGAATAGACCGTTATACCTAAACTACGAAGTAGGCAGATGAACCTAAATAGATACCATTTGCCGGAGTGACAAGTTCGAACTGCTCGAAGGAGGCAAACGGGAATAAAAGCAAAAGACGCAAGTGTGTCTTGACCCCTAGCGTTGTGAATGCGAGTCACGTCTCTAATTGCCTGCTAAGCAACGGCTCTCGAGTTGGATGTAGCCGAATAACTTGCTATAAACTTGGTCTGATACATGCATAGGTTACGGGCAAGCAGCACAGACGCCCACACGAGTTAATGCTAACTTGAATATGTACTTAAACCCCAATTGCTTTAAGTACATATTCAAGTGCTACGTGCATAGTTGATAATTATTATAATGAAATACCTAGAAATAGAATTTCTTCTCACTTAATTTCGGGATTAATAAGTCCCAAATACCAATGGATGGCATTGATATTCAGTAGCTCTAGTAGTATCAAATGAAATTTGACAACTATGCTTTCCGTCACTCAAGTTTGAATTTTTTTCAAGTGTTTGATATTGTGTTAATAATAATTTATTTTGCACGTGTTTTATCCACTTTCTTACTTCTAGATTTTTAGGACCTAAATTAATGTATCTACAATACACCAATAACGTAGCAACGAATAAATTATTTTCTTGCCTAGTGGGACGACGTAAGCTAAAATAAAAAAAATACATAAGTACCTATATGTAAAAGAAGTTTATTGTTTCTGGTATGAACAGTGAAATGGCACGCTTCAGTTGAAACAATGATTGGTCCGAATTCTCATACCGTTAGGTGCATACGAACAAAGCGAGCTGTGACGGGTCAATCAACTCTAGAGTTCGTATTGCACACCACACAGCTGTTTCGAACGCCATTGCACTACCGGGAAACTTCGAAAAACTTTACAACAACCCATACTGAATGATCAAGTCACGTTACCGAGTTTGTATGAAAAGTGAGATAGCCACGCTTCGGTAAAGAGCTGGAGTGCCACGGCCTCACAGAAGACTGGCGTGAAATAGAGCCCGCGCCGTGCTTTGGAGAGCGAATGTTGGGGGAGAAGCGGGATAAAAGGTAGGCAACGCTCTTGTGAATCTAATGGTTTTGCAACTGTTTATGAGCTGTGGCAATCGCTTACCATCAAGAGTCCGTCTGCTCGTCAGCCACCTATGATTTATAAAAGGTGTAATTTTTGGTTACAAAAACTCAACAATTCTTTAGGGGAAGAAGTGGGTGGTACAAGGGATGTATCTTACATTTAAAACAATTTCCAAGTTGGATAAACTAATACATGCGCGCGCGCCGGTTGCATAGCTTTACGCTGGTAGACTGGATGACGTAATTTATATCAACAAATAACTTAATTACCTTTGTAATTAAAAACTATCACAAATTACACTTCCTTCTTAAAAACACCTAGGTAAGTTCATTTGACATCTGTGAATTAATTATTATCTAGAAAAAATCCTATATAATTAGTAGGAATTAAGTAATGAGGTGAATCATGTCCTGTATTTAGTTATTTTTATTACAAATTTTTAAGTGTTTAGTTAGCATTTTATTATTTACGTCATTATATGTATGAAAATGTAATTTCTAAACCTATGTGTGATTTTCTTTTCTTTTTCTTAGTCGTACCCTTTTTTTATGTGATAGGTGCAGACGTGAAGCCGGATCAACTGATGATTAGCAATAGCCGCCCATAGACATCTGCTGCACCACCGTTAGTCACAAGTGCGCTGCCAACATTTAACCCCCGTTCTCCCCATTGGGTCTCCGGTGTCCTCACTCATTCTTTTGTCAGAGTGGTCGTGGTCATCACTGTGGGTCAATATGAGTAAATCTTATGACGTTATTATGATACGATGCCACTCTTCGCGGACTGCAGCTACGGGTACAATCGTAAACAGAGCACATAGTTGCGGTTTTGATATTATCTGTCCATCTCAGTAGTGATCTCCCACGTGGTCGGGTCTACACTTTTCACTGCACTACGAGACGCTCTATGTACATGAGTCGACTTCAAAAATATGTATACATTTTAGGACCTTGTCACAATACAATCATATAAGAAAGTAGAATTGTACAGGATGCTTCCACTGCTGTGGGCATTTTGGGCATACCCAAAGCATTGGAAGCATCCTGTACAAATTACTTTCTTATGTGTTGTGACAAGACTGGGAGTAAAATATGTATTTAAGTATTATATTTGTGTTACCTTTGTTGTCTGATATCTATACCACAAGCTTCAATCTACTTAGCGCGAAGTCAGGTCAATGTATGAGTAGTTGTGTGAATTTATAGCCAAAATCTCAGAACGTATCCATTATTTTTAACTAGCGGCCGCCCGCGACTTCGTCCGCGTGGAAAAGTAACTTTTTACCCCCCTTTCAACCCCTTACAACTCCCTTTTCGCAATAAAAAGTAGCCTATGTTCTTTCTCAGGGTCTAGTTTATCTGTATACCAAATTTCATTTAAATCCGTTGAGTAGTTTTGGCGTGAAAGAGTAACAGACAGACAGACAGACAGACAGACAGACAGACAGACAGACAGACAGACAGACAGAGTTACTTTCGCATTTATAATATTAGTATGGATTAAGTCTACACACATACCCCTCATTATTATGTATAAACGTGCTGGACTGGTAATTCGGTAATCAAAATGCGAGGATCGCATGTCGGATGTGGTCGCCATAGCGGGAACGCTGGGCGTATGGTTACCAGGTGTTGAATCCAAAAAGACGGACAGCCCAAACGACTAAGCTGGGTTTCTATTACACAGATAGGTGAAGAGGAACCCACCCTCGAAGTGAATTATTTGAGCCCTATCCTTGCCTATCCTATTTGACATCACAGCCAAAGTATGGTAGCCAATATTGGGACCTCCGTGTGAGCCTACCTTGCCGTTGATGGTGGTGGGGAAACAACGGATGAGGCTGGCAAATGACCGTCGCGGTGGCGTGATAGAGAAAAGGCCTATACTCAACAGTGAGTGGATGTGGGCTGATATGATGATATGATCTGAACAGCATCATGCTGCTATGCTGACTAAAAATCCTTATTTTAGGTCTTATGATTCATGTTTTTAATATCAAAGCTTTCATATCTTTACAATAAAGTCTTATTTGGGGTGGAGACGAACTGTTTAAATACATCCCCTACTCCTCGTAGGGGATGTATAAACAGTTCTACTACTAGTGTGAAACGATGTGGCAGAGCAGAAACCTGCTCATTGACAATTAAAAAAAAAACACCCTTCTTCCTAACTAATATTATAAATGCGAAAGTAACTCTGTCTGTCTGTCTGTCTGTCTGTCTGTCTGTTACTCTTTCACGCCAAAACTACCGAACGGATTTAAATGAAATTTGGTATACATATGATCTAGACCCTGAGAAAGAACATAGGCTACTTTTTATTGCGGAAAAGGGGGTTGTAAGGGGTTAAAAGGGGGGTAAAAACTTTTCCACGCGGACGAAGTCGCGGGCGGCCGCTAGTATTTAAAAAAAAGCGTCGGAAGTCTGAGGGCGATTTCAGACTAGAGATTAATACGCGCGTTAAAGCCCAAGCTTTTACGCGCGTATACCAATATTTTGAAGCGCGGTTTGGCTGTCTTACGGCGTTGACGCGCTTCTAAGCTCGTAACATAAACAGAAAACCGTTGCTATGGAAACGGGCGATATACGATCGTATACGCGCGTATAAGCACGTATGCTAAAACGCATATATGCGCACAAAAAATACCTTATCTGACTGTATCCGCCTCCAATCGTACGTTTGGCAACTCTAGCCTCAGAATAATATAGCTAACGGATGGAGCCGGCCGGCCAACGAGCCGGTGACACATTAATGTATCATTGTTACTGAATTATTGTTCAATCGTTGCTGCGACAAGTCTGACCTGGCACGTGGCAAAAATCAGAACAATTACCTAACTAAAACGACATCGGAAATCGCATCTATCCATACAAACGGCAACATCGTAACCATAATCGATAGTGTATTTGGTCCTTTGTGAATTTTGTGATCAACGATTGGATTTTGTAAAGTAAATGATTGGTCGTAACGATCGTTCGTGTGTATCATCCTTGATGCGATTAATCATTTACAATATCGATCGTTACGATGGATCGCACCGTACCTATATACAGCCCGTTGACTAGTTCCGGCGAATTATTCTTGTAGGTACATGTTAAAATTTTCACTAAATTGACTTCGAACTTTGATTGATTTGATTTGCACTTAGATAGCATGTAGGTAGTTACTATGATAATACAACATGTATGTAACGCAGGTAACAGTACAATAAGGCGATCTCTGATTGTGATTTCTTCCAGACAACATTTAGATAGAGGAGAAAAACAAGCTTTCAGTAATAGGTTAGGCCAGTGCAAACAATGTCATTAATAGTTTGACAAATAATAAGGAAAAACATAATCCTTCTGTCTGGCGCAGTTTTAAATATTAAGTAAACCGTATTTTTAGCTTTCGTTCAGCTAAGTTATGGGTTTGGGCCGGAAAATTAGTCATGCAATCTGTATAAGGAGAGCTGCTTCTCGCAACCTGTTTCTGGTAGAATATTGAAGTAAATGTTACGATATTTACATACTGGTCTGTTCAAAGCGAAGGTTTAACTTATTCAGTTGAATTATTTGGTTTTATTTACACAAACCCTGTTCTTTTGTTAATTGATTACCAGCGTCCAATCTGAACTATATTATTATAGAGCACCAGTGGTCCATCCTCACTTCGTGTCGCGACCAATAGATGGCGCTAGGTGTCGATTACATCGCGCATGTGTTTTGCTTTTTTGGATTACATTATAAGCATTGATATTGAATGTAAGATTAACCTCTTTATACATAGTATAGGTATAGATTTCTGAGAGCTACACGTGTTTCAATAGAATAAGATTTATTATTATTAACATGTTATGTAACGAAACAAAGTTATCCTATCTCTTAACCGAGACCTATGTGTCGCCAAGTTACTGGGACGAGTTTAACAACTTTGACCTTCGCTATCTCTTCTCTGACATGTTTTCATGATTTACAGAAAGAAACGCAGCAACATGTTCCAATTAATGACTTTACCCAATAGCAAGATTACTGCGATAAGCAAAAATCAGTATCGAATTAAAATCCGTAACCATAAAACAAACTTGGATTAGTTTCAACCAATGTTTTCAAATTATCATTATTCATGGAATTCAGACAAAGGAAAAACAGGTTATGGTCAAAGTTTCTAAACACTGTCCATAATACTCGATTAGTAATAGAAATAGGAAAACTAAACGATAAAGTCACGACATTATCGACAAAGCATGCGGCTGTATTCCATAAACATCAGTGAAAACCATGGCCAAGGTTGAGTCATACCATCAGACGGGAAATCCAGGATGAAGGTGTGAGCTGCCTTCCAACAAGAACACTATCACTGTCTCACTCACACGGCAATTCGAAAAGTTTATTGACACAGAAAGAGTTGAAATACGTGACGTCACTTGCTAGGCAGACGAGACGGGCGCCACTCGCGAGCGGCGGATAGGGACTGATGATCAACAACAAAATGCAATGCTAATAAACGCCTTCACAGTTTGTTTACAGGAAACTGTGCTTTATTTGAACGAGCCAACGTTTATATTTGTTTGTGTAAACAAATGTGACAGTGAAGGCTTGCGTAGGTAATGCAGTTTTCAAGTAGTTCTGCTTGCCCACGCCTTGTTGCGTGGTTCTCCTGACATATAACTTTTAAGAGTTTCGTTAATTTTGAAAATACAAGTACTAAATTATACCGAGTTTAAATAAATCTATGGTATGAATGCTAAGATTTATACCACAGATTTACTCTCCGATAAAAATTGATCGAATCGGGCTCTAGTAATCTAATTTATTATTATATAATATACACTTCCTACAAAATTAGATTACTAGAGCCCGATTCACTGTATATTGTGAACCAAAACGTAAATAAATAGTTTGGGACACACTCGAAGTTTTAGCAGTTCATTTGATTTATGATTTAATCAAATTTGAATGTTGGTACGATTTTTTTTATAAATAAAGTTGAATTAATCTACTGTAATAAATAAACATTTCATAATCAACATTGATTTTAACTACTACGTACATAATTTCAAATGAACGAAATCAAATGATAAAAAGATCGACAACAACTCGAGAAAGGGCTAGAGAAATCAAACCGGACTGACTTCATTCAAGCTGTTTCTCTCTCCACACAAGAAATTATCTACCGCTGCTGATAAAATAGAAAAGAAAATTCATATTCAAGAATAGAATAGAATATATTTTATTTGCGTAAAATATGGTGTCACATTGTTTTCGTTAGTTCGCATAATTTGCCAAACATGACATACATAACACTGACAAATGTCGAAAAGTTACACATTTTACCGCTGGTTTGGAATGACGATTTTTATTGAGAAAGCACCAGCAAGAAACTCGGTGGTTACTCTTTTCAAATAGTCTCGGAAAGACGCACTAGGATATTAACTGTAAAAACACAAGAGAAAATAAAATAAATACAACACAGGAATATTAAAACTGGGAATAAACTCAAATCTATTGGAACGTAAAGCCACTTAACAAATACGCTATCAAGACAATTTTTTTTTCGCATCTAAAATCTTGCATCCAAAGAAGAGACGCAAATTGGGGCGAGGATCGAGTTCTGGTCGTGAATTTGGAGGGTCTAAATGAACCAGACTTTACGATCGAATCAGGATTCCCCTCCCTTTCATAGGCCCTGTATGTTAAGTTTCTTTAGTTGCGACAGGTATATTCTCATTTTGATGGTTTCGTTTTAAGCCACCTGTTTCGTTGTTGGCTCACAAGACTTCAACGTACTAAAATGTACAGAATTTTAGGTGGTTAGGATTTTTTGCTAATCCAAGTCTGTTGATAGTTATCAACTCAGTAATATTAAACCTTTTTTACGGCCCATGCGATGTCGTGACTGACCGAAATACAGAGCTAACCAAGTAACAGAAGCGAAATCAAATTGTTGTAACAGGTATTTGTACCTGTGACATGCTCTTTGTTTTACGTGAATTATGCCGAGATAACGTGCCGTTAGTCACAGACGGAGCACGGGTACGTTATCTAGCGAAACTAGGTAGGTAAAGGTAATTTACGTAGAGATAATAAAATATAGGAGTTATTAACAAGTTGTTGGGAGGATTACGTCAATGAGCAGTCAACTTAGGTCCTTATTATTATTAATTGATTAATTCTTGATAGTTATTCCCATAGTTACGAACTTAACTCCCCCGGTGTCGCTAATCCGACATTGCGCAAGAAAATTAAAAAAATTGTTCGTGTTAACAAATAATTCGAGATTAATCCTGACGTGCGCAAGTCGAGCTTAGACTCCAGAGTTATTGTTGACTTTGAACACTATTCAAGATATCGATTGTACATCGATAGGATACCGATGCTATCGATAGGGAAATTTCCGCAAATACTATTTATATCATCAATACTATCGATGTTATTGTGATTTCTAACAGCATCGAATACTATACAAACATTGCCGAAACATTACCAAAAATTTCCTACGTCTGCTTCTACAATGTTATATGTCAACATAGATATCAGAACCAACTTTTACGACAGTCTGTACGGCGTCTGAAACACGGGCGATTCAGAATGAAGTTCCATACAAATCTTATTATGGCATTTATGACGTCAGAAAAAGAGGGGTATTATACACTGGAAAGGATTTTTTTTTTAAATTAGAGCGGATAAAAAGCAGACGGTTCACCGCCAAGTGATTACCGCCGCCCTTGGACGTCTGCAACAATAGAGGCATCACAGATGCAAACATGACAAATTGTGTATACCCGTCTATCGGGGGAATAAGTTAGGTTAGGTTACCTTCTCATGATGAGAAGCCGGTCAAAAGCTTACCCACTTACTTACTCCGATGGCTCAGCGACCCAAAGTGTGTCTTGGCCTCCGATACAGACTCCTCCACTGGGTCACGATCATTCGCAGCTCCACGCCAGTCGTTGATTCGCAGCTCGCGAAGATCTGCCTGCACGTCATCCCAGATAGGCTTCTTGACACTGCGATCCTCAACCATCCTCTCCATGTGGCCAAGCCATCGGAGTCTGTGAGCTTTTGTTTCCCCGATTATGTTAGGCTGACACACAAACTCCTCGATCTCGGCATTTTTAAGAACTCTCCTACTACCATCAGGTCTAAGGACCCACTTGGTTACTTTTATTATGACGCTCCCCCATATCGTCTAAGTGGGGAGCGGGCAGGCACACTGGCTCAACAGCCCTTTTACACGTCACTGCCCTGCCCAGACAGAGTCTCGCTTATCTCTTTGTGCCTAAACCGGCTGAAAACGATTACAAACTTTTTTGCCATGTCACGTTAAAACTTCGGTTGACATCGACATTGAACCGGGTCGCGGTATCCGCATGTCGTTTGCCTCAGTCACTCCCTCGCGTGATGGCCCGACCAGCTGTTCAGTCACGCAGGAGGTATGATGTACGACAGAGGTAACGTTTAACCAGCCTATGTACCACGGGACCACCAGATTTCAAACGTTATGCAGTTGTGATAAGGTTGAAAACTAATAAAAAAAGATGTCTAGTTGCCTGGTTAAGGTAAGTAGCATAACAGGAATAGGGTTGTCTTTTTTTTAGGATTTATTAGGATAGGGGGCAGACGAGCATACGGATCACCTGTTGTTAAGCGATTACCGTCGCCCATGAACACCTGCAACTCCAGGGGCTTCACAGGTGCGCTGCCGGCCTTTTAGAGCGAGATATGCCCTTTTCTTGAAGGTTTGTAGGTCGTAGTGGTCCGGAAATACCGCAGGTGGCAGTTCGTTCCATATTTTTGTCTGAAGATAGTTCCTTCCTTTCCTTCAGAAATCACCACGTTTTCGGGGTTTTAGTACTTTTATAGGGAGAAATCAGATCAGCGGAAGACAATTTTCCGGAAAAGTCAGTTACTTTAACCGTCGGGAGTCAAAATGGCGTCACATAGAGTTACCATTTTTGGACTTAGAACAGTCTTTATGTTTAAGACACTAGTGCTAATTTAGCATTGCAAGCGGTGTAAATTTTATCTGACGCTGTTTGTACATTCGTAATGGGGGGCTGTATATAACAAACGCGACGACGATATAACAAATTATAAGTTTGCTATGTCTGTCTGTGTGGGTATATCTGTGGCATCGTAGCTCTCAAACAGATTTTGATTTTCGTTTGATACTTGAACGATTCAAGATGGCCGCCGCAACAAAAGCACAAGGTGGAAAATTTTTTTTTGACTTAATTCCCTCAATATAGGTATCAAATAGTAAATAGGCTTGAGTATGACATTGGCTTGCGCATACAATACAAAAAAGTTTAGTAAGTTCCCAACCTTTCCCTCTTTCTCCCAATTGAGCCTCCGGTACACTCACTCCCTCTTCGAAACAGAGCAGGCGCTGCTTCTCCTTGGTCAAATTCAAGAGAGTATAGACACAGATTTATAATACTGTAAAGCTAAGTTTTAGTAATACTTTTATAATAAAATAACGTTGTCTACAATCTGTCCACAGCTTTATTAATGTGTCATACCTCAAACAAGTCTCATTAAAATAACATTACGTGACTTTTACATACATTATGTTTGCTCTAAATTTAGATACCTAGGTTTATATTTAAAGAGGCAATTCTCCGACGTATTAGCATCCTTATATTACATACATCCTGTCAATATGTTTATTAAATATAGTGGCCCGCCCTCACTTCGCTTCGGGAACGTAATTCAGAAATGAACCAATAGATGGCGCTGTGCTCAACTACATCGCGCAAGCGTTTTGTGTTTTCGGTTTACGTATAAGCCTTTTCGTTGTCTATAGAAAATTACTCTTTATAAATGGTATTGAAGATTGTAGAATTGGAATTCCTTGAAAAATAAACAGTATATTCAAAATGTCTAACTTAAAAATAAAGTATTAAGGTCATCTGGTCGAAGTAGGGTAATGAGCAGGCACAAAAAACTAACTTCATAAAATATCAAGATTGGAAAGCAACCAGAAGTTTTTAGGTTAAAGATAAATTTATTGCGTTCGCGTAATAATTAATTATATTCTACTATTACCAAACGTGAATTGGAGTTATCATTTATTAATATCTTAATGAGTTTCTTGTTAACATAGCACTGCATTATTATAATTACTAGCTTTTGCCTGCGGCTTCGCTGGCGTTAAATTCTAGGTAGCACGGAGGGACAAAAGGTAGCCTAATATGTTACTCTCCATCCCTTCAACTATCTCCACTTAATTGACGTGATCCGTCGCTATGTTCTGCCGTGAAAGAAAGACAAAGATGTTGTGGTGTCCAAATTCATCAAAGTATTTTCTTTTTTTCTATTTGTCATTTAAGAACAAAGTCCATTATTAACATACCTTTTAAGTGAAGATAAATATTGCCTAATTGTGACTGAATTAGTCATAAATAATTGGGCAATTTAGTCACGCCCGCATACATGTTCACAAATAATTGTATGTTACACCAAACAATTATTTGTGAACTTCAAAATTAATTAAAAAAGATAAGAACTCGATATTATTCACTTGAAAAAAAATTGGGGAACTAATGATCTCATTACTGTGTGTTTTAACACATTAACCAGAGATTAGCATGCAAATATTGATTATAGTCGTATGTATTGTCTTCTTACGCTAAACACAAAGTGCAGTTTTTTATGTGATTCAAAAGTGTTGACCATAGTCTACAATTTGTCAAGTCTGGTTATTACATTTACAAATTATTATCCATATTATGTACCTAACAACTCGTAATAATTCCAAATTGTACGATTTCGGTACTTTTGTCCTAAGCCTACATCTATAAATCTATAACATTTATAGAGATAAATCCTATAGATAACCCACTCAGTCGAAATACTTGCGCAATGTAAGCAACACCCAGCGCCATCTATTGGTGACTACATAATTTATCAACAATCAGTCCCATAACTAAGTGAACTAACTCGTTTTTGTATGAAAGACTTTCGTCATCTTAGTTTGGGTATCCCTGAAAACTATGTTTACGTTTAGTTTAAGGTACTCAATTGGTACTTAGACTGTTCTTTTCTGCCTGTCAACCTCATATTTGGATCTCACGGCCGCTTACCAGGAAGAGTGAGGTCATCTTGGTTGTTCTCAATTTATAAAGAGATAACTTCTATAGACAACGACAAGGCTCATAGGTAAACCGAAAATACGAAAGGCTTCCGCGATGTAATTGGACACAGCGCCATGTATTGGTTCATTTCTGAATTACGGTCCCGAAGCGAAGTGCGGGCGGGCCACTATATTATATAGAAAAGTCAAGTCAAAGCTGTAGTAAATAATTTTTTCATTTTCACTTTTTTATTATTTAAGGACATGCTTAGGCACATCTTACATAACAACACCGCAATATTCCCAATAAGTACAACAGCACTAACCCTCTATCAGAGGCCAGGCGTATGACCCGTCCTCCAATGAATGAAGTTGTGGTCTAAAAATAGGCTCGTCCATGTGCAGGAATCGGAGCTGAATGGAGCCGCCCCCCGGATATAGGCCACTGTGTCAACCGTGACGTAGCCGATGACGTCACGAACGCATCCCAGGTGAACCCTGGGAATTGGGTCAGGGGGATTTTGTTGCGCTTAACTGAGATAAATCTCCGGTAAACCTGTTTAAATTGTACATTATTTACTAGAAAGCTGGTTTAAGTGTAAACGTTGTGACCTTTTCTTTATTGTTACTATGTGACAGGTGGCAGATGAGCAGACGGATCACCTGATGGTAAGCGATGGCCGCCGCCCATAGATAGATAGAGCAACACCAGTAGAGTCACAAGTGCGCTGTCAACCTTTAACCTTACCTTTATAGATTACTAGCGGCCGCCCGCAACTTCGTCCGCGTGGAAAAGTAACTTTTTACCCCACTTTTAACCCCTTACAACCCCCTTTTCGCAATAAAAAGTAGCCTATGTCCTTTCTCAGGGTCTAAACCATCTGTATACCAAATTTCATTTAAATCTGTTCAGTAGTTTTGGCGTGAAAGAGTAACAGACAGACAGACAGACAGAGTTACTTTCGCATTTATAATATTAGTATGGACTAGTGGGCCGCCCTAACTTTGCTTTGGAACGGTAGTTCCCAATTGAAGCAAAAGATGGCGCTGGGCGTCAATTACATCGCGCTAGTGTTTCGTCTTTTCAGTTTACCTATAGGCCTTGTCGTTATCTGTTGAGGTTACCTCTTTATAACCAGTAAAGATATAGATTATTAAGTTGCATTTATGGTTTTAGATTTTACATCTTCATTATCTTTGCCAAATTTTCTTTTTAGGACGATTTAGAAACCTTCAAGGGAAGAAGAAGAAGGAAGTAGGTACTCCTTTCTAAAAGACTGATTGGGCGATCGACAGCGCAGGCGCTTCACGCCGGTCTTCTGTGAGCCGTCATCTATCATTACCCCTCCGGTCGAGCCGGCCCATTCATACCAAAGAGTCTCTCCCACAGTATATCTGCTTAGTTAAGTTTGAAAATAACACGAATTTAACACAGATCTTAAACGTATTTCGCGTTTACGTAATATAAATAATTCAATACAAGATAATACTCGTGCAACCTTGCTACTTGTTTTTTGAATTAGCGTCTTGTTAGACATTGTACATAGGGTTGCCAACTTTCTTTACAAGGAATAAAGTATATTCAGGTCTATTAATAAATAGTAATTTAGAAAAACGAACACTATTTTATTTACAATTTACTTGTAAATTATTGTAGGGTTCGAAGAAAATTGGCCCCTGGTCCGCGGCCTAGTTTTTTTTTTTTTAAAAACAAATTTTCTCTGAACTAACTATAATTGACAAGGAAATTACTTGACACCTTACTCGGAGGTAGTGAACGAGGCCCTTACTGTTTAAAGTATTCTAGTATTTATATGCAAACTAAATGTAGGTACAAAAGGTCTTACAGTAAAAAAGGTCTTTAAAACAGTAGATATAGTTGGCAACCCTAATTATACGTAACCCACTTAACTGATGATAAGGTATCGATGTAACAAATCCGTTACAATTGTTCTTCTGTGTAGGCAAATGCGTGACAATAATTATTTTTGCTTTCGCATGTAATTATGTACTCAGATTATTAATAATACCTAATACAATAAAATAATAATATTATCTAACATAATATGTAACAAAAGGGGAAACGTTTCGTATGGATTTATGGAGATAATTATTCCAAAATCCAGTTGGTCTGATGTCATCCATCGACGATCGATCGACTGACCTGGTACTTCGGTCATATAAGCCCTATATACAGTGTGAATCGCCGCCAATGAAGGCTCTATACGCAAATGTCAGAGGGCCTAAAACGAACCGGACGTTACGACAGAATCAGAGTTTCTTTCCCTTTCACAAGGGCTATCTCTCACCTATGTTTGGATGCGACAGGTATAACTTCATTCGTAACGGGACGACTTCGTAATAAGTAAGCATTTATTGGCCACAGAAAATAGATACACAACAACAAGAAAAGTAGCAGATATCATACTAGGATAGTTATAATACAGTATTATTAGTCACCAGCTTCGTGTAAAGCAGCGATGTCCGATTAGAGCTTTTACTTAGATGCGCGCGAAAAATAGCGTAACACTCCTAACACTTAATTAAATACTAACTTATTATAAGCTACTCAAACATATTCTTGTCTCCATCATAAAGCATCATAAAGATACAGATTACTTTCTGTATTCAAAAGTAAGAAGTCTTAACTAAACCAGACTTTTCATTGCAGATTTAAATAGGCCACCTAGCCCTGTGACAGTCTGCCAAGAAAAAAGCAACGCAACAAAAAGTGGAGCGCCACACAACCTCTGAAAAGGCTAAAGAGGCTAAAAGAAATGGGGGGAGGGGGGCGTCTCATAAAGGCAGCGACACTCGAGGCGCTGTGCACACATCCGCGGGCGGGATGAGCTCGCACGAGACAAAAGACTGGCCCGAGAGTCTGTTCTTATGCAGAGATTGCGAAAGGTCACGAGGTCACTTTCATGATGACTTTAAAAACTTGCATGTATGCTACGTTCTAAACTAAAACAATCTTGCTAAATGAAACTAATCATTGGATTTTGAATTTACATAAGTCAGGTTTCATGTTTAAGAAAATATTGTGTACCAGCTGCGCTCCACGGTTTCACCCCGCAGCATTGTTATGTTTTAGATAAGTACACAAATATATTTTTGGAATCGTAGCCAATCAAAAATAATCAATTCAACCAATCAGAATAACAATTCTGATTTAGTTATACTGTTTCATCAAAACCCATCTATATTTAAGTGTACTATAGTGCTTGTTTGGTTTATTACAGGTTTTCACAGGTAGAGGTGAAGTGTAAACAAGAAAAATATTAATCATATTCTGGTGATTAGCTTAATGGTGCATTACGCCAAAGGTGGTGAATCAAACCCCCAAGCTGGACAAACATTTGTGTTGTTCATCACTTTTTGTGATTGTTCATTGTCTAAATGTAACATGTCAGGTATCTCAATAAAATAAACATGAGTGGATTTAGGTACCTAGTTGTATAATAACTCAAAGGATACCCAATCCTGAAAAAACATTATCTATTAGATTTAATTTCTGGTGTCCCAGTGCCAGTCTATGGGACTTAATGTCTCTGTTAATAAAGTCTAGAAATTTATTCTTGAGGAACTTTACGGTTTACGGATTTGCTTAGTATTATAACCAATGGGGCTAACAAGTATGATTTATGACGTAAGCAGCAGTGGCGCCATCAATAAATTTCATGACTTTCTTGATGCATTACAACACGGGTCTACATCATAGGAATCAAGTCATTGCGTCTATGATAGGATGAGGTTTTATACCTCTTCCAGTGATTAAATCTGCACTTGTTGTTTATTGACAGGGTAAAAATAACAAAACATAACACGTCAGTTTACAATCAAGTTTATATTCTGTATGTGAGAGCATCTGTGTAAACAAAATAAAATTATTGCTGATAAGTTATTTTCTTGCAACAGGAAATTAAGAGTGTTGAATTGCATGAATGAAAGAAAACAAAAAGTACCTAAACTTCTGTAAAATTTTAAAATTTAATATCTAGAGTGTGGTTCAGTTTAATGGTATACCTAAAAGTTATGGGAGCAAGAGGCAGCAAGGCATAAATGATCATACCTACGTAAGTAATTGAATATTTAGTTGCGCAGCCTGACTAAAATGCGCTCCAAACTTGTACCAAGTTGTTACATAAATCCTCCCCAAACGTAGATCAATAGAGGATATGGTGTAGTGCATTCTTTAGCCTATTTTCCCCAAGTTTCCAATCTCACCGCAACGTTGACATTGGCCTTCCTTTTGAAGGTAAGGTAGCTATCTACTCTACACAATCAATAAAAACTATAATACGGTCTAAAAGTTCGGAATATGCAGAATATACTCACATGTATGAAAGAAGAACTGAATAAGTCGACACTGGCACTAAGGAAGTGTAACTCAAAATGAAATTAAACACGTTAATACACTACAGTTTCGGAAAAAAACTACAGAAATGTTCGAAACTGACGATTATCGTCCGCCCATTTTGTTTTGGTCCTGTCAAATTTTCATTTTCCATTGCCAGCCTGAAAATTAGGAAAATCGCGATAACGTTCAGAAATAAGTAAGTAAATATTTCTTATAATAAAATTATAATTTGATTGTTACAAACCATCGGCAAATATTTTTTTTGTTAAATTTTCCATCATTTTCTTATGATTTTTGTAGATATAAATATTATTACATAATAAAATTAATAAAATAATAATATTTTGTCATGATGTCACAACAAAACTCGTTTTAGCGCCATCTATATTTTATTACTTGTATTAACTTAGTATCTGTAGGTCTCCTAAAGCATCACTAAATGTTTAGCGTTCGTTTATCAGAACTTCGGCTAGATGGCGCAATAAGCATTTTTTGTTGAAAATCTTCAGTATTTTTTTCTATCTCTGAGGCTGTAAAAAGTAAGTTTGGAATATGGATGGAAATGATGGATTTCATAAAAAAAATATCTGGTACTTTTTTTAACAACTATCGTTCAACGAGGGTATAAAAAATATTTGTAAAATATGGGACAAGCCCGCCTGCGGCGCTATAACCGTTTGCCTCCCCCGAAAATGATGTAGGCTTAGAATGTAGGCTAAGCGAGAGCAACTAGGACCTTAGCTGGGGTAACTGGGATTAAGAAAAGTAAAGCAGCGCTAGCCTTACAGCGAAAAGAGACCAGCTAAAAACTCAAATAGTTTATTCCATTCAGACTAGTCACGGAGCTTGAGCGTCGCGTTCCGGAAGATGTACAGCTTAGCCACGTTGAAGCGCCGCGGCGCGCAGAACGCGTCGTACTGGTCGTACGCCAGCTTCGACGCGACGAACGAGACGGCGAACACGCTGAAGAGCAGCAGCGCGCACGCGACCGGGCAGAGGATCGCGCCGAGCTTGCCCACGCGCACGGAGCGGACGGAACCCGCTTCGGAGTCGGTGCCGCTGTGTCTGTCTGACTTCTTTGTCATAGCTGTGGGGTAAAAACGTCGTCTCTTGGTTTTGGTTTTGGCAGAAGGCCAGTCGGCCGTCCGAGATATCGCTGGAAGGATGAGGTCGAAAAAGACTTGCGCGGACTCTCGGCAGATGACTGGCAGGAGGTGGCACAGGATCGACCAAGATGGAGGCTCTTATTATCGGAGGCCAAGACTTACTATGGGTCGGTGCGCCAACCTAGTTAAGTTGGTTTTGGATCTGTAGGGCGCACATTTTTTTTTATATTGAGGACAATCAAGATGACCTCAATCCGCCTGATGGTAAGCGACCGTGAGATCCAAATATGAGATTGACAGGCACAAAAGAACAGATAAAGTGTCCATTGAGTTTGTCACTCTCACCCTGAAGGCCTGCTGAGATGCCGTTTCACGCCCCGCCTAAAAAACCCAGGATTGTAAGAAGAAGGAAACACTTGAACTAAAAGGGCATTCCATGTCTTGATGGTTCGGGGCTGGAACGCCACATACACAAACAACCTCTATGTAAGGACAATTTTAGTAAGATAATCGTGGTTCGGCGTGCTTGAGACAGAAAGGAACCGTTCAAGTATCAGTAGGCATCGATGCAAGGGTTTGTGTCCTATCCTAGCTCTTCTGACTATTGACAAATTCGGAATTTGGAAGAAGTTATACCTATGTAGCTTGTTTGTAGGTAAGTAGGTACTACCTAAATTTTGAACTAGCCCACATAGACATCCATCACGACTAGCACTAGGTAGGTAGGTAAACCTAAATAGAGAGAGAGAGAGCATTGTAGAGCCTGCAAACCAAACGATGACCAGACGCAGATTCTAAGATTGGCTATTTTTTCTATACCTATTTAAAGTATCATGGAATAAATTTTAAACTTACTATGCTATAACTGTTCCTTGTACTTCGTAGATTTGTATTAATATTATTATAAAAACATTTTCTTAAATAGCAATAACAGAGTATCGTCCAGTATCGTCTTAATGACATTTAATGTCAAATAATTATCATGTCGATTTATAAATCTATAAAGTCTTCGAAGGAATAAATAAATACATTGATGGCGCCACTGCCGCTTATGCCATAGAGTATGGTAGCCCTATTGGTTATAAAACTTGGGAACTTCGTTATTTTTCCTAAAATCCGTTTTTATGACGCATTATACGTCACAGAGTAAAGAAAGTAAAAAGTATCTTCCTCCTTAGTCTATGAATAAGAAAAATGAGGGAATAATTTTAGAATTTAACCAATTTTTATTTAATTTACCTAACACAGCGCAGTGTTCGATTAGCTATTATTATGAGCAAACTGAAAGTTTTAGTATGGCTTTACTCTGTAATATTATTAGGTCTGTTTGGAACCTTCTGCTACCTGATGTATCATGTGAACCCAGCCGAGCTTCCAAAAGATCCTGCTATGCTAGATTTCAGATATGTGTTGGTAATACATTAAAATACTTGTATTTAGGTCTCCCCCAATGTTCTCTACATAGATTGGTCCTCTGCCACCCGCATCCAAGGTTGAGTTTCTTGCTGGTGTCTTCTCAGTAGAAATCGATGTTTCGAACCAGTGGTACCTACTCAGATTATATGTTTTGACATTCATTCATAAGTGTTCTGTATGGACCTAACTTGAATAAAGATTTTTCTATTTCTATTTCAAGGGACTCCCGCGAGGGACAATCTATTATATTGTAGGTACATAGAAACATGAAAATTGTGCTCTTACATTCTAGTTATAGTCTGCGGCATGAAACTATAGTGATGACCTTGAGTGCGCAGAAACCAATTTTAGTAGAAACTCTTCTTTTTTACAAGTGCGCAAACTAACGGTCATCGCTATTCTTTCATCCCGCCAGCTTTAACAATAAGGAAGTGTCATCTATGTTAGAGATCCTATAAATACATTTCAGGGGTCCCCGTTCTTCCGTACAGAAGACCTCTTCCCCCCCGACGAACCAGGAAGCCACCGCGCCGAATTCTACTACGGCCTCGCAGTTGCGGACCAAGTCAACAACAACTCATCAACAACCTCAACGGAATCCCAACTGATAAAATTTTACCGCAACCTGCGGGCCCGGGGGCTGTTCTTTGAAGACCCTTTGGTGGTGGATGTTGAGCCTCCCACGATCCACCTCCAAACAGAAATGAACACAACAAAAGACAAAAATCATTAGTTCGTTTACAGAATAAATTTATCGTGTCTGGCCACATTATTATCTGTAATGAAACGTTGTTTTATTTCATAACCTTTATAGGGGTTGTTCAAGTATTACGTAAGCAGTTTTTTTGGAAACATATTTGCTCCCCCGTTTGTCAGAAATACGACATAAGTACGACACGATTGGAAACGATGAAATAAAGATTTTTATTCCTGACTTTATCAAAACGGTTACTTAGTACTTGAACGGTCCTTAAGTATAATGTAAATACTAGGTTTCGATCGTCCCTTTATTCGATTCTCTTATAAGGTATCTTCCCTTAATTGTCATTATGTTATGATGCACAAATTTAAGCGCAGACACAAGTGAACTCTCTATTCCCTTGCCCTCATATTTCAATTACGTAGACATTATTGTGACACGAGCGAAGAGAAAACGGGTGAAGGACAATAATGGTCCTTCGCCCGGAAAGCACGTCAAGCTACTGAGCTTAACGTGCTTTCCGAGTTCCAAACACCCAGACTGCGTTGACACTGTGAATTTTCAGCATTTTCGGAAATTGTTAGGTACATAAATTTTGTCCCAGTCCCAGTAGTCTCCAAGCCTAGCTGTTGGGTTTCGACCCACAGGCACTGCCATTGCGTTACCAGGCAGTGATCCATAACATAAGTAGTATAGTTAGTTCGGCGAGCGGCGCTTGGGCCGCGGCGAGAGAGCGGCGTTCCCACGTGCGCGCGCGCCGGCCTGCCTTGAACGGCCTTGCGCGGATTAACTGCGCGCCAAAATACGGTGCACTTTAATACTTACTCTGTCAATAAATAGGTGAGAGTTATAAAAGTTTAGCGAAGGAAAGTTCCTTCCAAAGGTTGTAGAATTAATAATATGCCTTACTCTCATACTCAATGCCGATAGTTTGGTCGGCTTCTTAATCACTATGAAGACGTATGCAAATGCGCACATTACAGTGATTCAGTATCGGCCGATAAAAAAAATTGATGCGTACGAACCGGCCAACCCGACTAAACTATCGGCCGATAGTAAACTGTAGTGTAGTCTGCGGGGACTCTAAAAGGTATAAAACAATTGATTTTCTATTGTGTCTGCTGTCTAGGCCTTACGACAATAATACAACTCGCTGGTAATCGCACCACAATTAGTCGAGTGCGGTGTACAGTGTGGAAAATAACGCGGCGACCCCGTTTCTTTGTTCAACTTCTGTGGGCCGCCTTGCTCTCTTAACTGCCGAATGTCGATCGCATATGCAGTTCCTCTAGAGCCTTTAAAGGTACAACGGGTTTTGTTAACACTAGACGAGTTTATAGATATAAAAACATCTCTTACAGAATCTATTACGGTATGGTACCTGCGAAGGCTGACCTTGGGATCCCAGTTTCGACCCCCGGGTTGGGTCAAAATTTGTACATGACGTGTTTTTCTGTTTAGAAATTTTCGGTGTGCATTTAATTGTGTCTGCGCCCACACTGTTCACTATAAATGTCCTGCGTCGATGGCTAATCGTTGAGAATAACCGCCATAGACGAATAATCGGTTAGGAGGACATTATTATGTCACCAACAATTGTCAGGGGCCTGATCGTTGTCCTTGTAGAAGACTTAGGGCTTCGTCAATTATAGTGGGAAAGTTACTTGACACTTTACTCGGAGGTGGTGAACGAGGCCCTTAAAGGGATGAACTGTTAACCGATACACCCTGTATTGCACCTACAAACAGGGTGTAGTAGGTAATACATATTTGTTGGCGAACGTGACTACAATCGTGTAGGCGCGGCGTGACCTTACTCCTGCGAGACGAAAGTAAGAGGATGGGTCTGCGAGGCATACGGTACCGTGTTGTAACTGTAACATATCTCGCTCAGTTTCATCACTTAGGTATAGAAAATTATTTATCTAAATCCCAATAAGTGTTTTGCGTGGGAGAGCCACGCTTCGGCATGAATGGGCCGGCTCGACCGGAAGTGATCCCAGATAACATTTAAACTTGAAACTGACTTGCGATAGGTTGATGTATCAAACATAAAGCTTTGTCTCAAATTTGCCGTGGCAAGTGTATAAACTTGAGGCAAGGTTAAATCAAACTTTCTAGTTCCGAAGCAACAAACTTGCTAGAAAATTATTCTATAAAGTGTATGCAAGTTTGACATAACAAGTTGGAGGCCAATCGGGGGGAAGGGGATATAAAAGGTTAGCAGCGCACTTGTTGCATGTGTTCATCATGGACGGCGGCATTCGTTACCACCAGGTGATCCGCTCTGCTCGTATATCACACTAAAAAAAAAAGTCTCAGTTCCACACACTTTCCCAAGCAGGGCGCAGTGGCAAACGTTCCGAGGGACGCTCCACAATAGAGTCATGAAAAAAAACATGACTCAAGCATCATTCACAAATTGGACTTCTGGTAGTCATTGTTTGGAAAAAAATCTCGTCATCGCGATGTAGAAAATAAACACGACCGACCGCACAAATAACTTGGTAATCCAGTACAAATACATAGCATTACAATTTTATATTTGCGGTTTGTGTTGGTCCTACTAATCATAGGGGGGGATTTGGGCCTACACCCACCACGCTGGCCCAGTGCGGGTTGGTGGGGTACGCCAGAGCCTCTTCCGTTGTGCAGCAGGGTGCGCCACGACTTTGGTCCCGTAAGATGTTGAGAGGGACCACTTGCACCCCATGCAGGATGGTGGTTGGCAGGCCTCCCACCAGGTGGACCGACGATCTGGTGAAGGTCTCGGGAGTCCATTGGATGCGGGTGGCACAGGACCGATCTGTGTGGAGAACTTTGGGGGAGGCCTATGTCCAGCAGTGGACGTCTATTGGCTGAGAATGATGAAAATGATGATTTGCGGTTTGCTTTGCTAAACAAAATGCACCGAGTTCGTTTCGTTCCGTGAACCGCACAAATAACTTGGTAATCTAGTACAAATACATAGCATTACAATTTTATATTTGCGGTTGTCGCCTTTCTTGAAGAACAACACGAGTATCTTTGAAGGACCACATCAGAAATGATGTAATCCGACAAAGAACCAGAGTCACCGACATAGCCCACCGAATTAGCAAACTGAAGTGGCAGTGGGCTGGTCACATTAGCCGCAGAACTGACAACCGTTGGAGCCATAAGGTCCTTGAGTGGAGACCGCGACTCGGCAAACGTAGTGTTGGACGCCCTGCTACAAGATGGGATGACGACATTCGAATGCTGGCTGGAGTGAGCTGGATGAGAGTGGCCGAAAATCGGGAGCGGTGGCGTGCATTAGGGGAGACCTATGTCCATAACATAAGTAGTATAGTTAGTTCGGCGAGCGGCGCTTGGGCCGCGGCGAGAGAGCGGCGTTCCCACGTGCGCGCGCGCCGGCCTGCCTTGAACGGCCTTGCGCGGATTAACTGCGCGCCAAAATACGGTGCACTTTAATACTTACTCTGTCAATAAATAGGTGAGAGTTATTTCTAAAAAGTTTAGCGAAGGAAAGTTCCTTCCAAAGGTTGTAGAATTAATAATATGCCTTACTCTCATACTCAATGCCGATAGTTTGGTCGGCTTCTTAATCAGTATGAAGATGTATGCAATTGCGCACACTACAGTGATTCAGTATCAGCCGATAAAAAAGTTTGATGCATACGAACCGGCCAACCCGACTAAACTATCGGCCGATAGTAAACTGTCTGTAGTCTGCGGGGACTCTAAAAGGTATAAAACAATTGATTTTCTATTGTGTCTGCTGTCTAGGCCTTACGACAATAATACAACTCGCTGGTAATCGCACCACAATTAGTCGAGTGCGGTGTACAGTGTGGAAAATAACGCGGCGACCCCGTTTCTTTGTTCAACTTCTGTGGGCCGCCTTGCTTTCTTAACTGCCGAATGTCGATCGCATATGCAGTTCCTCTAGAGCCTTTAAAGGTACAATGGGTTTTGTTAACACTAGACGAGTTTATAGATAAAAACATCTCTTACGTAACCCATGAACTGTAGCATCGATTTTGATAAATTCTTGAAGAAAAAGTTATATTTTTCCAATCATTTTTGCTGACAAGGGGCGAGGGAGGTTAAATTTCCCAAAAAATCTGCTTACGTAGTACTTGAATGGTCTTCTTGTAAATTCTCGATGTCAGCCCAAAGTCTGGTAGATCGTCTTGTATCTCCGTGCCTCGGAAAGCAAGTTTAACCATTTTTGTCTCTTTTCTTTCTTGTCACACTGTGTCTCATCAAAATATGCGGGTAAGGGGAATAGAGAGAGCATTTGTGTCTGCGCACACACTTGTACACTATAAATGGTTGACTGGTAGAGAATGCTGTAAGGCATTAAGTCCGTCAATAGTACTTTTTATTTCGTGCAATAAAGAAATAAATAGGTAAATAGGAGGGGCCTGCTCGTTGTCCCTGTAGAAGACTTAAAGGGATGAACTGTTAACAGATACACCCTGTATTGCACCTACAAACAGGGTGTAGGTAATACATTTTTGTTGGCGAACGTGACTACAATCGTGTAGGCGCGGCGTGACCTTACTCCTGCGAGACGAAAGTAAGAGGATGGGTCTGCGAGGCATACGGTACCGTGTTGTAACTCTAAGATATCTCGCTCAGTTTCATCATTTATAGAAAATTATTTATCTAAATCCCAATAAGTGTGTTTTGCTATGGGAGAGCCACGCTTCGGCATGAATGGGCCGGCTCGACCGGAGTGATACCACTGCCTCACAGAAAACCGGCGTGAAGCAGCCCATGTGCTGTGTTTCGCCGAGTGTGTGAGGGTACCGAAGGCCCACCCAGGGGGAAGGGGATAAAAGGTTGGCAGCGCACTTGTAACTCCACTGGTGTTGCAAGTGTTCATGAGCGGCAGCAATTGCTTACCATCAGGTGATCCGCCTGCTCGTCTGCTACCTATCACATAAAAAAAAAGTGGGAGAGCGAACAAATGTGAAAAGAACTACTGAGTTTCTTGCTTCTTCTTGGTAGAAATTGACTTACCGATTTTTTTAAACTAAAGGCGGCAAACAAGCAAGCGGAGCATCTGCGAGATCAGAGAGGTCGCTGATGCGTTGCCGGCGTTAAAGAGTACGCTCTTCTCTTGAAGGTCCCTAAGTCATAGCCGTCAGGAAATACTGTCGCATCAAACTACTTATTCCACAAAACCAACAAACTGAAGTTCGCGAAAAAAAATTCCTTGAGAAACAGACTGACGACGTTAACGTTCTGTATGGATTTCAACTGAATAAAGAATTTTTGATTTGATTTGAATTGAGGCGCTGTTAGATTTTCTAGAGGCTGGGTCGAGTGAAAACCGGCCGACTTCAGCCCAAATTGCGGGAAAGCCTGTACGAAGAAGAAGAAGTGGAAGAGCCACGCTTCGGCACAAATGGGCCAGGCAAGTAGAGGAGACATTGAGTCTTTGGATATAATGAAAACAAAAAAAACTCTTATAGTTATTTTAAAAAGCTTGTTAAATTATTCATTAATAGCATACCTAATTATTATAAACTAGCGGCCGCCCGCGACTTCGTACGCGTGGAGTTAATTATTGACACTTACCGTCATATTTTGGACAATCCACACAATATATTTTTATAAATTGTAGCCTATGTGTTATTCTGATGTATAAGCTATATTGTGGTAAAGTTTCATTCAAATCCTAGATGTAGTTTTTACGTGAAAGAGTAACAAACATCCATACATCCAAACAAACTTTCGCCTTTATAATAGTAGTAGGATAAGTGACCAAGTTAGGTAATTTTAACGGCTTATAATAAACAGGCACGGGGGGGTACAAGGCCGCTATCTTCCAGACTTCGGACTAAAAACAAAAGTACATATTTTTATGATGATGATGATAGTACTTATTATGTAAATGCCCTTAACATTTTGATGGGAATGCACTAAACTTGCAGCGCTGAGAAAATTTTCATAACAATGCTACGTTGGAATTCATAGCTTTGTGCTTTTTCACGGAAAATGCAAAAGTGAACCTTTTTACGTCAAATGTTTGTTGAGTCAAGCAATTAAAATATGGAAATTGCCTAAGAAATTTCCGTTCAAAAGATTTTAAATTTATGTTCAGAAACAGCAGACTTATTATTAGGTACTTACCTATATTAAGTATTTTCTTTTGTTATTAGAAGTGAAAAACAGGAAATGTAATTAACGTAAACTTAGCTTAAATATGTACACATGTTTAAGCCATTATTATCTAACAGAGAGAAAGAGACACGTTTCGGTATGAAAGGGCTGGGTTGACTGGACAGCGCCTGTGTTGTGTTTCGCCGAGTGCGTGGTAAGGCCACAGGTCTGTTAAAGCCTAGTAGTGTTTTCAAGTATTTATTTGCATACTAAAATATTAAAATAAAAATACTTACTAAAAAAATTTATGTATGAGATGTTGTATTTAAATTCAGAACCAAACAAGTGAAAAATACTTAAAAATAGAAGTTACCTCGATAGGTGGGCGACGCACCCGGGCAGTCGATGCTCCCAGATAGTGGTGTTTTCGAATCTTATCGGCGCATGCTCAACTATAACCTTGTTTACGCTCTAGGCGATAGGGTGCATTATTGCGGGCGCTGCGTCATGTTTGCACGCGTGTTAAGATGACACCGTGACGAAACTTGCTCCGCCAATTGATTTAGGTACATTGATTGAGATATTTAAAAAAATACTAGAACAATAGCAAGGTCCAAGTCATAACAAAGAAAAAACCTTAGACTCCGCTGTGAAAAAGGAGATCTCCTCTTCTCTTGAAGGTCCCTAAGTCATAGCCGTCAGGAAATACTGTCGCAACTAAACCACGGACGTAACCCACATTGCAAAACAATTACGAATCCACCCTCCCTCCCGTGCTCGGCTGTAACAATTTCCCTAATTGTAATAATATTTTATAAAGCGGCTCTCCCGAAGTACAATTCAAGGAGCGGCTGGACCCAGCGTGCGTTATTACATGTGATGCATTCTTGAAGAACGTGAGGTTGATTTGTTGTCCCAGGGCTATCTAAAATTTGCTATCCCACCAACCTTGCCGACCCCTTAATTAAGTCGCCCTTGGCTATAGCCGATTCAATCTTATGTCAAACCAGGGCTCAGGGGGGGGGGGGGTCGTCCGGACCCCCTGGACCCCCCCCCTTATATACGTCCATGATCTAAACTACTTATTCCACAAAACCAACAAAACTGAGGTTCGCGAAAAAAAATTCCTTGAGAAACAGACTGACGACGTTAACGTTCTGTATGGATTTCAACTGAATAAAGAATTTTTGATTTGATTTGAATTGAGGCGCTGTTAGATTTTCTAGAGGCTGAGTCGAGTGAAAACCGGCCGACTTCAGCCCAAATTGCGGGAAAGCCTGTACGAAGAAGAAGAATAGGCCAGGCAAGTAGAGGAGACATTGAGTCTTTGGATATAATGAAAACAAAAAAAACTCTTATAGTTATTTTAAAAAGCTTGTTAAATTAATCATTAATAGCATACCTAATTATTATAAACTAGCGGCCGCCCGCGACTTCGTACGCGTGGAGTTAATTATTGACACTTACCGTCATATTTTGGACAATCCACACAATATATTTTTATAAATTGTAGCCTATGTGTTATTCTGATGTATAAGCTATATTGTGGTAAAGTTTCATTCAAATCCTAGATGTAGTTTTTACGTGAAAGAGTAACAAACAACCATACATCCAAACAAACTTTCGCCTTTATAATAGTAGTAGGATAAGTGACCAAGTTAGGTAATTTTAACGGCTTATAATAAACAGGCACGGGGGGGTACAAGGCCGCTATCTTCCAGACTTCGGACTAAAAACAAAAGTACATATTTTTATGATATGATGATAGTACTTATTATGTAAATGCCCTTAACATTTTGATGGGAATGCACTAAACTTGCAGCGCTGAGAAAATTTTCATAACAATGCTACGTTGGAATTCATAGCTTTGTGCTTTTTCACGGAAAATGCAAAAGTGAACCTTTTTACGTCAAATGTTTGTTGAGTCAAGCAATTAAAATATGGAAATTGCCTAAGAAATTTCCGTTCAAAGATTTTAAATTTATGTTCAGAAACAGCAGACTTATTATTAGGTACTTACCTAAGTATATTAAGTATTTTCTTTTGTTATTAGAAGTGAAAAACAGGAAATGTAATTAACGTAAACTTAGCTTAAATATGTTACACATGTTTAAGCCATTATTATCTAACAGAGAGAAAGAGACCCGTTTCGGTATGAAAGGGTTGGGTTGACTGGACAGCGCCTGTGTTGTGTTTCGCCGAGTGCGTGGTAAGGCCACAGGTCTGTTAAAGCCTAGTAGTGTTTTCAAGTATTTATTTGCATACTAAAATATTAAAATAAAAATACTTACTAAAAAAATTTATGTATGAGATGTTGTATTTAAATTCAGAACCAAACAAGTGAAAAATACTTAAAAATAGAAGTTACCTCGATAGGTGGGCGACGCACCCGGGCAGTCGATGCTCCCAGATAGTGGTGTTTTCGAATCTTATCGGCGCATGCTCAACTATAACCTTGTTTACGCTCTAGGCGATAGGGTGCATTATTGCGGGCGCTGCGTCATGTTTGCACGCGTGTTAAGATGACACCGTGACGAAACTTGTACCTACTTTGATTGATATAGGTATTTATATATTATTTAAGTATTATACAAAGAAAAAACCTTAGACTACGCTGTGTAAAAAGGGGATCTCCTCTACTCTTCGATCGTAAATAGACAACTACTGAAAGCGCTACTGAAAGTGTTTGAAAATCCCAACAGTGCAGCGCTATTAGTTGTAGTTTTACAGCTACAGACTATTTTAAATTTTGAACATGCCGCTGACGTTCAAAGGAAATTTTAATTTCGACTCTGATCCATCGCACAGAATACTTTCCAATTTCCATAGTAGGTAATTGGTTTTACATTACGAAAATAGAGCGCTCTTTTGCGAATGGAATCTTCTTTGGCGGTGACACTTTTAATCACGATTTATCTAGTACCTACTTATGATCAAATAAAATAGGCAAGGAAATGCTGAACATCACTCTATTAAAATATTTACCCTCGTAAGGCCCAGACAGCAGGCATAGTGGAAGATCAATAAAATTGTCAATTATGATTGATCAATTATGCCTTTTAAAAGGCTTTTGGTTCTTACGACGTTAATAAGTTATTTTACGATTTTAAAATCATAAAAATTCGAAAAACACCTTTTCCCAAGTCGGTTGAATGCCCTATTGTGTTCTCCCAGATTTTTCCGAAAAACATAATTCCCAGCCCTCTTGTCTAGTCTTAAATACGATCTCGTGTCTCAATTACACAAAATACTATAAATAAGTGAAGCATCATAGAAAATGATCAAGAGGTTATCTGGAAATAAAATGAGGGCATCCGGAAAACTATTAACACTTCAATGTAGCTAATGAGATCACTAGGGCCCCATATACGGTACGATTCGACATTCGATCGATCGATCGATTGATCTGACTAGACCGATCGATATACCAAATGTCACAGAAGACCGGTGTGATTTTGCGTAGGTACTCATTTACGATAGATTATTCTCAATTTGCGACTAATCGTTTCGTTCATGGGTGTCATTTACGATACGATAAATCGTTTTCGATATCGCATTAAATAGTAGCCTTACCATGAGTTTAAAATACTATCCTCGTTATCGAAAACTATCGCTTTGTCTCTTTCATTGTTATGCATTTGAAAGAGACAGAGCAATAGTTTTTACGTTATGTCAGTTTTAGATGTCAACTAATGGTAGCGCTACAGATCAATTGTGACGTTGAATCGTACCGCATGTGGGGCACAATGACCAGTGTGATTATTTCACTCGATAGATGGCAATACGATATTTTTTACTGAGACGTGTCAAAAACCTTTTAAAGTAACTTTTTGCGAAATTTGAGGTACAACTACATTTTTCATTCTGAATTTATGTAATGTCTACTCCTCAATGTCTATTTTCCAGAGTAAATTCTTAAAACAAGGGGGATAGGTACGTTTAATTTCGGACTGCTTCTGAGCAGAGATTTTTAAAGCATAGGATTTTTATTTCTAAAAATAACTTTTTCGTAACACTAAAGCCTCTAATTTTGTCAGTAGCTCGCTAATAGAGAAGGTAAATGTTCGATATGCCGCTAAATAAGTTTTCATCATACGTATGAATATATATACGTACGAAATTGCATGACATCACTTTGATTTTTAGTTAATATAAAACTCAAATTTTATTTATTTATTAAATTGCACTTGTTACATTTGCAGTCTTAAACCTAATATAACAGTAGAATGTAATGTTATTCATCATTTTTGTTCTTGAGAAATTTCATACCAAATGAGTACCTATACCTAATAGATCTACTGATGAGTTCGTACTATCTACTTAGATTTAATTTTTTATTACCTGATAGGAGGCAGACGAGCAGACGGATCGCCTAATGGTAACCCATTGCTGACGCTCAAACCCTTAACACCAGTGGAGACACAAGACCAAGAGCTGCCAACTTTACCTCAATTGGGCCACCGTTACCCTCACTCTCTCGACGAAAGACCGTGCAGGCTCTGCTTCTTACCAGACTTTCGTGAGGCCGTTGAATCACTCCGGTAGAGGCAACCCATTCATCATTCAGTGCCCTAATTTTCGATAACCAAATGACAAGTCCATAATAATCTTTCCATGTTGTCAAGTTTAAGTTCTGTGTAGGTTGAATTTCTGAACATTAGTTTTAATGTAACGCGAAAATCGAGACTACTATCCCTATCCTGTTAACAAAACAGTTATTTTACAACTGGCACCAAAAAACAAGCTCGTGTCAATAGGAAGAACGTTGAACCTGAACTAGATATCGAAATGGCATAATGCATGACATCCCAATGGTAGCCAGTTCGATCCATGTTTATGCATAGCATTGGACTGCGAACGTTTTCCACGAACTTTAACAAACGATTGTCACCTCAATTTCTAACAGCAAATGGTTGAATATCAATTGAGTTGTTTTAACAGATTTAACGGTACATTAAAATGGGGCAGGCAGATGTCCTGGAAATCCATGTTTTGTACTTTTGAATGTATAATATTCTGACTTCAATTGGGTATTTGACTAATCTCGATATAGTAAAAAATATTGATACTCTATCAAAATATTGGTAAATAAGAACCAATGGCTAACATTTTCATTTAAAAATATATCGTCTAGCTGGTTTTTTGAGCATTCAAAGTTTCATGGGCAAGTCCATTTTTAATCTATAAAATTTAAAAAAACAAATATATCATTGAACTACCCGTACATTTTCCACCAACTTTTATTATAAACCATTAAACTTAAACGAAACATTTGATATAGCTACCAAACAAAATTTATTAGACGCGCACACAGAATTTTGAGTTGTGACGTCACAATTCAATAGCCATCTGCATAGAGCGTTTTTGGGCTTGCCCAAAATATGTGCTCAAGTTGTGATATCTCAGGTAAGTAATTCAAATGAGAATCAAGTGATTCTTTCAACGATGTTTCTTAAATTGAGGCGTCTTTTGATTAAACACATAAAAAAAATTGTCAAATACCCAATTGTTGGCGACAACCGCGGACGATCTATATGAATTTGATACCATACAGTTCCGACGCAAACTCCGCTCAATAGTGAGTAAGTAGGTATAGAGTTTTTGATTTTGATCATCCACTTTTCCTGTTGACTGTACCGTGATATCCTGCACGAGAGCTAAATAATCACAATTTAAAAGTCGAGACCGTTTGCGAAAATTAGAATAAACTGTCCGTCTGTTCGTCTGCCACCTATCAAATAAAAAAACTGTGTTGCAAAGAGAGGAAAACTTAAGCTTAGGTACGTACGTAGGTACAGTCACACATCAAAGTATACAAAACTGTCAAATTTCTTCAATCGACTCTTATCTTACTGTCGAAGACATTAGGTTAAATATCAATTGAGGGACAGATTGTCGTAACCTGATGTGTGGCTGTCTATACTTCAGGAGCGCTGTACAACGACGATCTCTGACGTCATCTTCTAGGGCGGCCATGTTTATTTGTTGAGAATATAAATTATGTAATTTTTTTAAACCAATGAAAATAGAATCGGCTCATTAATGGTTGCGTTGAGATGGTAACACAGAATGAATTGTGTTAGATTTAAAAAATCCTATATGGATTATAAAGTATATTTTTTCGTTGATGATCTACCTTCGTTGATCCTCAGTTATGAGGAAGCGACCGCAAGAGAGAGATAAGAGCTATATTGTTGAAACTTGACGGAGTTCTCCTCCCTTTCACACGCCTGTGCGCGCTTAATTGTTGGAATGGGACACGTGTATACTTATGCTCATTCGATACTAGACGGCTTCATTATAAGCCACCTATAGCACTACCATGAGTTTGAATTACTATCCTCGCTATTGAAAACTATCGATTTGTCTCTTTCATTGTGATGCGTTTGAAAGAGACAGAGCAATAGTTTACGTTATGTCAGTTTTCGATGTCAACTCATGGTAGCGCTACTGGTAAGTAGATGTATTTTATGTAACGCATTAAAATTTTCGTACAGAAATAGAACTTGGAACTGAAACTAATCATGTTAGGTGTAATTTTAGAGATAAGGTGGCTTTTCTACAAATAATCCATCTCTAATGCGTTGAAGTCTTTTGTATGAGCTTAAGATTTTTCAAAAAATTAGGTAATTTATTTCGTCATGTTCAGATCTTATGATGAATATTTATCTATTTATTAGTTTCTGTTACCCTCCCTACCCCGTTCCTCCGGTACCCTCTATCTAGTATCGATGGATCGATGAATAGATTTCATCTAGATCAATCAATCGATCTTGACTGGCCATAATGCGCATTTGGTAGTGACCCTGCTTTGTACGCCAAAGTGGATGGATCGTGGGTTCGATTTCCGGCCTGGATAAACATTTGTGTGACGGTGTGAGAACACTTGTCTTTGTTCAGTGTCCGAGTGATCAAATTAATCAAAATTGACTGGTCATCAGGCAGTAATGTATGCTGCTGATTTTAATTTTATTTGAGCTGATTTTAATTTTGCTGAGTGTATTCCTGTGTCATAATTAAATTAAGGTGTTTTTCAGTTTCGTGTACAAACAGCCACAGATCAGGTTACTTCAATCTGTCAACATTCCTCAGTTGGAATTCAACCAAACGAGTTGACATTATTAGTAAGAATCGATTAAAATTTGACAAATTTGTATAAAATTGACGTGTGGTTGTCTGTATTTACCAGTTTAATGTGTGCGAGAAGTAAAATTTGGAGAAATAAATAAAAGCCAAAAATCACTGTTTATCACTTTTTTATAATTTATTTTCACAACATTTTTATTTAATTTTCTGTAAAATTTACAATAGCTTAAAACTCCTCACAAATATATAGTAATAATTATGTACCGCAACAACATCGTCTCAGCGCTTCGTGTTTCACGAAACAGGCAACTTGGAAGAGAAAAATAATAGCTACAATGTAAATATACTTGGTAAACCTAACAGTAAGCTTATACAACGTAAGGCATAATAACTAGCAACCCTTAAACTAGAGAGTCTGTATGTCAGCGGCTCGCCTGTAACATATGAGCGAGCGCGCCGGCGCGGCGTCGCTTCGCCACCCGGGCTGCGCACACGCACGGCGACACGGCACAAAGCAACGGCAAACAATTCTGGTTGGACCCCCTGGGGGGGCAAACAGGAATTCGATAAAAACTTTAGTAGGCCAACGGGAATTTGACAAAATTACTTAATTTACTCCCCATTAAAATACAAACTAGTTAAAATCGGAATTTCCCGTTTGTACCACTCGATGGAACAATTAGATCGATCAAATCTAAACTAAACCCAAATTAATACTGTTTGGGTCAATCAATTACTGTTCGTCCATTGGTGGTACAAACGGGAATTCCAACACCATGCCGTTCGATGAGACAAAAGGGAAAACTATATAATTTTATAAAATTCCCGTTGTCGCCCTGGTAGAGGCAACGAGAAAAAAATAAAGACAGACATTCATTTGAAAGTAGGGAGAATCTATTTAGATTCTCAATCCTACTTTCAAATGATAATGATTCAAATGATAAATAGATGTATGTATAATTTGAGTAACATCTATAAATATACATTTAGCTTCCACATGCTCGAATGTATTAGGAAATTTTCTATTAAATGGCCTCAGTTTATAATTACTTAATTATATAAAACAAGCAATATCTATTTGGCTGTATCTGTGAACAGATCTGGGCTTGAGTTACGTGAGAGGGCATCTTGCGAATTAATTTTATGTAACGCATTGAAATTAATGTTAGTTAAATCAAGATTTAAGTGTGGTGTAAAAAACCTGCTCCAAGAATAAGTATCAATTTCGATACGACAGATCTGTATAAACAAACAATTTATTTACATTGGTTGCTTGAAAAGAAGTATGATGCAGATGAATGCAACATTTACGCCAATGTTAGTAAATTTGGGAGTAGGACACTTTTGGATGAAGTCTAACCAAAGAAGGGACGAATAAGATGTTGATTAATCAAAATGCGTAACGCTTCTTCCAAATTAAGAAGTCATCTAAATAAAATTACATAATTAAATCATTACGTAATAATGAGATTATTTTTATGAAAAATCCAACAGCTGGCGTTATGTTGAATCATGTCAAAATCACAATGTAACGTGCGAAGCAACCAATGTCGTCAAAGTTGGATTTCACGCCAACATAACGCCATCTATCGGATTTTCCATTTGAAAAAACCGTAAATGCATTGTCTGCCGTTGCCGCTGTGCCGTGAAACACATGTGTGTGCACACCTTAGGTTTTTTGAAACCACGCTTTTAACTCGGCGCTTGCGCACATCCTCGCATAAATCAGCTCCATCATACAAATTAAATACTATTCTGACTTGAATTACCGCTCATCCATAAATATAAACAAGACTAACTGCAAGACATATTTGAATTTTGCAATCCTCAAATGTCTTAAGCTAGTTTTACACCGAGAGAAAAAAATATGTTTTTTTTAATAAATGCGTAGGGTGTCTGCAAATCATTACATGTTACAGCGTTTCGTTTACATTATTCATTACACTTTCGCCGATTACGCAATGTATAAAATATTCATGACATTGAATCGCGGCGTCATCGATCAACAACCGCCATTTCATTTGCTGATACACAATAAAAATATAGATAAGCTATCCGTATAATTTAAACATGTGATAATTGGCTTGTTTACATTGACATAAAAATGCGAGCCTGTTTCACTTGAAATTATCATTTCAAACACGAAAATTGCTGTAAGTAGAACAAAACAATCAGTACATACATTTCAACAAGTAAGTAACATGCATTTATGTATCTTTTCCACTATAACGACATTATCGTCATGAAAGTTGCGTTAAAAAGAATTAAGGAGATTCAGATCTCAGACACAAAAATTTCTCTTTTTTTTCAGTCAGAACCAACTTTCTTAGATCTCAAAACATCTTCTCTTAACATTTTTCTCTAATCAACTACATTATTTTCATCATTAATACCTTTTTTTTCGAGAAGATATCTTCAGTCTATTATAGAAATCACACTTTCTTTCCTTTAGTACAATATATACATATTTACCACGTCCAATCAACGCAAGCGCCTGACCAGTGCTCGATAATAGTTTAAAAATTAACCATTAAAAAATAAGGCTAGCAGAAAACTGATGGTAACTTTAGAAAAAATATAACACTATACTACATTGCAATGTCTCTCATGTAGAACACTAATTAATTCCAAACATTAAATAGACCGTTTACTGGAAGCAAATTCGTCACAGAGTTTTTTCTGCTTTTTGGAAGAGCTTTGTAATCTGATAAAGCAATTACAGATGGAATTCCGCATCATCTTCCAACAAAATAGTCATCAGTTTAACTTTGATTGTGTTGATTTAACCACCAGCAGTGGCTAATCAAGCTAAGGATCCATTGAACAACAAGCGTCGCTTTTTAAATCAGCAATATTGCATAACAACTCCAGTCATTGCCAAATTGACAACAACTTTACTAACATGACGCAAAGAGTTGCCAACATGACGCAGTGTTGCCAACATGACGCAAAGTACAAAAACTAACAACGTTGTTAAACAGAGTTCCGCACTGCATCAAGAATATTTTGCGTCATGTCGTCAATGTTGCTAAGTGGATACTTAGTTTAATTTTTCAACATGTTGGAAGATGACGAGATAAGCCTGTGTGTCAAATCATAACGCGGGTGGTCAGATGTACATGACATATTCTTCGATTCAACAATAATCTAGTTGCACAAGTCGCATAAACCGGACCATCCGCTTCACAATCGTAAATACTTAAACAATAAGATAGAAATCACAAACATCGTTTATCTGTATATTTAATTCACGCCAGGAGGTAGTTATGCCAATAGCTGATCTACGACATAGTAAGTATAACAATCACAGTTACAATAATTATGACATTAATAAAGATGATGTTAATATATCTGTTCAAAATACTACGATCACAACTTAGACGTCCGTCTCGATACAGCGAGATATAACACTAGTGATAATTAACTTACATTCACTCTTATAACAAATTAATGGAATATACTTTAGATTCCGTTAGCTATATTATGTACTTCATTTATCTCTAAGTACAGACGACTGGAACTACGACTAACTAGGGCTATTCTGTTCGAAAGGCACTGCGATTCGTTTCGCCCATGATGGAATTACGCCACAAATATCTATCGGCGATGATAAACACTTTGGTACGCTAGTCACTTACTTGGTTTTCACATCCCTCATTGTCGTGTAGAAATATAGATTGATAAACTTAAACAACACCCCATGCTTTGACCTGATTCTTATAGCTGTAACTGGACTGGATAAACACAAGTATTCATCACATGAATGTCTGTCTGTAGGGAATAACCCACAGTTTTTGGCGTAGGACGCAGTGTCACTACCAAATGCGCAATTGGAGAAGTAATGGGTAGTTTTTTTTTCATAAATGCGTTGCATGCGAAAACCAAGTCGTCCGTTCCCAGCTTTCCTATAAAATTTAACAAACTAAATTGAATTTGAGAATCTTTATCAACATTTTAAAGGCATCTGATATGCACGGGTGTCTAAATTATTATAGACTAACACGGTTAACTCATGGGTGGAACGAAGCGATATGCCCTTTTAGCTCGCGTCAGACCGACGTAACCTAGAAACCGTTTACTTGGCATTTGCTAAAGATGCTACTCAAAGGTGCAACCGGCGGTGTCAAGGCGCTGGTCCTTCTGCCTCTCAGTAGAGAACGGTCAAGAGAGAACTTCGTACATTGACCTCATAGCTTATCGCTCGCGTGCTAGCACTAGTTCAGGTCACAAAACATGTGTACAACAGCAACTTAGTTGCACTTGAGCGATTTAGATAGCATGAGGTCAATGTTCGTTATTTACTCTATTCGGGATCGGCAAACGTACTTTATTAATATAACATTGCCTCTATTGATGTACCCAGTATCTTCAACAAACATTGCTGAAGAATTTACTGTTCGTTCGTATTCTTCACATTTCGTATAGTGAGTTGCTACAAAACACTTAGTTAAGAAAATTCTTTAAGTACAGCCTCCTCTATCATCGGACTGAGGCGAGCTCAAAACGCGTGCCTATAAGTTTCTTACTATCGCGTAAAATTTCCATGAAGTTAATAAAAAAAATGAGATCTTAAATTTTGGTTCGATAGTGAGCAAGTCGGAAATTCGTTCATTAAAGTCGTTAAAGATTGTTCCGAAGTATATTTTAATAATTAAGTTAATTAATCTAGAAGCGAATTGTACTTGATTACTCCGGATATTTCCACTACTCGAAGAGACTACAAACTGCTTACCACAAGCCCTATAAGTATTTCATGCAATATAATTTGTATACATATATTATATTTAGTTTGAATATGCATTGGCAAATTATCTAAAACATGCACATTTTGGCCGGACATTGTTTACACCTCGTTCAATAATCTATATCTCATTAAAATACAACAATTATAGTAAATCTCTCTATTGGATTTATTCTACGTAATAATGTAAGTAGGTATATAATATTCTTCGACAACAGGATATATCTACAACAATTAAATCACATTTTTTCCATACCATCTACTGCTTTAATATAAACTGTAATTGAATGAGAAGTTAATAAGTAAAAAAACAATGTTCATAAGTACTCTGTTACTATCATGACTGCTACATGTAAATGTTCTTAAAATATTTATATAGTTTTTTAATTATTATTATAAAACGAGTGAACTTTAATATTGTACACACCTTAGTTCTATATTTTTTTGGGTTTTATATTTTTTATGTTTATATTTATTATCTTAATTTGTTACTTCGTATGCCAAGCCGTATACAATACTAGAGCAATCACGAAAAAGAGAATTGTATACATACATCATTTCAGATTTAATAAATACGTAGTAAAATAGTTTTTTATTATATTCCGAGTAGGAACAGAGCTTCGGTGTGAGTTCCTGATCAACGCGAGTTGTCGGTCGCCCTACCCCTGTTCCGCAGCAACGCGCAGCAACGCGCGGCGACGCGCAGCAACGCGCAGCGACGCACGCGCCGGCGCTCCGCGATTCTCATCAAAAATAGAACGGAATTTCTCGCGTTAAAGGCCATCGGACAAGGCCGGACTTGTTTCTTTTACTTTTAAAATGTCGCTTGCAAAAATATACATAATCTTCCATTTTTAGTTTCCTATACCGCGTTATATGGCGTCTGCCCCAGTCCACAAGCCAATATTGTTACAATAAATCCATGCATATTTTACTGGTTTCGAAAATTCAACCACGGGAATAATCGTCATTGTATGATTTGAATGCGAGAGACATGCCACTACTTTTATGAAAACATTTTATTTATTAATAATAAAAAAAGCTTAAAAATAACTAACTAGTCTTTTTTTTATAGGCAGACCATCGACTCGGACCTACTTTTTGATGACGCGTCCGTTTAATTCCTATTTTATATTTCGTGAATAATAATTTTCGTACTGCTAACATATTAACTTATCAACACGCAAGGAGTACGACTAGAAATTATTTCACGTTCCAGCGTCGGCGGCGACTTAGCCGAGAGAGCGCCCGACGACGCGACGGAATAGCATGCGACCGAACGAACGAACGAGCGAGCGAGCGAACGAACGAGCGAGACGGAGGCCCGGCGGCCGAGTCGACGTCGACCGGCGACAAAATTGACGTGCAAAATTGATCTGTGTAAAGGTGAGCAATGCGAATTGACTGAGCGTCGTACCCCAAAACCGCGTTCGGTCCGACCCGCCCCTCCGCGTCGTCGCAATAACAAAAAACGGGGACGAAAGAAGCTTCGCTTTCAAAGTCACACTCGCATAGAATTAGAATGGTATGTGAAGGTATATTTTTTAATTGTATTATATACATTTGGCACTAAATTCATCGTCGATCGATAAGGAGCGTGAGAGTCACCGCGGGCGGGGGGGGTCACGCGGGGCACAGCGCGGGGCGGTAGCAGTCGCAGCAGGGCGCGGCGGCGGCGGCGGCGCAGGCCGGGCACGCGGCGCAGGCGGCGCACGCCGCGCACACGCCGCACACGCCCACCACGTAGCCCGGCATCACCAGCGCCGCGCGCGCGCACAGCTCGCGGCACGCCATGGCCTCGATCAGCGCCAGCGTCTGCCGCCTCTCGTGCCCCATCAGGCAGACGGTCGACTCCCGGACCACGCCGTGCAGAAGTGTCAGGTACCTGCAACGACGATTCCCGTTAGTACAGCAGTGGGAGAGCTACGCTTCGGCCGGCTCGACCGGAGTAATACCACTTCCTCACAGAAAACCGGCGTGAAACAGTGCATGCGCTGTGTTTTGCTGTGTGAGTGAGGGTACCGGAGGCCCAATCCTAAAAGGAGGATGGGGGGTTAAAAGATAAGCAGCGCACTTGTGACACCACTGGTGTTGCAGGTGTCCATGGGCGGCGGTAATTGCATACCATCTGGTGATCCGTCGGCTCGTCTGCCACCTATATCATAAAAAAGTGGCAACGTAATGTATCTACTACTAACGCTGGCTAGCCACCCGTGGGCATCCACGAGCCAGCTCTAATACCGGATACCACGGCCGGCGTGAAGAAGCAGTGAAAGCACAGCACTTGTTTTGAATCCTTGGGTGTCTATGGGCGGTAATGGCTTACCATTAGGTAATTCGTCTGCTTATCTCCACTTATCACATGAAAACAAATTGTGTACGAAGAGAAGAAAGAGCTGTCAGGGAATCTACATAATAATTCTCACCTGTGCTTGAGCGCCTCTTCCTCCCGGCCGACGAAGTGATTCCGTAAGTAGGCTTCCAGCTTGGCGCGCTGCTGCCCCAGCTCCGGGAAGTCGATGAAGAACCTCGAGCACATGTACCGCTCGAGCGTCTTGATCTTGTCCGGCCGCGCCGGGCGGTAGGCCTTCGCCAGCAGCGCGCAGTACTTCAGCAGGCCTCCGCCGCGGATCTCCTCGGGCTGCCGCGTCGCAATCAACTTCTCTGATAAGTGCAACAGCGCTTCCCCGAAGTCCCCGTACACAGATTCACCGACCACCGTCGGGTAGAAGTTCTCGCCGATAGGCAGCTGCGCGCACTCGTGGAACGCGAGCAGCGAATCCAGTGCGATCTGGAACGAGTCAACTGAGAACTCGAACTGACGGCGCATCGTGTCGACGAACTTGAGCTCGACGGTTTTGTGGGCGCGCGAGCTGCCGAGGGAGATGAGCGACCAGCGGTCGCCGTCGGAGTTGACGCGGACCATTTTGGAGACGTAGGCTTCCTTCAGGCCGGCGGTGGAGGCGCGGCGGCGCGGGGTGGCGGGGGGGAGGAGCGTGGCGAGGTGGCCGAGGACGGCGGCCTTGACGCGGTCGCAGTGGCGGTGGGTGGGGAGCTCCGCGGTGAAGATGAGGTCGATGTCGGAGTAGGGCTGGGGGCGGTCGGCGAGCACGTGGGAGGCGGCGCCGCCGTTGAGGCGCACCTCGCGCACGGCGACGCCGGCGCCGCCCGCGGCGGGGGCCGCCTCCAGCCGCGCGCGCACGCCCGCCACCAGCTCGCGCAGGCGCACGTGCAGCGTGGGGAAGTTGCCGCGCCCGTGGATGGCCACCACCTCGTCCATCACGTCGTTGAGCCGCCGCACCTGCTCGAAGCTGAGCACGGCGTGCCGCTCGCCGCCACCGCAACCCTCCTCCGACGAGGTGTAGCTCGACTCGCTCTATAAAAGAAGAAATATCTTTCGTTAATACTTTATCATCTGTGTGCACTACACAGGATAAACAGTGAAAAAAAAAGACAATCGCTTTGATAAGAGAGTCCTCAATTATCAAAAGAGCGCTTGAAATCTTTTAAGCGAAAATAGGTTTATTGTACCACTGAGGTCATCTGATAAGTAGCTTAATGCATTACGTTATAAAATATTTCTTTTATATCATCGATAAGTACGTATAATTATTGCAGATTGATCCGTAATCCACGCCTCATTAAACTAGACGATACGATCAAACCTCTTTTGTTGAGGTGATGTTAGTTAGGCAACGTACCTATTAGGGCCGGTTTTTTGATCTGTAGTTAAACTGGACTGACGGTTAAAAAAGTAACCAATGGTCAAATGTTTTGTGAGTACTAGTTTTTAAATTTAGTAATAAGTCGTCAATTTAACCACTGATTCCACCAACCAATTCAAAAACTATAGTCAACTTTAAATGTAACTACGGATCAACAAACTGGTCATAGTACAAAAGTTTCTTTCAAATTTACACTTTTGTAGACCGCAGATCGCAAAAGCTTAAAGGGTATAATATCTACGGTAGGTTTCATCGTTAATGATTTGTCGCTTCAGATCAATCGTACCGTACATAATAAAAAAAAACTAAGAATTTCTGATTTTTGAGTAATTTTGTAGCATAGAGATGAAAGAGTGTAAGCAATTTAAAGACACTGGTTAATTGGAAATTGCGTTCTACCTGTAAATACGGAACGGGAACCGAAATTGTAAAAAGTTTTTCAGAAGTAATATTAATTTGACATGCTGGTGTGATCAATATTTCCAATTCGCAACAGATAGAAGAGAAAAATATGAATTTGTAGCCGGATGAAATCGCAATCAGAAACATTAATCAATGTCAACCTCGCCTTTAAACAGGATTAATGGATATTTGAACTCGAGTGCAAGCGAGCTCACATTTGAATAAATTTATTATCAAAATTGCTCACATTTTGCCCGATCTCGTGTGATTTATTAAATATGAGATAATTTAAGATATAATCATATGGCATCATAGGTTATGTTACCGAGTAGGTCAAATTTTAAACCTGTATCACACTAATACCAATTTTGATCATAATTACTGGATTAATTATGATCAAATTTGGTATGCGGGACAGCTGACATTCTGAATTGACACATGATAAACCATTGCATTTATAAAACAGACAACCCTAGGGTTGTCAGTCTCGCAAACTCTTGTGCCGTTTGATGAGTAAGGAGGGATACTCGTATAGGAATAGCTTTTGGCTATCGCCATAGCCAAAATGTCGGTAGGAGAACATTATTATACTGTTTTTACTAAGCATGGTACTTAATCACGAATTGACAATTTATACTATGTAAAAGTAAAGTGTCAGCCTTATACACTGTCCCAATGCAGGGCAAAGGCCTCCATCATAGTAATCAAGTCATCGCTACTATGATGGGGTTAGGCTTAATCACCACGCTTGCGGATTGGTGATCACAAACCCGAGCTATGTTCGAAAAATTCGAAACATACTTTTGCTCAACCTGGGATTCAAACCCGGGACCCCGAGATCACGGCCCGGTACTTAAACCACTAGACCAACGGGGCGTTCCACTATGTACTAATAATTAAAATCTGTGATTCGACCAATTTTTGTCCGACAGTAAATCTATGGTAAGTAGGTATAAGGCTTTCATCCCATAAGAATCGGAGCTTTAAACCATAGATTTACTCTCGGACGACCATTTGATCGGTCCAATCGGGCCTTATTCGACTTCACAATCAAGCGCACGAGTATCTATAGGCCCCGCACCAAACCGTTGACATAACCGTCCATTACACTGGTTATCTCATCGCTCTGCGATCGGTTGCGCGCGCGCCGACATTGTGTCATATTTCACGTAGATAAACTCATGACAACAGCCAAGGGTCGTTGTTCCAATATTGATAAATATGTCCTTGCATATTTCAAGGATAACTATAAAATTATGACTTACTAGCTTTTGCCCGCGACTTCGTCAGCGTGGAAAAGTAACTTTTTACCCCACTTTTAACCCCTTACAACCCCTTTTTCGCAATAAAAAGTAGCCTATGTCCTTTCTCAGGGTCTAGACCATCTGTATACCAAATTTCATTTAAATCCGTTCAGTAGTTTTGGCGTGAAAGAGTAACAGACAGACAGACAGACAGAGTTACTTTCGCATTTATAATATTAGTATGGATGTATGGATGAATGCAATGGTGGAGCGCGTGATTTTACTGCGAGAAAATATTTTATTCCCATGGGAAAATCGAAGAAAATAAATTATTTAGCTTCTAAAAATGTGAATAGTTATTATTTTTACTGTAAACAGACTATTTAAAATCCCTAATGATCAGAGCATAACACCGCGGGGCTAGTACTAAATAGCAAGCAACACGAACACGGATCTAGTTTAATTACCGGCTCCCTTCTATTATTGACCCGCTTCCTAGTTCCAACTTAAGAGTACTTAAATATTACCGACTATTTAAGTACGTAAACACTCGTGCTTAAATAAACGAGCTGTGTTTGCGCGATCGTAATGAAATTGATTGAATCTAATTTCCTATTTCAATTATCGCTAAAGTGCGTATTTGCAATCAATTATGAGGTTAAGTTGCCTACTTGACGACAAGGGGTTATCGTTTTTAGGGTTCCGTAGCTAAATGGAAAAAAGGGAACCCTTATAGTTTCATACTTAGGAACTTTATTCCGAAACTAAAATAACTAAATTGTTTAAACTTTGTAAGCATATGTATGTAAATAGTTAACCGATCGCTGTCTGCCTAAAATGCATGCCAAAGGGGGTACGCATACATTGACATAATTATAATCGATGACATAGATAGATAGATATTCTTTATTGCACAGAAATAGAATACATGAGTGAAACAACAGCTATAGACAGTACAATAAGGCGGTCTTATCGCTTGTAGCGATTTCTTCCATACTTATAGATTAAGGTACATACGCTTAGACGAATAACAGAAAATCTGCAACCAATTTTAGATAAAAAAAATATAGAATGACTGTGGCAAACAATCATGTGGCTCGCCTTATGAATAGTGTGCCTCTGTAGAACTATACCTACTTAATTGAATTATCTAATAAGTAGGTATACTTATTCTTTGATCTAAATTCTAAATATCTGTAATTGAAAATTAGAATAACAACTTTACATAGTTATCGTAAATTGAATTTAAATAATTTATTAGATACAATGTAAAAACTAAGAACCGGTTTCATTATTCACTTAGTAAAAAGCAATTAATTATACTAAAAAAGTTTCAACGAGAAATACTTACAAATTGTCATTAAGTATTATTGCTTTGTCAATTAGCATTGTGTTAATGTAAATAGTACCTATACGGATGACATAAATGTGATATTATATTTTGAGCTCACTAAGGCCCAATAAAACCAATTTTAAGTGTAAAATCTATCTTTTAACGCTGTTGAAGCATACGGCTTGTAGCGTTTCAGAACCATAGATTCATTCCCGGATTTCGGTCGAATTGGGCCTTTATAACTGATCCTTACTCCTATCAAGGCCCAATCCAACGCGAATCTGCGAAAATTTACCGATTTCAAAATCAAAAGAGGAGGTTATGTATTCGAATGTACCTAAGTTTTTTTTGTTGAATTGCAAAACTTCGTGTATGTAGATTTAGAGGTCATCGGTTACTCAAGTAATTAATAATTACGACCAGTTATGCAGTAACATTTGACCTCTACCTAGATGAGGTCTAAGGTGAAACATGTTTCATTTATTTTTATCATCATCTAGGCGTGTCGTTTCCGGTTGCGTCGAAAACCTTCGGTTTGAAGTTCGGAGCTTGAGGCACAAAATCTCGGGGTGTGTTGATCTAAGATCCGGGAGTAAATACAATATTTTGAATAACGAAACAAGTACAAACAAAGTTTGTTTAGACTTGTCACGTTATTCAAGTAAAGACGCGAATATTGTATGTAATTATGTATGGTTATTTCATACGACTCGCAGCATAATATCACAGACAAGTGGCCCGCCCTCACTTCGTTTCGGGAGATTCGTTTCAAGCCTTCCCAATAGATGGCGCTGGGCATCGATTGAATCGCGCAAGTGTTTCGCTTTTTCAGTTTACCTAATATACGCCTTGTCGTTGTTCAGAGAAGATAGCTATCTCCAATCCAATCTGATCTGAGATCTGTACTCCAATGTGGCATGCAATAAATGATTATGATTATGATTATGATCAATCTTAATCTGAGAAAAATCTGTAAACTATAACTAGTACCTTCGAGACGATAGATATAGATTTTTCTTATTAAAATTGGTCTAATCGGGCCTAAGTTTGCTATGAAATTTTGAAGCAATCAATCTAATTTATATTACAATAAGTAAATAAGATAGATTTGGCTTCACACCTAATTATACCTAACCGGTACGTAAGTGTTAAACTTCGTTATTTGAATAAGTAACATAATTAGGTAATAAACCCAACCGGGTCATACAGTTCGGAAGCAACCGCTTTTAGTCAAAAGGTCGTCAAACTAATTAGATTCGACGAGTTCGGAAAAATCGCTTAATTTGTATGCAATTGTGTTAGTAGGCGTAAATTAGTCAATATGACTATATTATACTATACGATAATGTTATTAGAGCTGCAAACATTTAAGGAACTGGTTGTTTTGCTAATTATGTTTAAATATTACTCAATATTTTAAGTAAATTTAAATGAAAAGTTCTTTTTAAATTCAACTCTAAGCAATTCATTTCGTTTCATAATCATAATCTTTATCGCTTAATTTGGTGTATAAAGGTTCTAAATATAACATTTTGGCCTAAAAGTCTCCCCTTTTCTTTATTTTTCGCTATTCATTCGGTCGCTTTTAAGAACAATCGTTGTCAAAAGTCACGGTCCCTCAAACCCCGGTGTTTTATCGACCTACGAATTCTGTCGAGACTATTCAACAAAATCGCAGGTTTTGAGACTATTAGGTCAAATCAAGATTGTTCACGTGACAACTCACTCGACACAGAACGTGTTAAAACGATACAATTCAACCGATTATTACATTAATATCCTGAATTTCGATGCACATAACACCAAATTTGTATGCTAAAAACCACTATATACTAATTTTAAACCTTTGCATTGCATCAGCCGATGCAATTTGTTCCATCAGATTCCCCTTATAATCATAACAAAAAAAGGTGATCAAACCACCCAGTGTCACTGTCACGGCCTTGGCTCGTTACACCCAAACTATTGTTTTCCTCGATTCGAAATCAATCGCAGAGGCCGAATGCGCAATCAAAACGAACGCTGGCTCTCCAACGTTTTTACATGACGTGGCAATCAGCTGTTCGCAAGGTCGGCTTTGCGTGTCGAGTTTTTGCCGTATTACATGTAGATCGCGGAATGGTGCTACAACTGGAGCGTGCGGAACTAATCTGGTGGCGGCACAGAATAAATACTGCGCGTACGCACGGCGTTACCCTTGACAGAAACCGCCAACTACAGGCCATCCTCGCTTTTTCTCGATCACACGGCTTCCCTTATTTTGAGTCCTCCGTTATCGGCGAGGTTGTAGGTATATGACAGCGTTAAAAAGGGTATTTCTATTTTCAGGGTGCTGTTGGGGCTGCCACGGTATTGCAGTGCGTCGGGTATGTTCGCCGAGGCTTATACAGTAGCGCTACCATGAGTTGACATCTAAAACTGCATTAGCTCTGTCTCTTTCAAACGCATCACAATGAAAGAGACAAAGCGATAGTTTTCGATAGCGAGGATAGTATTTCAAACTCATGGTAAGGCTACTGATGGTTTCCACGCTGTTTTGTAGCGGGGCGTTTGGACTGTCCATACATGAAACAGTGCATTCGGCATCACGTGGACTTAAAAATAAAAATTAAATTTAAATTAGATAATATCTAATTTAAATTATTTTTTATTTTTCAAAAGAATTATTATATATATTTATTCTGAATTTTTATTACTTTAAATGTATGGACTATGTAATGTCTGAAATAAATTATTTGAATTGAATTGAATATTTTGACATTACACTTTTGTATAATGATAAAAGATTTCGAACTGATTAATACAAGAACAAGGTTTTGTATTATGATTTATGAATCACATCCTAAATCCCCCATCGTTTTAGTACACAGAAACGAAGTTACACAATACATAATAGTTGCCGCACGATTCTAGATTCCAGGTGAGTCTGTCTAATCCGTGAGTGACCTAGGTACTAAGGCAAACGCTCCAGACAAGGTCATCGGACTGATCTTTTGTTTTGGTTGTATTGCATCATGCAATTTATGACTATTTTTGTTATGATAGATGCAGAGTGAACTAAGCGAAACCTTCATTTGAAATATTAGGTACTTTTGTTCTGTCTTTCAATTTGTGTTTGTTTTTATTTTAGTCTAGCTCCTCTTCATCTTGACTTGTTATTCTCAGCCAAGTCCAAAGTTGATGCTTCGGACACCGGATTCAGGATTTGGCTGCCGTCTAACCTTCGTCACCGTTTCATAGGGGAACCAGACCAACTAAATCTTGGTTATGTTTCAAAAATTTTCCGAAACGTGCTGAAATGTATTTTAGCGACTGATAGATACATGAAGATTTGTTGATTTAAGGAAATACAGTAGGATAAATCAAACGGATCACAGGATGGTAAGCGATTGCCGCCGCCCATTCACACCCGCAACACCAGTGGAGTCCCAAGTGCCCTGCCAATCTTGAAACGCTCCTGTTTTCTGTGAGGCGTGGTCTCACTCCAGTCCATTCATGCCAAAGCGTGGCTCTCTAATGGTTAAGTGATGAAAATGCAACAATGTGCAATTTAATTTTTCATTGGTTGCAGTTTTTGCTCCTACCACCTGCAACGTGACATTGACAACTGCAGTATCGCAAGAAATGATTCGCGGAACTCCGTTAATTGGGTGGGCAAAAAGTTTCACGTCGAGGGCATGAAATCCGTGTGTCATTTTGCAATGTAATAAACTTAGATAGACCGATGACTTCGAGGAAACATCGTAGGTATTCCTTTCTAAATTCTAAATAATTGAGACAACATCACATACATTGTCCTGGTTCCAAACTAAGTCTCTAAAAGACTGGTATACGCATCAACGACCTCTCTAATATCTCAGAAGTTCATAGGCGGTGGTGATTACTTACCATCAGGTGACCCGCTTGCTCATTTGTCATCTCTAGCACAAACTATAATAGAGGTAGGTACTAAAAGTAGAACCTACTAACCGCAACAAAAATCTTATTAGACAAAAACTAAGGAAAATAGAATGAAGTTTGAAAGGAAAAAACGACTTTGAAAGGAAAACAGAAAAAGTAGGTATAGGTATATAAACTGTGTTGATCATCTGGGATTTCATTAATATTCATGATTCATTGTTTTTTCGCCACAATGGAGATGAACGTCATTCAAAAGTCGATATAGTTATTACACTAGTAGTCTTTTTTATGATATAGAAGAACATCCGAAACTTTTATTGAGATATTTTTTTTTATATCGGATATCCGATAGATTCCGTTTCGGTTACGGAACCCCGGAACATAGAGATGTTAAGAAATAGAAATAGAAATATTCTTTATTCAATTTAAGTCCTTTATCAATGTCAGAACATTTATGAATGTCAAATACTATGTAAGCTTGCTTTGATGATGCTTAGATGATGATTTTCACTAATCGGCTGCGATCGGTAACCGGGCTTCAGTAACCGCATCTGTGCTAATTGTGGTCTCGTTGATTGGCCACCAGCAGTTGTATGCTAGCTCTAAATTGCATTTACATCACCCATTGAAGCATTCACAAATAGATCGCAACTCCCGAGTTAATTGATCTGACGCTGTCACGAAATGCTGCTGTCCACATGCGTACATATAATTTGCATGTCTGATTATCTAGGCAATTAACGATTTAAAGACGCATTTGAGTAAGACTGGGCTTCATTCAATTGTGATGTTTTCGCTCGACTACTGTATGTTGGTTGACCGATTTCTCCTACGCACCTACGGAAACTATATCATAATCTATACTACGTAATAAAAGTGGTTTCTTCTATAAACAAGGCTAAATCAAAAAATAAAGCAATTATGCGTTTTAATCGATATATAACGCCATCTATAGGTTCAGTTTGTGGCCCGCTCTCACTTCGTTTTACGACATTTGTTTCAAACAATACCAATAGAGGCCGCTGGGTGTCGATTACTTCGCGCAAGTGTTTCGTCTTAAACTCTTTTGTAAATAATATAGAAAACAAAAAGAGCTTTCGCAATTCGTATTCATTATCTTAATTATTTCAGTTTTGCCGCAAGCGTTGTTAAATTTTGATTAATTGCTTTCTAATTTATTTAAACTAATCAAATTGATTTAATTAACCATGAATTTTATCTACCAATAAATATAAATGACTTGAGAGGTTTTTTCTAAAGTTAGTTGCCAAAAACTCTTTATCTACCAAACAGACAGTTTACATTTGTACAGTCAACAGCACAAGTACATCTACTTCATCTTCATCAAAATTAAAAACTCTATACTCACTATTGAACGGAGTTCGCGTTAGAACTGTATGAACCATTTTGAGGCTATAGGATGAGGATTTTGCGTCAGAACCTGTATTTGACACCATACAGTTCTGACGCGAACTGCGCTCAATAGTGAGTATAGACTTTTTGATCTTGATTATCTACTTTTGCTGTTGACTGTACAGTCATATACACTCGTATGTTATCTGTAATTTATTTGTTTATGGGAAACATATGCAAATTCACCAGTCCAACCGGTTTTGAAACAATTTCGAACTTGGCCTGTTTTAAAGATCAGATCTCAAGGAATTTTTGGTAAGGACCAATCATCAGAAGGTGAGGAAGGGGAAAATATAGATTTAACAATTCACTTTGAAATTAAATTTTGAAAATGGCGTAGCGGCTATACGACTACCTCGGTGGCGCTATTGGTAAGGGGTCGCACTTTAAAGCGAGACGGCTATGCCTGGGTTCAATCCCCGGGTCGGGCCAAAAAATTAACCTGAATCTTTTCTGTTCAGAAATTCTCAGAGTCAGCCCGAAGTCTGGAAGTAGGCGGTCTTATACCCCCGTGTCTCGGAAAGTTAAGATCGGATCAAGTTACGAAACGATCTTTTTTATATTGACTCGGGTCTGGGTGTGTTAAGAAATGCTTCGGCTATCGTCAGTTAGAGCTCATACTACAGGGTGCCTTAGTTTGAGCATAGTTTATCTGTGTTAATTGTCTGGTGCATTTAAGTGATCACTTTAAGTAATCACTTTATTTAATAACTAGTGGCCCGCCCTCACTTCGCTTCGGGACCGTAATTCAGAAATGAACTAATAGATGGCGCAGTGTCCGATTACATCGCGCAAGCGTTTCGTGTTTTCGGTTTACCTATTAAGCGTTGTCATTGTCTATAGAAGTTACCTCTTTATAAATAGTATAGATAAATACTTCTGTTATTTTACAGGGGCGTTATACCCATCATCACGCTAAATTAATCACGCTAAATATATTTTTTACCAGCCAGGGTTAAACCACGGATTCCAATACAGAATACAATCGCCGTGATGCAAGAGTTTGGCCACACTCGAATGTTCAACAATCATCTAGGAATGCACAAATTACCAGCCTTGCACTCCTTCGGCAACCTTGGGCCTTTTCTCAATTTCGAAACAGCGTAATGAACTAGCTAGAATACTTTTGTAAAGAATACTTTTGTCAAGAATACTTCTGTCAAGAATAGGTAGGTACTTCTGACAAGAATACTTCTGTCAAGAATACTTCTGTCAAGAATACATCTTGTCAAGAATAGGTACTTCTGTCAAGAATACTTCTGTCAAGAATACATCTGTCAAGATAGGTACTTTCTGTCAAGAATACTTCTGTCAAGAATACTTCTGTCAAGAAGTACTTCTGTCAAGAATACTTATGTCTACAATAGAGCTAAATTAAGGCACCCCGTTGTTCTAGTGGTTTAAGTAACGGGCCATGATTTTGGGGTCCCTGGTTCGAATTTCGGGTCGAGCAATAAGTATGTCCCGATTGCGTCCAAAGCCGTCGCTTCGGCTTCGGGAATGAAACGCAGATTATGAGCGTCGTCAAAATACTTTTTCGTAAGATAAGGAAACGAACGTTATGCGTATACACACCAAAGCGTATCAATAACGTGCGAATAAAACTCTGTTACGACTATAATACTGGCTTCGGTACTCAATTGATATAAAAAATAATACCTCTTTCCGCCAAAGCATCACGCAAGGCACAAGTTCACGAGAGCCGAGCGCATGCGCAACAATTCGACTACGTAAAACGAAACGTCTGCACTTAAATTCAATATGGTCGTAATTTAAAGCGTTTGTTATTAGGGCGGTTTGTGTTTTCATGTGCTAGATGGCAGAGCTGACGGATTAACTGATTGTTAGCGATTGCCGTCCATAGACAACTGCAAAACCAGTCGAGTCACAAGTGCACTGGACGGCACCATTATTTAATTTGTATTAATGTGATGAATTTAAGGTAGGTATTTCAGGATTAACTCAGCCGATCTTTATCCGAATATTAATCTACTTATAGTATAACGCCACGAATTGCATGGTATGACATCCGTTATACCAAAGATATCCCCGGATAAATAAATATTGACCGACTCGGACCTTAATAATTTTGTGTGCCCAAATAAATATATTTTTCTTTCTTTCTAATAAAATACCTATCTTACAAAATATGTAATATAAATATTTATGTAAGTTCTGTCTTTATTTATCCTACATAAAATAGCGTTTCATGTAGTCTGTTCCCTACAGGTGGAAAATGGCGGCATTACAACAGCTGTTCGAATAAACAAAATGGCGTTTACAATGAATAACTTTTTTTTCATAAATGTGATACGAAAGGAATAAAATTGTTCATTATCATGTAGTAAAAATAATCAAAAATAGTACTAATATTAATTTAATTGTGAAATATTTATCGATATCGATTTAGTCATTTTAAAATTTATAATTTCATCTACAGAGAACATTGTGAGTGTGAGGGAAAATCACTCACACTCATAATGAACAGAAAAAGATACATTCAAAATAGGTACCAACTGTAGAATAATATAACTAAGATAAAGTTACAATAAGTACTCTACAAATATGTACAGAGCAAATCGCAGGAAAACTGATAGCACCGAACGATTAGAGGCATAACGATTTTCCTGTTATCTTGCAAAGGTTTTCACTTAAAACATCAGCGGAAGTAATGGGGGGAACGAGGGGGGAGGACACGCAATTGGCTGACGTCACAACGTCACGACCCACACACAATGCCCCATACAAACTGGACTAGCATTGAACAAGTGGGCTGACAATGTCTCGACTGCAGTCACGCTTATCGCATTTCTCGGTCATTATCATCGGCATTCACAGTCGGATATACGAAAACGAAATCACTAAACTATAGTAGCTAAATGCTTATGCTAATACAGCATATATTAATGAGTTGCTTATGTTAAATCATGCGAGCAGCGATCGCGTCACGCTCGGCGCGTCCGTACCGTCCACGCTTTTCGAAACGATCGACATTCCAAAGCTGAGCATTTACCGATGCTATGATTCTAACCGAAAATCACGACAGCCTTGAAGCAGACAATTCCTAAACTAACAAAAAACGAGCGTTATAACTATATTAGCTCGGAAATCCGCAATTAAGGTCGTCGTACACATATTGAATCGAGTACAAAGTGTGATAGATGCTTTCGATTTCAACATCGATTGCATTAGCATTCGATTCGTGGTCGCCGCCGACTTGAATATCGATGAGAAAGGTCAGTTTCATATTTCAGTACGTTCCCTTTGTAACTGATACGACGATGAACACTTGATTCGATTTAAATTTCGAATGGCACTAATAAAAAAAAGAAATGAAAATCGTACTGACCCATTAAAGTAATATAGGTTCTAAGTTTAAAATAACCTATCCCTTACGTTCCTTTATACGCTAGCCAACATCTAGACAATCACGAGTGCTTACTTTCGATTTCGTGAGGCCAGTAATTAGCATGGCCTCGGCATACGTGAGCTGCGTAATACGGAACGGAACTGGCCCGCGGCGGGATCGCGAGTCGCGTTTTTGAACGTTACGGCGCGGGGAGGAAGCTATTTTCACTTTCTTTTAATTTATTTTACGGTTCGTTCGAAATTTGAATTAGCTGATTGTTATTACTAGCGACGTCATATTGTGTCAGCTATGAAATAGATGACAAAGTTGCATGCATAGAATTTGAATGTACGAGAACGATACAGGTTTTCTTGGTAACAACTTCAAACATGTTTAAGGCAAGAGTTAACAGGCATCTTCTAACAAACGCGTATCATCCTAGACCTCATCGTATCTTTTCATCAGGTGCGATTGTGGTCAAGCGTTGGCCTATAGTTACAATAAAATAAAAACTTAATATCAATTCAGCATAATATTTTATACTGGGATATGCTTTTTGAAACTGTTATAAACATATTCGAGACAGTTATACCATATAGCCCTCTGTTATCAGCGTGAATAATGTTTGATAACTCCTTTAAAAACCTGCATTCAATACTACATCATTATTAAATATTTTATTCAATCAGTTTATAAGCACATGGCCAGATTAGGTGGCAAAGACTTTTATCTTTTTTGTTTACGAGTTTCTAGTTCTATGTGAGAATAAACTTAAAAATCGCTAGCAAAGAATAAAATACCACACACATTTAATCATTAAAACGTGTCAACTAAGAACATTTGTAAAAATAGCCGACAAAAAAATAGGTAGGTACCTACATTATTTTGTAAAAAACGTTTGCGTTGCATGGTTTTAAAGATGTTAAAAAAAACTGATTTGACTTTTATGTAATTTTTATTTTTTTTTTATTTTAAACCGATGAATATAACAAAGCGTATTTAGAATTTAACGCAAAATTTTGATTGTTAAGCGAATCAGAAATCAGCAGCTGGACTGAATAAGATGTGGAATGCAGAACTCATTGACAGATTATTAATATGCCGGTATTACATAAATACTCGATACATTATATATAAGTACTAGTAAATGGTGTTGACCTAGGCAAACCACTCACTTAAGCTCAACCTATTACATTAGGTATACTCTTATTCTGTCTAAAATCTATTGAATGTGACGAAGAGTATACAGGGTGTATCTGTGAACATTTACATCTCTTTAACCACGTGTTCTACCAACCATTCTGAACAACATTTGTTCTATGACTTTTAAAAATTCGCATAAAAAAATTTCATCTTTCCATACAAAGTCGGTCACGTGACTTGGTAATTTTGTATGGGAAGTCGAAAAATTTTTAGAAGAATTTGGAAAAGTTGTTGAACAAATGTTGTTCAGAATGGTTGATAGAGCACGTGGTTAAAAGGATGTAAATGTTCACAGATACACCCTGTATGTGTGCTACTCCCATCGTTAACTCAGTGCTGGGGGTATAAATATATAATGTAGACAGAAAATCAATTATTTTAACGTCGTAAGACCCAAAAGCCTTTTAAAAGGCATAAAACAATGATTTCCATTGCTTCTGCTGTCTGGGCCTTACGACGTTATGTTATAGGTGGCAGACGAACAGACGGATTCCTTGATGGCAAGCGATTGCCGCCGCCCATAGACACCTGCATCACCAGTAGAGACACAAGTGCGTTGCCATGATCCAGTTGACCTGAACCTCGTTTTGAGGTTGTGGTTTAATAAAAAAAATATACTTCCAAATTTTTAAGTGACCTTAGATAAGTGCTAGGCGTGTTAGGCCATCAGTGGCGCGTGAGTGGCACTGGCTAGATGGCTGCGAGCGGCCAAACTGGTCTGACCACACTCATACAAGCGTTCACCGTGACAGATGTATGTAGGTATAATAAAAGTAGATGCGAGGTCTAGCCACTTTTATTTTTGCCCGCTTAGTGACAAAAATACCTTAATGCACCGCATAACTCTCAAGTACAATTTTTACAAGATTAAGGGCCTCGTTCACCACCCCTAAGTAAAGTTTCAAAGAACTTACTTGTGAATTAAAGTGGGTTCGGAGAAAATTGGCCCCTGGTATTTGTATTGAATAAATTATTTAAATTAAACTAGGCTGCGGACCACGGGCCAGTTTAATTGAGATTTCAAACTCACTTTAATTGAGAAGTAAATTTACTCAGGGGTGGTGGCTTAAACTAAGTACGTGACATAGGTAATTATTTTCTTCTTTATAATAATGGCCCGCCCTCACTTCGTTTCAGGACATGAGTTACACTCTAAACTATGACTGACTAATAGATGGCGCTAGGCGTCGATTGCATCGTGCTAGTATTTCGCTTTGTAAGGATTGTCAATTGTCAATTTGTATACAAATTACCTTTTTTAAATAAATATTTTCCTTTAAACGTTCTGAGTAATTCTTACTTTTTGCCAATTTTATGATTCTAAGTAACGGGACCTTCTTCATGTACCTACCTTAAATCCGTTTTTTGTTTTATGTCCGGAATTTAAAAAACTAGCTGCCATTTTCCTTTTGTTATTTTCGCGACTCGCTCGCGCTCTTTATCCCATTGTCTCAATTTGCAACAATTACATTTTTGAATTACGAACATATTGAATTTCGCGCGCATTGTTCATCTGACAGGTGTCGCTGACCCGGTCTCTTTTGTCAAGAGTTTATTTTTTAAATTCTCGTGTCATGGCCAGTTGGTTCGCTCTGGTGCGGTGAACGTGAGAAAAAAGATTTGACCGATTATGTAAAAAGTCGCATATTTTATTTTTGAAGTGAGTCAAAGTTTTGGTCGGTACAGGACTAAAGTTAAGTCATTATTTAAATATTTTACTTACTTTACACTTTTATACAAGTAACAGAACCAGTTTTAAACCACAACTAAATTTAGTTGTGTAATTACGGGGGAAAGTAGGAAGCTTTACACTTTATCCCATGTCAAAGTAACATTTTGTCAGTACCCCTTGGAAACTGAGGGCAGTTCCTTTGGCATGGTACGTGTTACGCTACTTTTGATGCTGACCGTACCTACTGTGGTCCTTCCATTCTAGATCAAGGGCCAGATAGCAAGGAAAATTGTCCATTATTGGGCACCTCGAGTGTGCGCACGCGCATACTAACCGCGTCCTAGCGCTTGTTGCGGCAACTTGGCAAGGCGTATTGTCCATTGTGATTGATTTATCTTTTATCGATCTATATCTACCTATACTATTTATAAAGAAGTGAAATCTATAGATAACAAGGTTTATAGCTGATGCGAAAAGGGGCTGAGGGGAAACACTTGCGGGGTGTAATCGATTCCTAGAGCCATCTATTGGTATTGTATGAAACCAATATCCCGAAACTAAGTGAAAGTCACTAGCAGTTAGGTATACATTGTTTAGTAATGAATGAGAATAAGAAAATGTTTTTACCTGTAATAACAAAAATAATGTAACAATTAGCTCTCGATTCGAGTCTGAAAATAACGAAACTATCCCGTAACGAATGAAAATATACCTGTCACATTCAAACAGAAGTGACCACAGTGGGTGTGAAAGGGAGAGGAAGTACGGTACGCCTCTGGTCATCAATTCTGGTGCTTATGACATTTAAGGCAAATTGCAAAAATATAGTTTACTAGTGGCTCACCCTCACTTCGCTTCAGGACCGCAATTCAGAAATGAACCAGTAGATGGCGCTGTGTCTAATTACATCGCGCCAGCGTTTTGTGATTTCGGTTTACCTAGCGTTGTCTTTGACCATAGAAGTTATCTCTTTATAAATAGTATAGATAAGTATAGTTATCATGAGATACTCCGCCATGATTTTTCATATCGAAAATCACGAGAATTCGGGGCCTGGCCAATTTTCCGCCGCGGTAGATATTTTTTTAAAAACATTTTAAAGAAAACGACGATACAAAAAGAAATAATTAAATTCCAAGCACTTCATTTCGATAGGTACTTAGTGTTCTCGATACTTAGTATTTGCTCAAGTGTATTCTCAATGAAACTGTTGTTTTTCGTTTTCCTTCCTATGTCTGGGGGCGAAGTGGAGCAATATTTACTTCACTCCGTTTTCCTGCTATTTGGGAGAGTGTGCCTTCCGACCGAAATGGGACACTGAGCACTAACTAATTGTACACATAGCACTTCTGTGTATGATTATTTTGTGCTTTGTGTATCATTCGTTTGTGCTATTGCTTTGTGTATAATTAGGATAGTTATCCTGCTGTGTATAACTATTTTGTACTTTATCTTATATATAATATCTACAGCTATTTACATAAGGTAGGTACAGTGCGTTGCATAATACCATTGCCGAAGTAATAGTACATCAACCTAGATTTTTTTATCAACAGTTCATCAAGCAAGATAAACAATCTAAACAAAATAATATTTACTGAGTATTTTTTTATGAACATAATACATGCCAGTGTAATCTTTCATCTTTAAGAATTTATGATCACGTTTAAAGATAGATAAGATTCTATCGCTGAGTTTTTATTTAGTAAGTTATCTATTAATGTTGTGACTTTTATTTTCTTTAATATAGATTATTATGTGAACTGTTATTTTTTTACTCCTAGTTTCGTATCATTATCCGTGGTTCCGTAATTTTTAAACATTTTAAAAGAGATGGATAGATTGTGAGAAGAACGACAATAATATGGTTGGACATACGAGTAAAAGATATAAATGATAAAAATAATATTGCGCGGATCCTGGTTATGGATTGGACTTTGTTGCAATCCTGAAGATATGACTTTATTGCAGCCCTGGAGGCATTGTTCCATTGGAAAAATTATAAAGATAAAAATATAAAAATTATATCTGTGTATTTTTTTTAAATGGTTTTTATTTATTAAATGAATTGGGAGTTTGAAATAAAATAAGTTAAGACCTTTTTTATTTAATGTGATCGTTTTTAAATAGCGTCATTAATATGTTATCATAGTTCAGAAAACTAACGGTCTAAATGAGAATTTTCATTTTTTAATCCGTTATTAATTACCTTTCGATTGGTATAAAACGTTGATTTGTTTTAATGTTACTTTACATATTTTCAAGGTTTGATGAACTTTAGGCAGTTAAGAGATAAACTTAATTACTCTCATCTAATTTTATTATCTGTAACGTTACACAACGACTGCAACCTTACAATGAAGCCGTCCCATATAGAATGAGAATATACCTATCGCATTCAAACAAAGGCGCTCACGGCACGTGTGAAAGGGAGGGAAACTCCGATTCGGTTGTGACGCCCGCTTGCTTCTAATTAGGGCCTCTGGCTGGATCCACCGTTGTGGCCAGTGTGGGCATGCCTACAATCTTAATAGACTTATGACGTCACGAGTCACTTATTTCCTACGGATATTTCCAGTCTAAGACAGAGAGGATCTGTCTTAACCTTTGCCGTGTCAGGATCTATATTGTACGGACAGCCGCACATCAGGTTACTACAATCTGTCAAATTTTCTCAGTTGATATTGAACCAAACACGTTTGACATAAAGGTGAGGTTCGATTGAAGAAATTTGACAGATTGTAGTAACCTGATGTGCGGCTGTCTGTACTTACTTATACTTTTTTTATCAACTTTTGTAACATATGGAATGCAATAAAAATATGAATATGACGGAGAGGGGACTTCACGAATCCGAGCTATGTTTTAAAAATTCGAAACATACTTTCAGGATTCGAACCTGGGACTCCGAGATCGCAGACTGGTGCTTAATCCACTAGTCTAACGGGGCGTTGATACTTTTGCTTGATAGTATATAAAAATGGTCGTACCTTACTTAATAAGGTAATTAATAATTCATAGCCCTTGCTCTTGTTACTTATCAGTGATTAAGTGAAAGTAGCAGCGATCACATCGCCTTGGCATAGATTGGAACTATTGTTATCATCAGCTATTAAATGCGATTTATGATGAATGTAGATTAGATAATAAGGGAAAAAAGTGTCACGTAGACCGGCCCCTCGGCTTTATTCCATTTTACCGCTACCAATTTTATGCGTAACATGTATAACGTCGTAACGCCCAGACAGCAGACACAATTGAAAATCAATTGTTTTATGCCTTTTAAAAGGCTTATGGACCTTACGACGATAAAGTAAGTAATTACTAAATTACAAGTTTTCACACATAAGTAGTTGATATTTTTCAAGCGTTACCTTGGGCGTCCGACAGGGCGCTTGACGGTTGATCGGTTTTTTTTTTATATTAGAGGCGGCAAACGAGCAAGCGGGTCACCTGCTGGTAAGTAATCACCGCCGCCCATGAACATTAATTAATTTATAATTTCATACAATCTGCCTTTTTACGATCATTGCTACACTTCGATAATATAATCTCAAAAAATTTCATCCTTAAAGCGTTTGAAAAAGTGATCCCAACAATTATAAGTCTTTTAAATTCCGAAAATGCTGTCACAACATTTTATTTTCGATCTATATTGGTTTAAAATTCCGAAGTGCCAAATAATGTTTTTTTTGCAAATGGTCTTTGGCGGCGTCAATTTTAACGCGTTTACGCTGTAGGTTTTACTCGTATTATCTCTCTTTATTCGGCTTATATTATGATCGAAATTGCTACAAGAAGATCAAACACGCGAATGAGCATGAAAAGTCGAGACATCGCGAATCAAGTCGCTTAACTAATTTTGTTGTTTTTTTTCAGTTGTTTTGATATGTTGCCAAGATGACGCATCAAAGTACTGGCGCCTCTAGAAATTCGTACGATCACGTGCTTTTATACGTATACAATATCTTTGAAATATGAATCTTATTGCATCAACATTAGAGTCAAGGTGAAAAACAAGCTGATTTTGTTTCGTAATATTTACGCTTGCGCGTACATTATAATTCGGAACGCTAATGTTTACAATTTAGTTGTTATTTACAAAATTAATGTGTAATTTCCTGATTTATTTTTCTTATGAATTGAGGTCTTTCGCGATGCGTGGTGGAAAATTACTAATTGCAGAATGCATTTGAGTATTTTAAGTTGAATGTCGAGTGCAAGTAAATTGTCCCCCTGAGGGACCATTCTCGTGACCTCGACATTGAAGACGAAAATAGAGATTACATACATTCGTCTATACAAATTTTTAATTCGACTCTAATGTCGAATGCACGAAAATTGCTCCCACAACCAATAGGAGAACACAGATAACAGTCGACATTCCTTATCTTGTTCTCCTATTGGTCTATGAGTTCCATGAAGTCGACTCGAGATAGAAGGCGAAAACCGAGAATTGGCCTCCTGGATCGCTGAGCTAGCGCAGTAAGTTGTAAATAAGAAAGTGTGACGTCACAAGTCTATTTTAAGTACGGTATACCCACAGTGCCCACAATCTGATCTGATCTGCGCCGGAGACGCTCGGAACATTGAGTAAAGAACCGATGCGCACTGGCAGAATGCGACATTGAGCTGCCGGTTACCAAACGCTGGGTGCGCGTGCGTTCTACATAGCGCCGCGCATCCTCGACGCACACTGTACATTAGTACCAGTGAGCATTTATTGTATCTGCACAAAATAGGAAATAATTGAGTTGATTAGTTTCAAAGTACAAGTTGTATGGAAGGCTGCTGCTTTTGAGTTGTATGGAAGATTGCTGCTTTTGAAACTAATCAACTCATATACATTCACTTTACTATTTCTCTACCCCTAGGGTGTAGGAAAGTGATCTCTATTAGCAATAAGATCGACTAAATAATATTTAGCATTATTGATTCTTTTTTACCTATTATTCAAAACAGCACTAAATTCATAAGTCCGAAACAAACAGGGGTCACCTATGGATTTTTTTCGATATAAGCTCGCTGTGGTGATGCTTATTACTTAACAGGAGAGACGCGTGGGTAGCCGGAGATTACATATTGTGAACTGCTAACACAAGAATACGTTTCACATGTTGCTAACCCTATTTGAATAAAGTAGTTTTATTATTATGGACTGTACAGTTAACAATCCCCTATTCTTTAGGAACAATTAATGATTAAAACAATTAATTTGTATTAAACTTGTATTTTGAAGTAAGTATAGGATAACGAGGCTATGGCATTAGGTTAAGGAATCTGTAATGGTAGTTGTAGATTATAAATAAATGAATACACCACGTACTGAGGTGTCAACAAAATAGCACGATTGAAGTGTAGGCACCTCACTGTCATTCTACGCACTGTGGTCACACACACAGTAGAAAATGCTACACTTGTTAATATCAAGGATAACACAATCACGAGTCGACTCCAAGTAAATTGGGCGATAAATTAACGATATATTATGGTCGTAATAAAGTTGGAGAGCGTATTAATAAAAGATTAATGTGTTAAGCCAAAGCAGGTCAACTTGTATGGTTAGTTTGACTTTTTTTCAACAGTCTAATAAACATTGTTGTATGTAGAAGGATTGCACCCAGCACCACGTTCCTCTCTTTAATGTTCTTTACCTAACCTATTCTTGTATACTGAGTCTGTATCGCTTTTATGTTTTGTGTGTTGTTAAATAAATAATATGTGAAATTGAATCATGTAAATAACTTTTCCAAATCGGAAAGTAAATCGGTTGTTCGAAAGTGCAAGTCATAAATATGTACGGAACAAATTATATTTTACCCGATTTCACGATGGGTTATATGTATAGAAAAAACAATTTTTAATTTACTCAGTAAAATTTATTTTCTTCAGATGTTCTAAATATAGTATGCGCAAGTGGACCGTAGTACCCTAAACTATTTTAACAAAATCATAAAAGCTGGTTTTATAGAAATAGAAAATGTTTATTTAGCCTGAACATTAATAAGTTACTTGCCTATAAAACATGAGTAAGTAGTTAGTTTTAATTGAAACTCAAACAAAATGGAATTAGGCCCAACAGTAATTGTAGAACAATAACTTAAAAACAACATTCTAAACGAGATCCCAGAATAGTCATATTCGATATCAGGTACAAACCACGAGGTCGAACGAATTGCGAGTGTTCGAAGAAAAACATCTGTGCGGAGAACAAAGAAATAATAATGAAACTAATTACTTGTAGCCGCCAGACACTTCGATCGCGAAATCCAGTTTTCTACGAAAATATCACTCAAAGTGCTTATAGGTCTTTTTTCGACATATAAAGACTAAATACTAAAGTACGACCAAATACTGAAGTGACCGAGTGTATCGAATCAGCATGCTAAAGTGGCAATGGGCTGGCCATATTTGTAAAAGAACTGACAACTGTTGTGGTAGAAAAGTTCTGGAGTGGAGACCGCGACTCGGAAAGCGTAGTGTAGGGCAGCCTCTGGTTAGGTAGATGAAGAACGATCTGCGAAAAGCCGTTGCTATAGACTGGTTGCGTCGAGCCGAAAACAGGTTGAAATGGCGGTGAAGAGGAAATCTATATGTGTAGACGCTTGGGAAAAAGGGTATAAAATAAAAAAGTTACCAGATAAAGTAAAGGAACGTTCCCATATGTACTTATGTATTGCTACGTCAACTTATGGCATTGGGATCAAGTCTTTAAACAACTAAACCGAGCAAGGAAAAAAAACAATAATGAAACACAATACACAAGACAATTATTTCCTTGGTGGAAGCAATACCACCGTATTGTTCATAAGAAGGAAATGTAGTACCTACTTAGAAACATTATATTATCCGACTTTCGATTCTTAAATCAACTTATCTATGCCGTTTCAAACATTAACATTTTATGTATGGTAATGTAATTGTTACATTGTGTTTACCTAAAGTGGATTAAACTTGTTACGTAATTAATTGGAACAGTATTCCCTAAACTATGTTCAACCGTAGTTATTTGTTTTTTTTTTCTCTTAAGACTTTCGCATTATTAATTTCGTGAGCTAAAAGGAATCGGACGTTGAGGAAAGTATGAAATAATTATATGAAGATATTGTATTGTGCAATTGTATCACGTAAAGGTCGCCACTAAACTAGGAGAGGTTGAGCTGTAGGGTACGGATGCTCTTAAATAATTATGTCATGATTACAGTAGTTATTAAATACTATTGCTGTATTGATATATGTAAGCACCTGAAATAACTATCTATTTTATTTTACAAGGTCGCAAATTCCTCGGGTCTTGCGAGGACCAACATTCCTTGTTTTTCCCAACTTTTGGCAACTTTGCATATATAAAGTATGCTTCCTACAATTCCAACAGTTTGACAATGTGTAGCTACTATCGAGTCTGTTAAAATAAAATAAGCTGTTTACTTAAGGTGCAAATTATTTTAAAGGTAAGAAAACATTTTCTTTAACCCAAACACAAGTCTATAAAACTGTATCTTTAAAGCAGATGTTTACGACTCAACTATAGTTGCAATTATTCATCGAACCGTGCCATAGAAACGAACATATTTGTAATAGTTTATAATAAATTATAGACGTAAACCTTCTATTTATTGAAAATGCCATATGCAAGTAATTTGTTGGACTTACGACTAATTTCGTCATACAAATTTACAAGTCTCTAAATGCAAGGTCTTCTTGAACATAGAAAGTTTCTGTAGCATAGACCGCTCGGGTCATGGCCTTATATTGCCCAAATGCAGTTTTACTTATGTCTATAAGCTGCTAAATTTATAATACACCTCCACATTTATTATTTTACTGCACTGTAAATGTCACTTAGTGCTAAATATTGTCTTATGTTACATTGGTTATAAAGTTTCTATTCGTTCACTTAGTTCAAAATATATAAATGGATTTACTAATTGTATTTGAGGTTTATTTATTTAATGTTAACTAATCTACTTAGTTTCCATAAATAAATACTTCACACGACATTTCATACATTGACCTGACTCCGTACTAAGTACCTGAAGTATTAGTTCTATAAAACAAAGATTTGGTAGGTTATTTCTTAAAATGATATTGATTTTAATGATCTTTGGTTTTTTATTTTTGTTTTACTAGAAAAAAAAAATGATAAAAATGGTGGTGAATGAAGTTTGTCGAACTCCACTTTTAGTTCGATTGTAAACTATATCACATACACCGACCTGTTGTCAAAGTGGCTGAAGCATTTGAGCACACGTCGCTTTAATCACTTGACTTTGGCAAAATTATCTGTGTCCAATTTCATGAAAAAAAAGAAGGTAAGTATCACAGATACAAATCTACCATAGATAAATAGATTCTCTTTATTGCACAACTTAAGTTAAAAGGTAGATTAGATTTGATTCAATTTGATTAGATAATTACATTTCTTTTCATCGGATTTGAAAATTAATTACCTAGCTATAATTTTAATATTACTTTTAATTTTTTTAATATGCCTAAATATATTCCTAAATTACCTACAAGTCAGAGTAAATAAAAAGAGCAGAGTAATTTTACAGGTATTTAAGAAATAAGAACATCTTATAAAAACTAGGTAAGTACACGGGCCAGAAGTACACTTCAGATTTAATAATTTCCAAGAAGTTAATCTAAATAACAGGAAAAACTGCATACCTACTTACTCAATAACGTGTAATACCTACTAAAACAGGTGCAAATCCGAATCAACAAGGTAAAATATATACAAATCTCAAACCAAAGGATAAAATGTAACCTAAAAGTTTCTTAAATTCGACGGGCCCCATGAACAAAATCGTATCTGCTAAGTAAAAACATAGCAGATACAGACCTGTCGAAAATTTATTTTATGTTAAATTTATTTTAGTGCACCACTATGTATTTTGTACAGACAACTACGCAAATACCAACAAATTACATACATATTTCGTCCTAGGCTTAAGGATGCCGCCCTATTCTCACTTTAAGTGTCTAACGCATTTGGTTCAAACTCTATTGAGGTAAACTTGAAATTGTTACTAAGTAGACGGTGTCTTAACAAATTCACATACCTAATTTGGATCATGAAATTAATAATGTTCGTAGTTCGTACCTGTTTGTCAAATAAATCTATCGTCTCAATAAAATTAGCACAAATCGGTTACTTTCTTTAAGCGTTCTATATGGATCTTAAATGTATTAATATGTGTTTGCTTTATGTGCTACGAACAAAATGAAATTTCGTTCCTGTAAAGCCATCATGCTATTTACTCAGTTGCAAGACAATATGAGACCGAGTTCAATCAGACTTACAATAATAGAGCAAATTGCAACAGTCGATAGCATTAACTTCTTCATTAGTGCTCGAATAAAGACAGGCCAAGGAATCTCGGCGCGCGCGCATGTTCGCGACGCGTGCGCTCTCGCGAAAACATCGCGTGCGCGCGCACCACATTATATTCACCGTCGGATTTCTGCCCATACGCATATCATTGTTGCTACGCACCGACATTTTCCAACGACCAACTTTCAAAAATCGAATCTCAAATTCTTTAAAATAAACGAGTTGCTTTTGTTTTATCAGTGTCCGGAGATTCGGAAATGGAAATTTAAAATGTTACAAAAGAAATGAGCATCGGAATTTTTTGTACGAACACTCGCCGTAGATTTAAAAATGGAATTGAAAATGTGTAAAACAAACAAACATCGCGTTGTTTTTGTTTTACGTTCTCCGGAGATTCAAAATTCAAAACATAAACGACATTGCGTCATGAGTATAAAGCAAGCGAACTACATCTCGTGTGTACTGTAATGGTCTGTAATAGTTTTATTGCGATGAATCACCCGTATACGTGAGAACTGCACCCGATCCTAATCAAGCAATAGGCGACATCTGACCCCAACAAACTAATCCAAGTAAATTGTAAAACAATGAATTCAATGTCCGAGCCCCAATTATCGTGAGTTTAAAAATAATGTGAGCGTTCTCACGTAGCGAACCCACCCGCGGTGAGGCAATCGTGTCACAAACAGCTGATAAGGGCACGGCTTCCGTTGACCGCGCGATACGGACGGTTTTCACCGCGGCCGCGGGTAGGAAAGGCAATCTGCATAGCGACACGGTGCCCGCACTCGCGCCACGCCGAATTCCAACGCGTAAAAGCGCATAACTGAAGCAACAATCCGCGCGAATAAACTAACGCACCACCTACGCGCACAAAATTAAAACGCTTTTCCACTTATACGGAACTGTGTATGCGCGCGATTAAGAGTTAGAATTACCTTCATATCGTCGAGCATGTCGCAGGCGGAGATGAGGGAGGCGGTGTCCGGAGTCACTTCTATGACGCCCATCTTGGTGTCTTCAGTGCAAGTAGTCACAGCCGACGTCCACAGGTTCAGAGCGCACGGAGACCGAGCGGGCCGTTTGCGTGCGTCTGAGCGATCCCGACGATTGCACCCGTGTGGAGTCGCGCAGGTGACGCGTGAGTCGGTGAGTTTTAGGAACACGAGGCGTGAGGCGACCTCACGCTGTGACCGAGTCGCGCGGACTGACGCGCCACGCTCGTACGCCAACTTCTGACAGTGAAAGGGTCTTGACGTCACTTACGATAACGCTCCCCCCCGCCCCGCCGACTTGTTGCTACAACGCCCGTCACGTTCGTACCGGATTGAAGCCGTATAGCTCCGTCCTTGTCGCCCAAGATACGACACTTAGCAGTTTGATTAAGCGTATTCGTGCAGAATACGCGTTTTGCACACAACATTTGCTATTTCTCATTTAATATGAACAAAGGCTGAGCGACCTTTAAAACGGACTCTCAATATTGGGTCGTAGTGTGCCTTTTTGTGAACGTATTTTAAAGCCTGTTTTAATTGTTGAGCACTTATTGGAATGTCGGATAAACATTAAAGTAACAAATTACGAGTACATACGCAGTTGAAAATAACATTCGTGAATGGTAATTTATGTTTCTAATGTTTCCTATATTAACCTGAAGGTTGCATGGAATGGTGTAAGTCCGTGAATGTTTCGTAGTGGGCGGCTACGGCGTCGTAGCAGTGACGTCAGGACTCCCTGTGTGACGCGGAGGCTCGTAGCGGGAATAAGTTCGTAGACGCAAGTTGCTACGGAGTTACGAATGGACTACGGGTTTAGATTTTTAAGTTATTCATTAGAAAGTACTTTGATTTGTTAAAGATGATTAGTGTAAGTTGGATGTACAGTGCGCAAGAACAGTCCTATGTGTGTTTAGGTAAATTTCTCCCAAAAAACGATAACCATTACAGGGTGGTACAAGCGTTGCATGGGGAAACTTACTTACGTTTAAATTGGATGGCTGTTTGATTGCTACTACTTACTTTCTCATTATTGTAAGGTCATTTGTGTTATTAGCATTACCCAGTGTGGTACAACAAATTACCTTAACACCAGTGGAAAACTGATAACGAAGTAAACAAAGAGATTTTAAACCGGTTTTGGCTATGGTACATTTAGAAAAAAAAACAATGGGAATTACACATGACATGTTTGTTTGGTTTAGCAAAATATTTGTGAATTCAATTTGGTAGTGACTGACAGAAAATAAAAGTGACGGCATCAGTTTGAAACCAAGAGTAACTTAGACCAACGTTTTGTAATAAATAAAATAAATAAATATATGCGCCAGACAATCACACCAATCAACCTGGTGACAAACTTGGGCAACCCCTGTACTATGAGTACTAGATGACGATAATAAACTGCGGGCGTCAATCTAGAACATCCAGACCCAAGAAAACTTAGAAAATGATGTTTCCCAAATTAACTTGACCGGCAATCGAACCCGGGATCTTTCCGGAGTTATACCACAGATTCACAGAAGACCGGCGTGAAGCAGCGCCTGCGCTGTGTTTCGTTGAGTGAGGGTACCGGAGGCCCAATTTTGAGGAAAGGGGGTTAATGTTGGCTGCGCACTTGTGACCACTGGTGTTGCAAGTGTCTATGGGCAGCAGCAATCGCTTACCAAAAGGTGATCCGTCAGTTCGTCTGTCACCTATCACATAAAAAAAGAGTATAATGTATAAGGTCATCGAGGTAGCCTTCTGGCCGTTTATTTCGTTTGCTTCTCGTTCTTTAGACTGTGGTCAACTTAAAATGCTGAATATTTCAAGGCTAATTACATATTTTCTCGGCACAGATTGCTTCAGGCGTTAAATTACCAATTTGTACTTTTAATGAGCAATTGGCCAGCCATTTAGCATCACATTGCTTAAAATATAAATTCTCCAACAAATTTTCAGCTCTTGAGAAAAATAAAATTATAAAAAATGTACATCCACATAAAAAAATCACGTCAATTCGTCGCTCCGTTTTGCCGTGAAAGAAAGACAAAAATACAGACAGACGGACACTTTCCCATTTTTTTCTTCGAATCTGACGAAACTCATACTCACAAAGAAAACTTTTCTCCGCTTCACAGGTGTGTGAGTAAACCTATAAATAATAAATATACTACAGAAAACCTCGTGAGATAGGTCTCTCAAGCAACAGTGTCGACGATGGATTACCCGATAGTATAATACATTTCTTTTTGTAATCCATACTATATTACAAGAAAACACCCGCATCCACTGGTTATGCACAAAATTTTTGTCACATGTGCGGGCGGCAATTTTCCCAGACGCAGCAGCACGCCTGAACCAACGGATACTTTCGTCAATGTTTTCTCAGTATACAGGTGTGAGAAAAAAAACCTTTTTCGGCATTACAGTGTGAGAGAAAAAATCTTTTCTCCGCTTTCACAGGTTTCATTAACAAAAAAAAAACTTTTTTCGTCGCTTCACTGGCTTGCGATAACAAAGTTCGTGGCACTCGGCGAGACCCGACGAGCCTGAGAAAGGTCACACAGCCGACCTTGAACTTATCACCCGAGTCACGCATGTGCGCGCGCGGCTGCGCAGTTGGATGTTCAAATATTAACACTTGCGTAAGCGCATAGGTACGTGCAGCCATCAAAGTATACAAAACTGTCAAATTTCTTCAATCTCATCTTACTGTCATACACATTAGGTGGAATATCAATTGAGGAAATTTGACAGGTTGTGGTAGCTTGCTATGTGGCTGACTGTACTAAACTATTCATTCATTTATTTTGCTAACAGTTTACATACACCCTTATTTTTTTAATAAGTAAAATACTTTAACGTCGTAAGGCCCAGACAGCAGATATAATAGAAAATCAATTGATTTATGCCTTTTTAAAGACTTTTGGGTCATACGACGCTAAGGGTAGTTCATATGCTTTTATATGATCATTTTCCTCTAAGAATTGTAGAGTCAAATATACAAAGTGTATCTGTAAATATTTACATCGCTTAAACTAAGGCTTATACCTACTAACCATTCTAAACACTTTTTTTAAGACTTGGAAAAGTCGTCGATTTTTTTTTAGTTTAGAGTGATTGGTAGAAAATGTGATTATAAGGATGTAAATATAGACATATACATCGTGTATGTCTAAAATCGACTGCATCAGTTGGCCAGTTTTGATTATAAAGATGTGAGATGTGACTTTACTATGGAAAACTCCGAATATTTTTTGAAATTGTTTTATTTCTGTTAAAAATAAACTCGTCCTAATCTTTACATGTCTTTCGTCTTTCGCTCTCCATTACAATTTCACTCGCTCTCACTACATCTTCCGTTCATTCCTTCACTTCCTTATTCATCATTCCTTACATTCGTTTTTTCTAGCATTGGATCACACACTGATCCCACATCTATCACGGAATTAATGAATTAACCTTCAATATCGGGCGCAAGCGGACTTGAGAAATAAGAAAAAGACTTTGTAACTAATTGAATACTTCCCGGGAAAAAGTAGAAGATGCATCCGCGAGCAAACAAACGCACCTTACGCGTAAAGTTCACCTCGATCTCAGTGCAACGATAATTCGGTATCGATAATTCATATCTCGCCTTGGCTTGACTTTGACCCAGTTCCGAGGCATTGCTTTCCGTTTCGTTTGCGATCACTCTGGGCTACTCTCGGTCGTCGGCCACTTTCCATCTCGGATGGGGCCGAACATTTGGAGTCTGTTGGGAGGAATCAGTCTTGAGTGGACCAGTGTCAGTTAACGCACCTCAAAAGTGTCAAACCTCAGTGCAATCTGTTTGCGGACGCATGGATAAAGTTGGTGGCCAGCATTCTGAGATTTTGTTAGTTCAAGTGGCATAACATTATTAATTTTAAGTACAGTCAGCCACACATCAGGTTACCACAATAAAGAATATCTATCTATCTATCTATCTAACCTGTCAAATTTCCCCAATTGGTATTCAACCTAATGTGAATGACAATAAGATGAGAGTCCATTGATGAAATTTGACAGTTTTGTATACCTAAGATACTTTGATATGTGGCTGTACATACTTTAATCCAATTAATGTAATTGTCAATTGCCGTGTTATTTGAATTCGAATCTGACAGTTTAAAATAATGCAAGGGCACTCCATGTACCTGATCCCACGCTATTGGGCGATATCAAACTGGGGACGCGAGTCCGGTTGGTGGCGGATGTGGCGTGTCCTTGCGATAGGGCCGCCTCGCAGGGCTGCCCACAGTCTTGACACTACTCTCGGCGTCAAAAAAATCGCACATCTGCGTAGTTTTCATACTAACGCGCTCATATCACGGCTTCGTATATTAAAAAGTACAACATTTAATTGCAATATTTTTACGTAACATGGTTTTTATATGTTCGTCTATTAATCATGCTTCTTAATTAGTCGTGGAAACTTCCTAATTTTCCCAAAAACATAATGTTCTATGGAGCTAAAAACTGATTTACTTTTTAATTTTTTTGGACGAATATGGTAAATTCCATCGATGATGAAAATGTTGGATTAAAAGACGAGCATATAATGGTAACGTTACCTTAAAAATATTGTAATAAAATGTTTTACTTTTTAATATACGAAGCCGTGATATGAGCGCGTTAGTATGAAAACTACGCATATGTGCGATTTTTTTGACGCCGAGTGTAGTTACATAATGCGAGTCAGCGAGTCAAGTATCTCCACTGCAGTAACTCGCACGTTTGGACGCCACTTACGAGTAGTATGAGCGAGCTAGAGCGGTTAGCTCGCAAGAAAGCCGCGTTGCCGCCTACTGTCCAGGCAGCAGCTTGCACTGTATAAACAAATAAATGTTTCAATTCATTTCAACTAATCTTTATATTTTTTGACTGCCCCGATAGCGCACTTGATGGTGTCGCCGCCTCATACGCTTACTGTCGTGGGTTCGATTTCCAATCTGGATAAACATGGACCAAACATAATAATATCTTCATTATTAAGAGAATGAACGTTCAAAATTGTCAGATTTATCGCGTGTTTAAACATTCAGAAAACCAATTTGATCAAACTTAATAAAAATTGGAATACATTTCAATATTTATGAAAAAAAGAGTAAGCCTACAATCAGTTAAAATTTGGATGAAAGATCTAAGTTAGGTAGAAATAGAAATAGAAATAGAAATATTCTTTACTTAATTTAAGTCCTTATAGAACATTTATGAATGTCAAATATTATGTAAGCAGGTTGGTTACCGCTGATTCGGAAAGTTGATTTCTACCTGAGAAGAATCAGCAAGAAACTCAGTAGGTAACTACTGAGTTTCTTGCTGATTCTTCTCTTTTCAAATTATAATCATTACAATTTAGGTACTTAGATCTTTCATTGAGTCTTAAGATTAGGGTGATGTAAATAAATTACAATTTCTATATGTTTAGCCCTTCGTCTTTCCTTTTAAGTGGTAGCCCTTAAAGCATGGCGACTATGCGTGTGCGCATACGATCACGGATGCCGAGGTACCTTACTGCTGTTTTTGTCGGTCTTGGAACTTCAATATAGGGCAAAAAATAATTACCCATGAAGTACATACTCGTATTATGTCAGATCATTTTTCGACCTTAATGTGTTGGAGTAAGGTTTAAAAGAGTTCTGGGAGCTTATATTTGATAGTACCTACTCGTAACCTACATTTTATGTAAGTAGGTATAATTGCTCTCCTTGAGCTTTCAATAAACTTGTACGTAAATATTGGCTTCAGTTCTGATTTGAACTGATTTTAAATACCTAACATCATTGAGATAAATAGAACTAGAGAAGCAAACCGCATCAAGACGCGTCAAAAATCCCGTAGCCACTAATCAAATTTGACGACGGAGCTTTGAAACTTCTAAATATTTGAAAGAAAACATATAAGACATATATATGCCTCGCTCGCGCAAGTCGCAAACACTGACGCTCACTCGGATTAGACAAAGACCGCAATGGTCACGTCATATAAGTGACATGCAATGAGTGCAAATGTCAATGGTGTTGCTAACTTATAAAATGTTAACCCCAAACTTTAGACATATTATTTTAAAATATTATTTTAAAATATTTTAATGATTATATCTTTATTGGATTATTATTACAAAAAAAGTCTGTTCGTCGTTGTACGTCGAGTTTAGTCGTGTTTCAGCTTTGAAGTCTAATGGACCGGAGGGCATATGCAATTACATAAGTAATTATAAGCGATTGCTTTTCTTGCTAATATTGGTAAATATATAGATAAAGTAAGATGGATAGTTTTTTTAATTACTTAAAGACACTGAAATTTACCTTGGTTGGTTATTAAAAGCTGACTGAAAACCACTATCTGAAGATTGAAAAATCAGTCTTAAGTCTACCAATTACTAGGTAATGAAATAAATAAAACATTATCTTTTTGTTTTATTTGATTATTTATAAAAATATATATTATTAACATATTATGTGGGCAAACATATTCGCCTTTTGGTCCTAGGTTGTCTTGATCACGGAAGTGCTTCGAACATATTTAACGGAATATTTAGATGATAACCAGTCCGTCTCTTTTCTTAACAATCGGATATTTGTTATCCATTTATCACGGCGTGCTTCATTTTTAGGCAACCTGGAAAATTTTCACTAATTTAAAATACTTGAAATCACTAAATCCAATTATTAGAATATTCTCCTATAAAAAGTGGGAAACCAAAACTCGTTTTTACTTGTAACACTGAACCTTATTTTCAACATTTTACATTTTTATTACTTTTTACATTGAAATAAATAATAAAACAATAAACTTACTTGTGGAAAATTATTCCGGTAGCTTTATGATGTTTTTCTGATTTTGAAACGCACGTTTTAACCCCGCATTTACCCATTTTCTGTATTTTTCTTTTGACACTTGACTCGTCCGTGTCTCACAAAACACTGAATGAACGTCAGCGACGCATAAGCCTGCAGGCTTATGTTAAGAGGCTACGCTTTAGCGCGGCGACTGCAGAGTATAGTATATAGACATCAATGCCTAACATTGATAAGTTAAGCATGTTGTAATTTAATCTAAAGTAGACTCGTTACTGCATGTAGACTCCTACTTGGTCCATTGTACGTGTAGGGTCCTGGCTCTTCTAGCCTTTTTTTTTTTTTTTTTTGATGTCCCAGGGGAAATGCTTTACGCATACCCGTCCGCCGGGGGGCGGACGGGTTATGTCGGACTCCCCCCGCGGCGGCGGGGGTGTACCGACTAAAACCCCTGGGCACCCTCTCATCGTCCTTAAGTGGGGAGAGACCGTGGTTACCGGCACGAAGCCTTCACGCTCCACGACCCTCCCCGGACGGGGCCCGCCTAAACGGCGGGCAGGACGCTGTCCCCCCCAGATGGGCTGGGGGGGGACGATAGGGACAGCCGAGGGTAGCCTAGCCCCGCCCAAGGGCGCATAAGCTTCCTGGGATCTTCACAGGCTTCGCAGAGTGACCTTGCAAATCCGAGGTATTCCTTCAGTTATTTTATTTATTTATTTATTTTAGTTGACTTGTCACAACATCGCACTTTAGGACTACGTGCGCGACTGATCCTCGGTGCTAAATCATCCCTTAGATGGAGGGCTGTCAGTCGCGCCAAAGTTAAAAAGGTGTTTGTTTAAGGGACAGTGATTCGTAATGAGTTAAAATTAAGAATTTAGAATGTACAAGAAAAATGTCAAACGGTACGGTGCTTTGAAAAATTTGGCCTGAAAGAGGCGTGTTTGTGCAAGGAATGCAGTTTTTCTCCTTTTACTCAAGGAAAGTGGCTTATTGAATTAAGTTTACTTATTTATAGAATGTTGGTAATTGTGAAATAAACTTGCCAATCGGCATTCTATTCGACAAGGGTAAATTGCATTTTTATGTCTATAATTAAATGCTGGAATGGCAATGATTTATTTTTAACATTAAAATAAGTGTTTGTATTTTCGAATGTGTCCATAAAAAGACATAGTTCAATATGCACCAACATTCGTCGACGCTGCATTAGTGTTTATTTTATTTTCTTTCCGTTTCTGTTTCTGGAACATAACCTTTAAAAGGATATAATGTAGTACTTTTATTTATACCATTAAGTGATACATGGGCATAGGAGAGCCACGCTTCGGCTTGAATGGGCCGGGTCCATACGACGACTTCATAGAAAACGCGTGAGGCGGTAACGCTGTGTTTCGCCGAGTAAGTAAGCTCGGAAGTCCAATAAGGGGCAAAAGGATGTAGAAAAGTTAGCAGGGCATTGTGAAAATTATCAGTGGCAATTATTGCTTCCCATCAGGTGATCCATCTGCCCGTCTGCCAACCATATTATAAAATAAAGGCACTGCCTTCGAGCCAGAATATACCTAGTAGTAGTATATTTTAGTAGAATAACTTAATGTCTATATTTCCAACATGATTTGACATATCCTATGATAATGTATTTAAATTAAATACTGCACTTTAGCTTTAGATAGCAAAAAATACAATTTAACTTAGTATAATACATGCATTATTAATTATATTTTGACAGAGCGTTTACGACTGTACCTAACCATATTCAGATAAGAAAACTGGTTCACTTAAAACTCTATTCAGATTGATATTAAATAAGTGTCAAGATTTATTACTCCTAGTATAATCAATTTTGATACTAACTAATTAATTTAATCTGGATATCTTTAAGGCAAGAGTGAGCAGGCATCTTCTAGGCAAACGCGTAACATAATTATCTGTATTTTTGGGACCAAATAAACTTTTTTCTATTCTAGTAATATGTTTGGAGGGCACGCAAGCTGTGAGTCTCATAATTTTGATAATGATTGTGGTTACAACATAGGTACATTGGGCAGTTTGAAACTCTTAACAGCTCTATGGTGCTTTTGGGGTCCCTTCATTGGTTTTGATACCAATAACAAAATAGTCTTCTTTGGTACGTACAGCCTGTATAAGTAGCTTGTACACAAAGTACACAAAACTGTCAAATTTCTTCAATCGACTCTCATCTTACTGTCATACACATTAGGTTGAATAGCATGTGAGGAAATTTGACAGGGTGTGGTAACATGATGTGTGGCTGACTGTACTTTAGGATCAGAGGGCCTACAAAGAAAACGCCCCGTAACGGACGAAAATATTCCAAACAAAAGAGAAGCGCAGCGCGTGTCAAGGATGGGTAGATATAAAGATTCGGTCGTGAATTCCGTTTCGTTCTAGGCAGATGACCAGGTCATGTAAGCTATGTGATGGTGTTTGATAAGTATCTAACTAACTAGTCTGGCGCAGCGACCCAAAGAGAGCCTTGCCTTCCCACAGTAACAGCCTCCATCTAGGTCGTTTCTGCTCCAAATCCTGCCTGGAGTACACGCAAATCTTTATCAACTTCATCCCTCCAGCGGCACTGAGGCTCTTGTCTGATACGTAATTACTTTTATTTAAAATTCTTACCACCCTGTATAGACACCTGATAAATGTCACAAGATGTATAAATAAATGGAAATGGACTGCGCCCATTTTTGTTCTCTTCCTCAAATGGAAATGTCATGTCGCTATTTGTCAAGTTTAAAAGGCGATTTCCGCATTTTTTTGTGGCACAATTTTTTATTAGTCTGGATAAGGCATGTGTGATTCTAGTGACAGCTAAAAATGCTACTGAAGCTGAGATTTTAATTGAAATTCTAGATTAATAATCAATGAAACAGTTTGCGCTCGTTCACTGCTCAACGAATATCTCCTTTGCGCTTCAGATTACAATAACATATTTATCTACATTAACAAGGTTTAACTTAAGTAGTAAGTGGATAGTCTCCATTTAAGCTGGAAAGCCGGTATTTGGAGACCTCTTTCTTATTCTACTAAGTTTAAGTTTAATTTACTTACTTGTAAAACATGTAGATTTAGCCAGATGGAGTGCCGATGATAGCTGGCAAGAGCTAGATGCTAGTAGCGAAAAATCGATCGGAGTGGCGAATACTAGGAGAGGCCTATGTCCAGCAGTGGACTGCAACAGGCTGATGATGATGATGTTGGAAGAGGTGGTTCAAAGGGATGTAGCTGCTGTTTACCAATACCCCTGCATAAATTGATTACTTAATGATAACGATTATTTCAATTTGTTTCTTTTTTAATGTAAGTAGGGATTTGGTAAATAACTGCGCCTTGAATTTATCTATTAAAAACATTTTCCAATGAAAATCCTAAGTTTATTTTATTAACTTACCGCCCTTAATCGTTTTTGTTTACAAGTAAACATTATCACGCAAATTAATTTTCTTTCCATTTTCTATTTTAAACCTTAATCCGTCGGAATAGGGGTCAAGCCCCGAAGGCCAAAGTCGACGTGCAATATTTCAGGCCGATATGACATCTTTCATTTGCATACAAATTGGCGATTTATGTTGGCATATTCTGGCTTGTTTTGCACCGATGAGACTTGAGCTCTGTAAATAATTTAGATAACGATAAAATTAATTTCTAAAAATATCAGACAACAACAGGTATTGGTAATAGTCCCTTTTTTATTTAATAGGTGGCAGACTAGCAAACAGATCACCTGATGGTAAGTGGTTGCTACCACCCATAGACACCTGCAACACCAGTAGAGTCACAAGTTCTCTCCAATTCTCATACTCAAACAAATTATGCGCTGCTTCACGCCAACAGTTTATTGAAATGCATCTTGTCTGCATTTTCCAGAGTGGAACCAAAATCTTATATGTATATCCCACAATTAGTAGGCCACATAACACGAGTCGACAATTTGGGCCACACGCACGATCAATTAGACTGGAAAGAAGTTTCGGGACAAGCGGGAAAGCTCGCATTAGGGCTACCGACCAATGCAAATGTCCCTTAGGGTCCAGGCGGAGTAAATTTAGCACCGCCATTTAAGAACATTAATCCCAAAAAACTAAATCACGTCTTAAATTTATGCCTGATCTTAAATTCAAATGGTCACATTGGGCGGACGTTAAAAGTGCCCCACGTAGGAATTAAAATGTGATGAATATTCAGTAAAAAATCTACTAAGTACCTACAAGTTGAAACATAATGAACATGGTTAGATTTTTTATGATCTGACTAGTGGCCCGCCCTCACTTCCCTTTGGGAACGTAAATGATAATGTCAGAAATGAACCAATAGATGCGCTGTCTCCCATTACATCGCGCAAGCGTTTTGTGTTTCGGTTTACCTATACGCCTAGTCGGTTGTCTGTAGAATTATCTCTTTATAAATAGTAGGTATAGATTCGTTTCTTAACTGTATTTTTGGGCGAATGCAAACACGAGCGGATACCGCCGCAGATGCATGCTTCGGAAGTCCACCGCGGGCATCGAATCCGCGATCAAAAATCAATTGTCAACTGAGCATGTTAAAATTAGCATGCTAATTAATAGATCGTTGCAATAAACGTGCTACTAAGCGGCAATGCTCAACAGTAGAGCAGTTTCGTGATTCAAATTAACATTGGGGTTATTTTATATTATTATTTTATAAGAAAGTAGGTACCTAACCATTCCTTAAAGAATTTGTATTTTATTTCAGTCATGGAGATACTGCTTTATTGAGGAATTAATACAGCTGTTAAATAGTCCACTAAATAATGCAACGAGAAAATCTAGAAAATTAAATAAGTCCACTATCTTAAAATAAAATCAAAAAAAGAAATTTTAATTTTCTAAAAATGCAAATTAATACGTTAGTGTTTAGTGCTAGATTTGTGAGAAAATGTAAGTTACAGGTAACGAGAGTCTGAAAAACTTAATTGAAAATCTAATTGACTTTGTTTTCATGTATTTACAATAAGAAATTGCGGTATTTTTAGATACAAACTAATTAAGTCTCTTTTTTGTTGCCGAAGTTAAATTAAGAAAGTATAAGTGTGTAAGAAAGAATACCTACATAAACATTTCTTTTCAATTTGTTATTTCGTTTAATGCAAATAATATTGTCGATAAACTATGCACGCCCTTATTATTAACACTAGCGGCCGCCCGCGACTTCGTCCGCGTGGAAAAGTAACTTTTTACCCCCCTTTTAACCCCTTAGAACCCCCTTAATATTATTATGTTGATAGCCTATAGCCTTCCTCGATAAATGGACTATCCAACAAAAAAAGAATTATGCAAATCGCTCCAGTAGTTTCGGAGATTAGCGCGTTCAAACAAACAAACAAACAAACTCTTCAGCTTTATTATATTAGTATAGATTTCATCTGTAATTAATATTGATTAGGTACCTAATTAATTTAATATTTTTACGTTACTTTATAAGAACATTATAAATAAAAGCAATTACCTATGCACTATTCAATTCTTTTAGAGGAAAACCTAAGACAAGAATTATACGTTACTAGCGGCCGCCCGCGACTTCGTCCGCGTGGAAAAGTAACTTTTTTACCCCACTTTTAACCCCTTACAACCCTTTTTTCGCAATAAAAGTAGCCTATGTCCTTTCTCAGGGTCTAGACCATCTGTATACCAAATTTCATTCAAATCCGTTCAGTAGTTTTGGCGTGAAAGAGTAACAGACAGACAGACAGACAGACAGACAGACAGACAGACAGACAGAGTTACTTTCGCATTTATAATATTAGTATGGATTCCTACTCGATTTTTTTTGTCGATTAAGTAGGTACGTACACCTGTTTATTCAAAAAGAATAAGACGCAATTTTAATATTTGTCATTCATCATCATTTTAATACTGTTTTGTCCACATACCAAGCATAAACTCCGCCAGGGCTGCCAGATCGTATAATCGGATACAAAATATGTATAATCGATTGGTGTATTATATCCATGATCGTTTATATAATACGATACTATTATCAAAAATGGAATTTAGCACCCTTAGTAAGTTTCCGGAAAATCAACCATTGTTCGGTCTACTTGACGGTGACATAATATAAGTTTTGTTGATGTCTAATGTACCTTTAAATAAATAAATAGTGGCCTAATAAATACTTAGTTTTGGGACATAAGCTCCACTATGTACCAAAAGATGGCGCTGGACGTGTATTGGATCTCGCTAGTGTTAAGTTTATTCGATTTGTACAAAGTTTTGTTGATATCTATAAATTTTAGTCCTTTAACAATAGAATGGATGGATATAGAAAGAATGTATTTGCAGGAAGGCATTTTCAATTCCAGTTCAAACAATGATTGCGCAACATCATTTACACTGTAGTTATCGGCACGTGAGGCACATTAACAGTATGTTATCTACGAGAGTCTGACAAACACACTATCTGCTATCAGCTTGTAAACAATCTTTCAACAGCGGTTAGACAACTCGTTATTGTTATAAATAGCAATTAAAATAACATTCCTTATTGACTTTTCCCATCACTAGCTACGATGTTAGGTTATGTTTGTTAACAATAATGAAACGCATTTTGTAGTGGTAATACAACACAGTTTTACTCGCATCAATTCGTTCACAATGTACGCGAATCTATCTCAGAAGATTGACAGTTCAAATGTCAGACGCCACTAGGGATGTGTTACGCCTAGTGATGTTTTAGGACAGCGTTTCCCAAAAGCCGGGTCGCGACCCGGTGCCGGGTCACCAAAATGAAATAACCGTGTCGCGACATTTTCGCCTTATTTTAAAAACATGGGTAATACCTAACTTGGATTCCTTAGTAAAAAATAAAAAACAGCTGCATACTTCGCACTAACAAAATATTAGTACCGAGTACTAATAAACGTTTCTACTTTTATTAAATATATGTATTATTTAACCTCTTGAGTTTGAAAGTAGGTACTTAGTGGGTCACGAAGGGTCAGTGTGAAAATTACCGGGCCATGGCATAACAAAGTTTGGGAAACACTGTTTTAGTATGTAAATGACTTTTATGCGGTCATGCGTAATAAGATGGCGTCTATCAGAAAGCGGGTATTGGGGAGTCCCAATACCATTCTTCAGTTGTTCTCAGACCGATATCACAGTCCAACTTTACAGCACTGGGCCTCAGCCCTTAGGGGCGTTAGCTGTTGCATATATTAGGTTGCCCATTTTATTATACATGACATATTTTATTTTATTATTATTGACATACTTTAAATTCTAAAAAAAAAATTCGCATTTTAATTTACTTATTATTTATTTCATTGTAATTTTATTCAATCAGATTTAATTTATAATTTTGATTTTTTGATTTATGATTAGTTACTTAAATGTTTTGTTTTGATATTATTTGTAATGATGATGATATGACCAATCGGTTGAAATAAATGAATTTTATTTTATTTATTTATTTAGGGAGATCGATGTTATCCGGCGAACATTGTGATATTGGTAACGCAATTAATCATGGCTGCTCTATTGGGCGTGGCAATACGTGGCAAAAATTACCAACATTGGTCGCATCTCTATAATGTGTGTTATTTGTTGCTTTTCCGCAGCAGACTGGAGGTAAAATTCTCGTGCACTCGATATAATATCGAATTAGACATTGATATGAACGAATGTATCTATGGAATCCTCTTATTCCTCTTATATGTATGTAACTGTGGGAGAGCCACGCTTCGGCATGAATGGGCCGGCTCGACCGGAGTGATACCACTGCCTCACAGAAAACCGGCGTGAAGCAGCCCCAGTGCTGTGTTTCGCTCAGTGAGTGAGGGTACCGGAGGCCCACTCGGGGGGAAGGGGATAAAGGTTGGCAGCGCACATGTAACACCACTGGTGTTGCAAGTGTCCGTGGGCGGCGGCAATTGCTTACCATCAGTTGATCCGCCTGCTCGCCTGCTACCTATCACATAAAAAAAAAAATATATATATATATCGAGTGCACGAAAATTGGGCTCCTGGTCCGTTGTCGTTTATGTCGGAGAGTTCTGGATGTAGCGGATTACCGCATATCAGGCAATCCGTAAGTAACAGTATCACATTGCATTATCTTAACAACTTACTGCAGCGACTTTATTACAGCAGACAAATCTGATAACGTACCGGTTGTGTCCAAAACGGATCTGATAATCTGGCAAACAGTAAAATTTTACACATGTCATCTCTAACCAAGGCCATCGGAATCTTTGCTGATAACGAATACAAATGCCAACACTTGTTTAGCTTGTATGTGTGATAAAATTTCAAGTCTATGGTGGTCTTAATCTGATTTCTCTGAAATTTTGTTTTTTAGATTTTGTTGGCAGGAGGTGGCACAGGATCGACCAAGATGGAGGCTCTTATTATCGGAGGCCAAGACTCACTATGGGTCGGTGCGCCAACCTAGTTAGTTAGTAGATTTTATTGCTGCATTATCTATACCTACTATTTATAAAGAAATAAATTCTATAGACATTTCCAAATCGTATATACAAACGGAAAAGCTGAAACACTAGTGATGCAAGCAACGCCCAGCGCCATCTAATGGTACAAATTGTAACTAATGCCCCGAAAAGAAGTAAGGGCAGACCACTAATATAACACGAGTATTAGAAACGAAACTTAACGCGACGTTTCTTGTTGAGTACATTGTATTGTTATTAATAATGTCCCGTTAATTTCCGTTTTATTATATTACTAGTGGCCGCCCGCAACTTCGTTTGCGTGAACTTTATGACTCTTGGCTTAAAGATGAACAACTTGGAAAACCCCCTTTTCGCTCCATTAGGGGTTTAAGTTCGGAATATCCTTCCTATAGGATCTCATCCAAAAATGCTCATCACATTGACAATTTTTCCATTCCATTTCATTCCATATTTGTTATAGTGTAGCTGGGCTCTTAGAGGTCCAAACCAGATGTTCATGATCTTTGATTTTTTTTCATGGCATCATAAAACTGCTCATCAATATGAACATTTTTTGTTAAGGTGCCATTGACCTACCTCTTATAGTTTAGCTGGGCTGTTGTAGTTCTACATTAAGGAGCCTGGTCTTCAAAATGTAATATATCCTATAAGTTGCCCTGATATTACAGCTATACAATAAAAAAAGTTTCATTCGAATTGGTTCAGTAGTTTCCGAGATTAGCGCGAACAAACAGACAACAGACAAACAGATAAACAGACAAACAGACAAACAGACAAACAGACAAACAGACAGACAAAATTTTAAAAAATCATTGATTCATGTTCTGCTACTGTTTTTTTAGTCGTCCTAAGTTATTTTGAGATAATATCTTCAATGTACAGACACAGCTTTTTTACATTTTTATTATATGTATAGATAGTGGCCCGCCCGGACCGTAATTCAGAAATGAACCAATAGATGGCCGCTGTGTCCAATTACATCGCGCAAGCGTTTCGTGTTTTCGGTTTACCTGTAAGCCTTGTCGTTGTCTATTGAAGTTATCTCTTTATAAATAGTAAAGATAGATAGATATAGATAACTAGTTCTCTGAAATTTGAACATCACGATTATTGTACGTTTTCATAATAAGATTGAATGGGTTTTTATCATTGGTCTGCGCATAAACCATCCACGACAGCGTTATATAGTGAGAAGTGTCTCACTTCACTCATATCAGGTAGAGGTAGATATCGGCCAAAGATAGATAGTTGGCTTTTTAAAAAATATATAATTGTTATCGGTACTTTTTGCTGTCAGCTGCACTCATGCATACAAAAATTGTAGTTCGCGTGGCTATATATAAAACTACATGTAATCGATACGATAAGACAAAGAGGTACTTTTGATTTCAAAAACAAAAGATAATATTATAAAATTTCACGTGTTCTGCAACGCAATCTTTGATTACCTTTTTATTTTATCATTACAGTTTTATTACATTATACAAAATTTCGACTACGCAAAATCTCGCCAAATAGTAACTAATGATTTGAATATGTAACGGACACTCAAAGCTATAAACATTTATTTTACAGTTTTCTGGAAATACAGAAGTAAACTTATGTATATTTATTTTAGCTTTATAAATAAACTAGTGGCCCGCCCTTACTTCGCTTCGGGACCGTAATTCAGAAATGAACCAATAGATGGCGCTGTGTTTAATTACATCGCGCAAGCGTTTCGTGTTTTCGGTTTACCTATAAGCCTTGTCGTTGTCTATAGAAGTTATCTCTTTATAAATAGTAATAGAAGATAAATGTGTAAGAAGGAATTATACACCACAATAGAGGAAAGAAAATGTGATTAAGTACAGTCATCTACACACCAAGTTACCACAACCTGTAAAATTTCCTCAATTGATATTCAACCTAATGTGTATGACAGTAAGATGGGAGTCGACTGTAGAAGTTTTATATACTTTGATGTGTGGCTATACGTACAAGGAATTAAAGTTAGAGAACACTTCACCAGTAAGAGCAATGCTCTTATATAAGAAGAGGAAGGTATGTTTAGTATCAACCTATTAAATGTGTTTTCATTTTGTCGTTAGAATAGGTTAGGCACAAAATACAAATTGCTTGATTAGCTTATCAATCAACTATTGGGTTTTATGCAAATGCATAGAAAAAAAAAGTTGAGCAAATACTTCAGTTAGTCCATTTCCCAGAGCAAATGTTATACTTAATACTTTATCACGATGAGAATGATTATGATTGACGATTTATTTATATATTATTTTAAAAGATAAAGATAAAAAGATATTGGTTGTTCAATATGTTTTTAAACCTTTCGCGTTGCATTATACAAGTACTTCATATAAACGGGACTAAACGCGAGGAGATTTTATAAGTACATTCTAGCACTTTCGACTGCGTTACAACCAGCCATAGTCACAAGCGGACTGGTTTTCTGCGGAGACCTGACAGTTATGACTATCGTTATTCGCAAATCATAAACAGAGATTGCTTCAGAATACGTCTCTATCTGAACGTGAATCTACGTCTTTTAAAATTCGAAACGGTTTCCTTTCTATTCTACTACCTCAAATTCTGTTATCTTACAGCTAGGTATGTCGTCGATAAACTCAATTGACGCAATTAAAATAAATTATTTGTCGTTCTTTGTATAGGAATGTATTTTGCATGAAAATGTTCGTGAAATATATGCAAATGTAGCTGTTTACTCTATCCGTGTTATTGGCACCTGTGAGAATAATTATTAAAATCCGGAACAAATACATAAAGACAGTTAAAATTATTTTAACTTGACTTCGGCCCACGGGTAACTAAGAACTACTAACTCATAATACAAGATGTATCTGTAGACATTTACTTCCCTCTAACCACGTTTTATAGGCATCATTCTAAACAATAATTGTTCCACGACTGTTGGAATGTCAAACATTTTTTCGACTCCCAATACAAAGTGACCAAGTAGCCGTACACATTAAAGTAATCACTTACCATCAGGTGAACCGTCTGTTCGTCTGCCCCCTATCTCATAAAAAAAAAGTATACAAAACTGTCAAATTTCTTCAATCGACTGTCATCTTCGTGTCAAACATATTAGCTTGAAAATCAGTTGAGGAAAATTGACAGATTGTGGTAACCTGAATGTGTGGCTGCCTGTACATACAAAATCGGTAATATGACATGGTCATTTTTCAGTTTTTTCATGATCATGGTCGAACATATTTTTGATGAATTTCGAAAAGTCTCTGAACAATAATTGTTGTTCAAAATGTTTGGTAGAACACGTGGTTAAATGGATGTAAACGTTCACAGATACCTACACCCTGTAGAGCTGCGCAAGATCGTGACAACTGGCCACAATTTGTCGCTGAAAATTTTAAAAGTATGGCCCCCTACTTTTCTCTCTACCCTCTACGTTTTACGGACCGACTACAAAGAAGAGTCTTCGTATTGACTACGTAAAGAAGTTATGAAATTGAATCGAGGAAGTTAAAACCAAACCATCTGTTTACTTGCAAAAGGTGTACACACTTTGTTATTTCATTTGGTGTAGTAGAGTGATTGCAGTATAGTCGGCGTCAAGTCATTCCCACGCTGTGCAAAAATGGCACTTGTAGCTAAGACATAAGAACGGTATAAGGTCCAACAAGGGTAATTCCACGTGACGCTATATGTACACACTCCCGTCTTGTTGAACTTTCGCGGCTAGGGTTGCCAGAAGTCCGGATAAGGGCGGACTTAGTCCACTGTTTTTGCAGTCATCATCATTTCTGCGTATGATTCTCATATCTCATACTTGAATCTCACGGCCGCTTACCATCAGGCGGAGTGAGGTCATCTTGATTGTTCTCAATATAAAAAAAAACTCAGTTGCGGCCAAAGCCGCTGCTTCAGAGCACCAGGTACGCTTGGATCACGATTGAGGATATGGTCTGTGAATCACAATGAAATGACAGTCTTTGTTAGGGTTTCATACGCTTTATCTACTATATGGAAAGCAAGTGAACTAGCTATGACCTTGTTTAACATGACAGCGTGATCTACAAAGATGCTCGTAGCCGTACAGCCGGCAACAAGTCGAGTTGCAAAAATAGTACTTGTGTCTCGAACATAAGGACAGCCGTTCGTCTGGAAGGGGTAATTCCACGTAACGTCGTATGTACAAGCCGTTTTAATAATAATAAATTCACACAACATCTCATATATTTACCTGACTCCGTAGTAAATAGCTTAAACACTTGTGTTACAGTTATCAGACAACAGAAGATCACAAATATAATAGGAACTTAAATACATATATAACATCCGAAACTGAACAAACACGATTGGATCGAACCCAAGACCTTTGGCGTACGTGGCAAGGTTTACTACTAAATGCGCCATCCGGCCAGTCATACACAGCCTTGCCACAGGATCGTTTCGCTAGTGTAGGTAGGTACTTTTTGTCCGCGTTTAGTTGGTAACTCTGGTTACCCTTTTGGCGATGGAAGTGTTGGCAAGGCCACAATGTGGGTATATTGGTTTTATTAACGTGAGAAATGTTCAGAATATCAGTGATTTAATTGGCAAATTTTTCCAACACCGCAGTGGTTCAACTTGTTTGCAAGTTAAGAAGAACGTTGTAAGGGCGTCATTTTGCTAGTGGTGAGTTAATTTATATTTTAAAGATTAAAAGTTTAAATGTTTACTAGACATGCGATATTATTGAAAAATAAAAACAATGGAAAGCTGTACAAACATGTCTAGAGGTCGTAGAACCACCGAAACACCGAACACGATTATATGACGACTCGTTTAGCGAAATGGTTTGAACGCCGGTAGAAACGAGGAGACGCGGGTTCGATTGCCGAACGAACACACATTTTTGTTGTTGTGTCGGGTCTGGGCGCTTAGTTGCTTGTTTTTAAGTGAGTCTTTGTAATTCCTGGTTGCGTCCAAAGCTATCGCTTTGGAACCCGGGGTACGTCTAGACCAGTGGTTCTTAGCCGGTGGTCCGCGGACCACTGGTGGTCCCTGGAGGCATTCCAAGTGGTCCGCGAAGACATCGTAATAAACAAGTGACGTGACGTGATAAGTCAAGTCAACACAAAGTAAACGGCGCCGCACCGCATGTCAGAAGTGTGTGGTCCCTAATACGACAGAATTTTGTTAAAATGGTCCCTCATGACTTAAAGGTTAAGAACCACTGGTCTAGACCATTATTCAATATTTGAGGAGTCTGGTATATTACAATGAAGCGACTGCCGTCTCATCTTCCAATTCTTTAACAGGGGACCGCATAAATTGAATCATGGATGTTTCAAAACGATTGGATTGTGGCATGTTCCTCCTTTACTTTTTTAAATATTGATTATGGAGACAAGTAAAAACTCAAAAGCGTACGCGCAAGTGTGAAGCGTCCTCCGCATTTACTTTGTAGCGCGACCTCGCTGTATCTATGCAGCGGGTGCGTTTGAGCCGTATCTTTGGCTATGAGGTTTTTAAAAGAAAGTATTCTTTTTAAAACATTAACATTGTAGTATTATTTTGTTGTTAATAAAGAGATTGTACGGTTTGAATCACTAGGGAGACAAATATCTTGTTGTATAAAATATAGATATTGTACACATAAGGAATAAAGTACAAATACTTACTGTACCACTGCAGGGCAAACGCCTCCATCCTAGAAATCAAGTCATCCATACTATGATGGGTTTAGGCTTAATTACCACACTTGCCTAATGCGGATTGGTGATAACAAACCCGAGGTATGTTCGAAAAGTTCGAAACATACTTTTTGCTCGACCCGGGAATCGAACTCAGGACCCCCACATCAAGGCCCAGTACTTAAACCTCCAAACCAACGAGGCGTTATTAACCAAATAACAAAAACTCCAATAGGGTAAATTTTTAACCGACTTAAAAAAGGAGGAGGTTCTCAATTTGTATTTTTTAATTTTTTTTTCAACTCAAATGCACTATAAAAGATAGCTTCCATTAATCCACGAGGCCACATAGTAAGAGTGACGTCATCAAGCTTAGACACAAACAAGCCCCTTAGTATCTCTGCCACGTGGTGGGGGGCGACTGTCGGCCAACGACCCGCCTTACATAATTATGATTAATTGCAACCAACAATCTATAAACACTGTATTTTGTAACACGCCAACGACGTATGTACGTTTTCATAGACATGTGCACGAGGTATCGAAAACGAGCTCAGTGTGCCGAAAACGCGATCTCAGAGTGCCAAATACGAGCCCAAATACTTATGTGGTCAATCGGCAAAACACGCGCTTGGGGCACTGGGGCCCAAAAACATAAGCTCAAGGCAATTTATGTACCGTTTGTACAAAAATCACATGTTATTTGTAAAAGCAGCCAAGTAGTCATAACACACTCGATTTTATAAAAAGCGAGACTTGAGCTCATTGGACAGGGAACATATTGACCGAAAAATGTCGAGAGTATTTATTATAATATAATAAAATTACTAAGTATCTTCATTTAAGAACTTTACACAAAAAACCAAAATCTAAATCTGTTCATTTGTTCGGGAGCTACGATGCCATAGGCAGACTCACAGACACATATATACATACACGTCAATCTTATAGCGTCGTTTTTGCGTCGGGGGTTAAAAATAATAGAAGTCAGAACTCATGTCAAACAAATACTGTAGAGTTCATTGATCCCTTTAAATTGTCAAATGTAAACCCAGAATTATGATTTATTTATATTTGTTTACCATGAATGGTTTTACTTTTTATGCGATTGTCTTTTTTTTCCTATTTTTTCCAACTCTAAATGGAAAGCCTGTTTGTAAACTTCACAAAATTAGCTGTCGCTGTAAATCTTTTACCCAGCACAAACCGATATCTGTAGGTACCCATTTCACACATCGCAGTCATAAATAGCGTCTGACCAACCGAGGTTATTTCAATATCTAGTCAGCTGTTTGTCATATCGCGGCTCTTCGTGGCGTTTATCTGTTGTTTACGTTCTCGGCCAAGAGACGCAATGTCAGAGGTTTATTGAACATGCACCTATACGTGTCAAGCGCCAAAGTAAATGTGGTGCGTTAATTGTTACGGTTCCGTATGTACATTGTACGTATATGCATTAGAAATGAATCCAATTGGGACAGAGAACCAGAGTCACCGATATAGCCCACCGAATTATCAAACTGAGGGTGGCGTGGGCTGGTCACATTTGCCGGCAGAACTGACAACCGTGTGAGCCGTAAAGGTCCCTTGAGTGAGACCGTGACTCGGTAAGCGTAGGTGTTGGACGCCATGCGACAAGATGGGATGGTGACATCGAAAGGCTGGGCTGGATTGGGCTGGATGAGAGTGGTCGAAAATCGGGAGCGGTTGGCGTGCATTAGGGGAGACCTATGTCCAGCGTGGACAGTGTGGGTTGCTGATGATAATGTACATTGTTATTTTTGGCACTTAAATCCTGAATAACATTAATAAGTTTGGATTAAATGTATACTATAGAAAAATCTTGGAACTTAACTTTCTCGAAATTGTAAATCTCCGGCCAAGAGCTGCCAATGTCAAACTTAGATTCTATGTGTTAAGCGCCAAAGTAAAAGTGGTGCGTTAATTGGTACGGTTTCGTACGTACTTTAGCTATTTTTAGTCGTTTAAATCCTGGATAACCACGCCAGTCAGGAGAATAGCCAAACCTTGGTCAATCATAGTCATTGTATCCGGTCTATGTCTGCGGGCAAATTTGAGGTAGGTACCTTTTTTATATTATAGGAAGGCAAACAATGTAGCTGATGTATGGACATCAGCTACACCAGAAGGAGTGCGGAGGTACCTAAGGTAAATAACTACTTTGGTAACAGAACATTAAAGAAAAACCATTTCTATTGAACAGCTTGCCCGAGGACAGTTGCCAGGAACAAGATAAGAATATGATGTTTAAGAGAAAGCTTAAAAATGTTATTCCGCTAGCTTAGATCAGCATATAAGTTCATTACTTATTGTAGGTACTACTTGTAGGTAATACAGTTGGGATTAAATGAATACTTAGGTACTGTAATCTAGGAACATAACTCTCCAAAAACTGTAAATATCTTACTTATGTGCACTCTATACTCCAAACTGTAATTCAAGACCAAAATTTTTGGCATTATTTTTCTTATTAGGGCAGACTAAAAACTGTCAAGTTTCCATACATTGTTAAAATGTTGTGGGTAGAGATACCAAATGTTTTAACACCTGAAGTGCTACAAACGCAATACCATCTTTGAAAACTAAAAATTACGGATGGTTAAGTTGTTATTAAAGAGTCTTGTATTTACGTGAAAAGAAGTAAATATTTTTTTTTTTAATTAGGAATTATTTCTATAATTATTGTTTTTAGAAAAAAGGGGTATACTATGGTACGATCATTTTATTGCAGTAGCAACATTGGAGTAGATTTTTTGGTCTTGAATTCCAGTTTTGGGTATAGAGGGCTTTATCAAATAAATATCTTAAAAAAACACAAAAAAATCATAGACGTTGTTATAAGTAAATGATGCTAAGTATAGCCTTAAGTTGCAGATACAAGTCGAGCATTGACGCCTAGATAAATAGTTATCTGTTTGCCCTCCACACGTTTGCGAATACTACGCCTCAGTGGCACTACGCAACTACTATAATTTCGCTAATAACCCGCGATAAGGCGAAACTACACATAATCACACAGTCAGCGTTCAAGGTCACGCGACAATTTCGCTGGTTGAACAGAGCCGGATTAGCTGGATAGCGGGGGCAGAAAATTATATGGGCCCTGTGCCACCAGTACACAGATTAGTAGCAGCAGCCTAAATCGCATTAACATGGAGAGCCATGCTTCGGCATGAATGGGCCGGCTCGTCCGGAGTAATACGTCCTCGCAGAAAACCGGCGTGAAGCAGTGCATGCGCTGTGTTTCGCTGCGTGAGTGAGCAGGGGAAGGGCGGTTAAAAGGTAAGCAGCACACTTGTGAGACCACTGGTGTTGCAGGTGTCCATGGGCGGCAGTAATCGCTTACCATTAGGTGATCCGTCGGGTCGTCTGCCACTTATATCATAAAAAAAATCGCATAACATTCTTCTTCGGCCTCATCGGCGCTTTCCATCAGGTGCGATTGTGGTCAAGCAGACTAAACACATACTTACTACGGTGCGGTATCGTAGAGTAGGGGAGAGGGTGGTAAGATGGGGTACTTAAGCTTTGAAGGTTAATAATACAAAAAAAACACAGTGAAACAATCGTATTATTTTTTTTTCGTAACCACTAATTAATATTATTTTAATATTTGGTGTCTTTAGAAGCTTTTGGTTACACATTTATAAGGAAAAAAAATAAAATTCAAAAAAGGTGTTTTGCCCCGTCTTGCCCCATGGTGCTGGTAAGATGGGGTACCCCCTTGAGATAAGGTGGAGTATGAGAATGACCACAGAGAAAGATGATTATTTGAGCTAGCAGAACTCGCAGACATGGGTGGCTTCATCATCATTATCATCTATTCCTGCGCAGCTATAAGACCATTTTCCACATGATGAGCATGATATCGACCGTTCAATGGAACGGAATACACATCCTCACAAACATCCATGGTGTTACTCCTCTACTTCACTTTCATCTTCAGATAATGAGACTCTTCATCGTTTTGCAATTTTCGCTGGTCGGCTATTTTTCTTAGTTTTTTTATTATGAGCTACCCCATCTTGCCTGCAGAGCCATTTTTTAAAAACAAATAAACAAAAAATAAATAGTCCAACAATCATAAGGAAACACAATACCTACCTTATTATAGGGTACTTTATGCGTCAATTACTGCAACATCTAACCAGCTAACGTTATTTAACAAATTACAGTCACGTGTCAAACGAAAAGAAAATATGATAAGCAACTTGCAGTAAAACACTTTTTTTAAATTTTTTTCGACCCTGTGCACCTGTGAGCTACCAAACACCGGGTGACTGACAAGTGTCATGGAGGTGCGTCGAACGATGAAACAACAAGTGTAATTAGTCAACTAGAACTATGAATTTCGCTGGGTACCCCGTCTTACCCGCTACCCCGTCTTACCTCCCTCTCCCCTATTTTTCTGCTTCCCGGGCGGCTCATTTCCACTCCGGGTACTATTTTCTTGGTCGATCCCCCCTTCCAAAGATGATATTACCACACCTAAACCCAAGATGTGCTTCTCCGTCGCCAGGATGAAGCCTAGATTTTGCCGCTCCCAATACTCTATCGGCATTGAGTGGCGTAAATAGATTAGTGGCAGTCATTAATTAATCAAACGATACCGTTCCATCAAACGTCGACCAACGATGGCGTGGCGAGAGCAGTAAGAACCTCGAAACTACCATTTGCACCAACCTGCACTCTTGTAACAAACAAGAATATTTGCCGCATCCAAAGAAAAGAGACGCACATCGCGTATGAAAAAGACAGGGAACAAAGATTCGGTTGTAAATTAAAAGTGAAGGGGGGTGAAGCAGGCTTCAGGTTTTTTCACAGAACAGGTTAGAACAGGTTCTAGCTTACTATTGCTACGGGCCCCGCGATTGCTTAATCCGGCCCTGATGTCGAGCGTCCTTCAAAACCATACGAGTAATGGTAACTCAGTGGATTGGAACGTCGAGAAGGCTTCCGAATGGAAGTTCGGAGGTTCAAATCTAAGCACCGGGTTTTATGTCTATATATCTATTTTCACCACAAGCCAAGATCCGACGGCAGTCGCTTCATTTTAGACTCCCCAATCCTGATTCACGGTTCACCCTGGGCGCCAATGCGTCAGCTTTGGACGTAATCGGAATGTGCACATACATTAAACATTTTTAGTAGACATGCAAAATGTAGTAGGTAGTCTTTATGTCTATTAAAATAAAGGTAAATATTTTTACTTCAGTGACAATTAAAGTTTAACTAGCATCTCTGAGTGTGGTATTTTACACTTTAATAATAAATCTGACATACCTATTAATATTAATATAATATACTATAAACATAATATATACCTATTAATAATATAATATTACTTTAAAATTTCTATGACTTTACTAATACTTAATTGTATGTGTTTTCTAATAAGATAAACTAATTGATTTATAAAACTACAATATTAAATAAAAACGGATGATAATAATGAATGATACCTGACGAACTGTCCATCGCACATTAGCAAATGTATCTATTAAGTTAGTTTGTGTTAGCTATGGCCAAGAGGGTAACATGAGTACTGGATTATGTTTTACCACCTGTATTGTAACATTCATGAAAGCAATAAACACCTTGACTTTGACTTTGACTTTGGTACAGTCAGCCCACGCATCAGGTTACCACAAACTGTCAAATATCCTCAATTGATATTCAACATAATGTGTTTTGCAGTAAGATGAGAGTTGATTGAAGAAATTTGACAGTTTTGTATACTTTGATGTGTGGCTGTACGTACTTACTATTCAATTTATTACTAAAGTATCAAGCTTCAAACTAAGTACCTACGTTCGAACAAAAATTTCGCGCTGTTTTGTATTTTTTTTGACACCGAATATATGCGACTCACCGCAAGTGGTTGATAAGTAGAGGTAGGTATTAAAGTACGCTAGAGCGGCACAACAAAACTATCTATAATTTTACTAATGACTCTTATTTAGTACGGCGATAAGAGTAATCCCAAATTACACGAGCGAATCAAGGGCGCGACAATATCCATCAAAGCCACTGACGATAAAAGCGGGGTAATTACGACTCTATTGCTCGAGGATAAAGGTCAAGTTAGCTTAGGTTAGGGTTACCACTTGCCCGTTTTCAAATAGGTTGAAAATATTTTTTTGTAATGTCGACTAGTGCCGCGTCCTTACTCTGATTCGCGGCTTAATTTTGCCATTCAAAAATACAAACAGATGGAACTAAGTATCGAGTACATCGCGCACCACATCGTTTCACCACACCTGACTTTTTACAGAGAGGTACCATCAATATTGACCTGACTCTGTACAAAGTAGCATAAGCACTGTTGTTACAAACAACAGAGGAAACCGAAATATCATACTATTTATATTTATTACATCCAGACACTGAAAAAACAAGTATTTATCACTAAAATATTTGTCCAGGGTGGGAATTAGCAAACTGAAGTGGTAGTGGGCTGGTCACATTAGCCGCAGAACTGACAACCGTTGGAGCCGTAAAGTCCTTGGGTGGAGACCGTGACTCGGTAAGCGTAGTGTTGGAAGCCCTGCGACAAGATGGGATGATGACATTCTAAGGCTGGCTGGAGTGGGCTGGATGAAAGTGGCTGAAAATCGGGAGCGGTGGCGGGCGTTAGGGGAGACCTATGTCCAGCAGTGGACGAGTGTGGGTTGCTGATGGGGATCGTCGTGGGATAGAGATCTAAAAAGCCTTCGGTTATAAAAAACTCTAAAATACTAAAATGTTGACGACCCTAACCGCCGCCCAACCTTGGGCAAGGCGTCGCCTTACGACGAAAGTTGATCTGAAAGCAGTCCGCACAGACAATGTGGAGTGGTGTGATATGTCGAGGCCGTACCTTTTTTGTGTTGTTTAACACGGGGCCGAAAACTAGTCCGGGGCCCTTTGGTGATGTGATTCTAGTACTTTTTTTACGGCACTGATGACAGATCTTGCAAGCGTTACATACAATAGTGTGTATACTGTGGGAGAGCCACGCTTTGGCACGAATGGGCCGGCTCGACCGTAGCGATACCACGGGGCCGAAAACTAGTCCGCAGCCCTTTGGTATGTGATTCTCGCACTTTTTTTACGGCACTGATGACAGATCTCGTTAAGAATACATTCACACAAGTATTTTTTTTTTTATTGTGATAGGTAGCAGACGAGCAGGCGGATCACCTGATGGTAAACAATTGCCGCCGCCCATGGACACATGCAACACCAGTGGAAGTACCGTGGGAGAGCAAAACTTCGGCATGAATGGGCAGGCTCGACTGTAGTAATGCCACGGCCTCAGAAGACTAGCGTGAAGCGGCTGTGTTTCGTCGAGTCGTGAGGGGGAAAGGCAGGTGTCTATCAGGTAATCTGTCTGCTCGTCTGCCACGTATCGCATAAACATTGGATCAATCATTCATACTAATCGATCTTAAAATACATCTAATCCGTATTGATTGATATCTTTTAGTATAAATTGAAAACAACATTTTGTTAATTTCGGAAATTCCCATTTCATATATTAAAAGATACTTTATCAATATCTTTAAATAGACTAGTGGTTCGCCCTCACTTTGTTTCGGAAAATTAGTTTCAAAGTTTGCCAAAAGATGGCGCTGGGCGTTGATTACATCGCGCAAGTTGGTTTACCTAAATTAAGCCTTGACGTTGTCTGTACAATCTACCTCTTTATAAATAGTCCAGATAATGTAATACTGTGAGCCAGTTTCTTTATTATAAATTCATAATTGAATATTAATAGTTCTCTGATTAAAATATTTTGCTTTTTAAAACTAGTAATTACGGCGAGGAAATTACTTTGTCACTCAATATGTGTTAAGTAATTTATCGGTTTTTAATGGTAGGTATTCTATATTAAATATTTCGAAGAAATAGAAGCGGAACTTGTTCTTAGGTATTTTGATCAAATTTTATACACGAGAATTGCCCCCTCTGGGTCTACTCGGTAGAAATCGACTTTCAGCGGTAGCTTACATAATGTTTGACATTCATTAATGTTTTATATGGACTAAGCTATGACTTAGGGACCTTCAAGAGAAGAGCGTACTCCTTTTTCAAAGACTGTTAAAAATTTAACTGTGGGAGAGCCACCCTTCGGCATGAATGGGCCGGCTCGACCGGAGTGATACCACTGCCTCACAGAAAACCGGCGTGAAGCAGCCCCTGTGCTGTGTTTCGCTGAGTGAGTGAGGGTACCGGAGGCCCACTCGGCGGGGAAGGGGATAAAAGGTTGGCAGCGCACTTGTAACTCCACTGGTGTTGGAAGTGTCCATGGGCGGCGGCAATTGCTTACCATCAGGTTATCTGCATGCTCGCCTGCTACCTATCACAAAAAAATAAAAAAAAAGGCCAGCTACGCATCAGCGACCTCAGATCTCGCAGATGTTGATAGGCGGCGGTGTTTACTTACCAACAGGTGACCCGCTTGCTCGTCTGCCGCCTCTTGTATATAAAAAAATCTATTTCTCCTAACGACACGATACAATATAGAAAGTAATATTAAAGTAAGTAAAACAACGCATTAAATCATCGTAAAACGAGAATAAGAAGAGTTGAATCATACTTACAAACCCATTACATATGTGTATACTATGCATGTCACTTGACTTTGCTTGGGTTAAAATGTATTTTTTTATGCGCCTGACTATGCGTTGTTAGTACAACGACAGACCAATGTAATTTAATATAAGCTTGCACTGTGCCTATTAAAAGATTTTTCACGCGATTTGCGATTTCTGTACCTGATGGCAGACGAGCATTCACCTAATGGAAAACATTTGCCCTGCCCATGGACACCCGAAACTCCGCTGGAGTCATAAATGCGCTGCCAAACTTTCCCCCGTTTGCCATTCCTCCCGAATTGGGCTTCCGAAACCATCATATTTTCGGCGCAAGCGTTGCATCACGCTGGTTGATTAAGCCTGTGGTATCACTTCAATTGAGCCGACCCATGTCAAAGAAATGCTCTCCCACGATCTATGTACACGATTGGTGGCAATCACCTACCATCAGGGATCCGTCTGCTTATCTGTTCCTACCTTATTCTCCTACCTTCGTGTCGACTAAACTCGTTGCTAAGGATCGTGATCTCGACCAATCACATCCTCTTGGACACTATCTTCGACGGTGAAGTGCCAATACCTGCTATCTAACATAGGTTTTTCAAGAAAATCACTTCGTTATGCCAACGGCATTAAGGTCGATTTCATATGCTTGTCCTATCTTCAGCGGTGTCGCAGACTAAAGAGTTCCTGCACCCATCATAAAAATAAATCTACATGTAGATACTACCAACAAAAATCAGTGTCAAAGAAAGTCCAGATTTCATTGATTTGAAACCAAACGATCACCATCCACTTTCTATTTTTTAAGACGTGCCAAAAACACTGCGTAATATACAATTGTATAACAAAATCTACGCAAATAATGCATACGCGTAAATAACCGTACAGAATGCCTATCCGAGTAGTCATAAACAGATCATTCACGTGACATATTAAGACTTTTAAACATAAAAAAATGACAGAAGTAGACCACTATTCCATTTTGAAAAACGACTCTAAATTGTTATTAATAGAGTTGTATTTATAAATGCCAGCGGTGAAGTTTGAGCTACTCTATATTTGAAGGATTGCGGGCGATTTGCCAAAGAAACCACGTGAAGTCGGGAACGGTATATGTACATTAATGTCGAATAGTACGATTGTTTTAAATAGTACCTATACAAGATTTTAATAGGAACATTGACACCATATATGAACAATGTATACATAACATTTATTCTAAACAAGTTTCTATAAACTTGAGCGTAAAAAATGTAAAACTTTAATTGTGAAGATTATGGAGACGAAAGAAACAGATCCAGATAGGTACAAAAGATAAATATTTTACAATAATGATTCCTTTATAACTGATGATAATTGCAATGATAAAAGTTAATATAACCGCTTACCGAGGTTTTAAAAAAATTACCACCCCGAGATGACAAAAATGACTAGGATGCCCTGCTGCGTCTTTCCATTCTGTACAAGGCCAGAACGCAGGGGTGTGTAACTAATCGCGTATAGATTGGAAATCCACTTTTTTACTAAGGTTTTCCAATCTATACCAGGCTAGAACGCACATAATCGCGTATACTTCGTAGTCACAAAACTTAACTAGCTTGTTCCAAAATATACAGTGCCAGAACGCATACGGACTAATCGTGTATAATTTGGAGTAAGCGCGCAAATGTTTAGATTCCAATCTATACGCGAGCAGTTCCAATTCGTATTTGTAAAAGTAGAAAATCTTTCAATTAATGCCTTACAAAATCCAGAATAATCTTCATTATATTCTCCCAACTTGCACTTGATGATCAATTTAAAATTTTCCGACACCATTTTTCACGTTTTAAATAACTATTTCAGTGTATTTACCATATATTTGTAACTAGTGGCCGCCCGCAACTTCGTTATGACTCTTGACTTAAAGATGATTATTTAAATAGTAGAAGTAGATAGGGCCAAGGAATCACGTAGTCCCATCACCAAACTTGGAACCCCCTTTAAGTTCGAAATATCCTTCCTTATCGGATCTCATCCAAAAATGCTCATCACAATTTGACAATTTTGCATTCCATTTCATCCCATATTTGTTATGGTGTAGCTGGGCTCTTAGAGTTCTACACCAGGTGTTCCATGATCTTTGATTTTGTTCATGTCATCAAATAATGCTGATCAATCTAAACAACTTTTGTTAAGGTGCCATTGACCTACCTCTTATAGTTTAGCTGGGCTATTGTGGTTAGTACATACAACAACCACATCAAGTAGCCTGGTCTTCAAAATAAAATATATCCTATAAGTTGCCCTGATATTACAGCTATACAATAAAAAAAGTTTCATTCGAATTGGTTGAGTAGTTTCCGAGATTAGCGCGAACAAACAGACAAAAATCATTGATTCATGTTCTGTTACTGTAGTCATCCTAAGTTATTTTGAGATGAAATATCTTCATTGTACAGACACAACTTTTTTACAATGCAGAAACAATAATAAGCTAGGTACTAAGCTAAATCAGCTGTTTCATACATTCTCCTATACTCATATTTTGGCAGTGAACGGTATATGTTTGCACCCTTAAGTATCACTTATCGTTATTTTTTTTACGCCTTGTATAAAGCGTTGGGAGGCCCTTGCCCTTCAGATGGGACACTTGAGCTCATAATAAATATTAAGATCTTTTAAACTCTTGTAAGGCGTAAATGATGTAGTATAGTTTGGAACCAGGACGCACGTAATCACGTTACAAACTATACACGAGCAGTACGCAAAATTCGTGTATACTTTGTAATCGCACATTTAAAAACATTATTACAATATATACACGACCAGTTTCCTATGGATGCGTTCTGGCCTTGTATAGATTGGAAAGACGCTGCCCTGCTCTATGTTTCAATCTGAATAAATCAAATCAATTATTTCTTAAAACAAACCTATATAAGCAATCAACTCTAATAAAAAAATACCTTTGTACAAAACAATGATGATGACATTTTTAATGATGATCAAGATCAACTATTGATAATTGAAATTTTGAGAGATCCTTGTTTTGCAGTTGGAGACGGCCAACGATGATAAACAACTAGTGAAAGAAACTTGTAGGCATCTAAAGATGATGTATTGTTTTATTTATTTGTACTATCTTCAAACCGAGCGACCAACTTGACAGCAATTAATTCAAGATAATATTAATTGTTGTTTCTCGCACCGATGTGATATTGTTTTCATTTTTAAATTAACGACTTACCTACCTTTTGTTTCTACCTCAATTCCGAGTGGGATATCCAATGGGAATAAAGTAGGCTTTTAGAATTGTTTTTATGACCAACGTCTTGTTGATCTAGTGGTTTAACCCTTAACCAGGCAACTAGACATATTTTTTTTCATTGGTTTTCAACCTTATCATAACTGCATAAAGTTCAAAATCTAGTGGTCTCATATGGTACATAGCCTGGTTAATGGTTAAGTACCGGGTCATGATCTAGGGTTCTGAGTTCAATTCCCAGGTCGAGCAAAAAGTATGTTTCGAATTTTTTGAACATAGCTCGAATTTTTGTGATCTCCAATTTGCATTTGGCAAACCTGGTGATTAAGCCTGATCTGTAATAGCGATGACTTGATTTTTATGATGGAGGCCTTAGCTTAGAGCGTTTTATGGCGAGATTTGTTAACTCAGGCTTTCTTTAGTGGTTGCTAAACCCCTGTGATGTAAGGCGCCTACAACACAAATGCTGGCTAACTCCACAAGAGATCGTCACTTGTCTTGTTCCAAGCTATTAGCTAATATTTGTCTATGTCCGTATGCCTTGTGTCTGCTGATGAACTTTTTTCGCACAATGCACGAGACAGATTTAACCGGCGGTTATTTTTGTCGCATTGTGCGCTATTCGGCGCCTGCTATCGCGGTCGCGTGTTGCTAAGCGCCCGCGCATCTCAGCTCACATAAATTAGATGCAACTCTATTACCATGCGCATTAGTTACGCTTACTTAATTCGGATTGGTGATCACAAACCAGAGTAATGTTCGAAAAATTCGAAACATGCTTTTTGCTCGAATATCTCTGCTCGACAAATAAGTAGGTACCCTAAATATATATTTTTAGGTATTTTTTATAGTGCTCAATGTAAATATATGTAACAGAATGTTTGTGTCGGGTTGTGATGTCCAAAATAATAAATATTTCTATTCTTTTTTTATTTATTTTTTTATGTTATAGGTAGCAGACGAGCAGGCGGATCACCTGATGGTAAGCAATCGCCGCCGCTCATAGACACTTGCAACACCAGTGGAGTTACAAGTGCGCTGCCAACCTTGTATCCCCTTCCCCCCGGGTGGGCCTCCGGTACCCTCACTCATTCTATTCTATTCTCTGAGATCACAGCTCGTAACTTAAACCACTAGCCCAACGGGGCGTTAAGATCTTTTTACTTTTTACATGCCATATCTATACTATTAATAAAGAGGTAACGTCTCGGCCTGTGACTGACTGACTGACTGACTGACTGACTGATCTATCAACGCACAGCCAAAACTACTGGACCTAAAATCATTAAATTTGAAACATAGGTACTTCTTACTATGTAGGCGCGCACTAAGAAGGGGTTTTGCGAAATTCACCCCCTAAAGGGGTGAAATGGGGGATTTACGTTAGTATGAAAGTCTTTCAATTTTGATGTTAGAGATTTGAAAATGTGGATTATGGTTGTTTATCAAAAATAAAAATTGACCTGTTTTAGTTTTTTTTTTAATTTAAGCCATAAAGGGGTGAAATGGGGGTTAAAATAATGTATGGGAGATTTATTATTTTTAAAGCTAGAGTCTTGAAAATTGGTATTTGGGTTTTCCATACAAATTAAATGAAAGTAATTTCAGCATTTTTTTTTCTTCAGCTTACAAAGGGGTGAAAGGGGGTTAAAACGTCGTAAGGAAAATTCGTCATTTTTAAAGCTAGAGCTTTGAAAATTGGTATTTGGGCTTTGCATGCAAATGTAAAGAAATTGAATTCGGCATTTTTTTCTTCAACCTAAAAAGGGGAGAAAGGGGGATAAAACGCCGTATTGTCAATTTTAAAGCTAGATTCTTGAAACTTGGTATTTGGGCTTTGCATACAAATGTAATGAAAGTGAATTCGTTATTTTTTTCTTCAACCTAAAAAGGGGGGGAAAGGGGGTTGAAACGAAGTATTGTCATTTTTTGAAGCTAGAATCTTGAAAATTGGTAGGTATTTAGGCTTTGCATATAAATTTTATAAAAGTCCCCACCTATAGGGGTGAACGGGGGAACTGATTAAATTTGACAAAGTAAAGTTATAGAGTTTCCAGCATTTTCTAAATCGAATCTTTTTGAGATTCCTTCATTAAGGTTTACGATCACCAAAATTATCAATCCTATAAGTATCAGTAAAACTTCTTTTTGCTAATTACTTTGATTGTTGTGAATTCTACTTCGTTCAAAAAATTAAAATACCGAAGCGAAGCGAGGGCGGGCCACTAGTTAATTAAATTAAAATAAATTAGTTCTGCTCATATTTTCCATCAAACTGTAATGGAAGGGAGCACCTCATTAAGAAATTTATCAAAGCAAAAATATTACTTAAATATTAAGTCAGCTTGATTAGAAGGAAGGATCTTAAATTAGATTATCGTCTACTTACTACTCGGTGTCTTGAATTAGTATCGTCTCTCTCTTTCATCATTTACCTGTAAAAAAAAGAACATGTTATAAAAACTATTTTGTAATATTTCTATCTACGTTACTGGCTTAAATTATTTTGAACTACGAACACTATTTTTAACCGACATCAAAAAGGAGTGTTCTTAATTCAACCGTATATTTTTTGGTATCGACGCAGGACATTTATGGTGCACAAGTGTGTGCGCAAATAAAGGTGCACTCTATTTCTTTATCCTCATGCTATATTTCCTACCCTCATATCTCGATTGAACACCAATGTGACACGACCGAAGAGGGATTGGTGGGACCAACGTCTTAACGTGCTTTCCGAGGCACGGGGGAACAAAACTGTCAACTTCAAGATTTCGGATTGACACTGAGAATTGCTGGACAGAAAAGCTGGCTTTCTGCCTCGAACTACAAACCTATGGAATGAACTGTCACCAGCGGTATTTCCGAACCGATACGACCTACAAACCTTCAAATAGCGAGCGTATTCCTTCTTAAAAGGTCGGCAGCGCATTTGCGACTCCTCTGGTGTTGCATGGGTGTAATCGCTCACCATCAGGTGATCCGTCTGTTCGTCTGCCCCCTATCTCAATAAAAAAAAGCTCAGGTACAAATTTTGGCCCCATCCGGGGATCGAACCCGGGACCCCAAGCGCAGCCATCGCTTTATGCCGTAGCACGTCTGCCCCAGTAGTTAATATAACCACTTACTAGCTAGTAACATCGTCTTAGCTGGCTACGCCTATGAGTTAGAGTTCAATTTTCAAAAATGGCGATTTCCATTCCAAGTTATTTCCTAAACGGAAAACCCCTCAACAAAACGCAGTTAATAAACGAGCTCTCCTAACGAGTGATTTCTTTGTGAAGGGAATTTAATCATCCAAATTAAATTCGTGCAAAACGTCGGATTAATTCCGTCTCAGACAACTCAGAGTTAATTAATAATTATAAAAGGCCTACTAGAGGACCGGACAACGGCGGGCCAAAGTTCTGTCAAATTAATTTAGTTACGCCATAGAGTTAATAAAGGCAGTGGCTTCGCGATTCTCTGATTCGACAAGTGGGCTGAATCGATATTTTTTTAATTAAATCTGCCACAGAGTAAAGAATAGTCACAGCAGTACTATAAATGTAATGCTATGAAATTGCAGTTGTCTGTGGAAAATAGCTTTTAGCGATAGGAAAGCCGAAACTGTAAACCATGATATCGGTGAACTGCCCAATTCAGAGTCACTTATACTTATAGTCTTATTTTAATACAGATAAGGAATATCCATAATATAGATAGATAAAATACGAAAAGCATTAATGTAAAATAACGTCCCTGAGTGCGACAGTCAGTCACACAAAACATTTTTATACATATCTCAAAAATCTCGATATAACGGACCAGCACTTAAATAACTAAGACCAACTGGGTTTTACTGGTATACCTACGTCAACTTTAACTTACTTAAAAAATATTGATACTTATTTTTCAACGCATAAAGACTATTCGTAATTAAGATAATGAACATTAAGGTTAAATGACGTCTCAGAGAGCTACAGTAAAATATCTAGATTTCCATGAGGCAATTATACCATTCTCCTCAGTTGTAAACCCTATTTAATTTTAGACTCCCAACAGCTCAAATTTAAATGAGAGTGAAGCCCTAACGAGCGTTAATGACGTCATTATCATTAACATAAAACATAATTCATTCACTGAAATGCGAAAACAATAGTGGACCAGAAACAATTACCCTGAGTTTAAAAATAGACCTTCGCTTTAAGTTCAGAGGTAAAAGGGCGCTAGAAGTGATTTAGAGTTCTGCAGTGAAATCTGTAAAGGATTTTTAAATTGTAGCTGTACAAAGCAAACAAGCAAGCGATTCGTCATTATTCCGGTAGATGTCACTATGCATATTTACAGCGAGCAAGCTATGTGTCACCAGGATTAATCACCATAAAAGGCATTCAGTCAGATCTTTTCGAATCATACTTCCACCCATTGTATAAATTCTGATGAACACAATAAGGTGGCTAGGTGGCGGTGCCCAATCGCGGAGGCTTCGGGTTTAGTTCCCGGGTAGAATTTCTTAAAATGCTGGATAGTATAATGAATATGAGATGTGTAAAAGCTAATTAGGAAATCAATTTCAAAACAAAATTAGATGGCTTAATACTGCATTGGCAGGGTATTACGTTTGATAATGATTTGATGATAAATCTATGCATGTAGGTAGTGTTAATCTGTTCAAAACCATGAAAGAAGTAACTATGAGTATCATTCATAATTTATCGGGAAGAAAAGCCCAGGGATAATGGATAATGCTCTATTTTTTTCTAATAATTTATAAACTTGATTGTCATAATCATACCTGCAGCAATAATGTGGTGGTAGTACCAGACAATTTATTTTTTATTTTTGCTTATCTAGACTATATCTATCTATCTAACTAGACGATATAGTCAAACTCAAATAAAACGAACATTTATATTCAACCGGCTGCGGAACATATAAGTTACTCACCCGGCTCGCACTTGACCGCTGTAGAAGTTAAACACGCCATTCACAAGCTCATTCATAATATTGCAATTCCATTCATAAGTTCTGTATTTATGTCGCGAGTGATGTAGGACGCCCACACAGACGGCCATACAATTTATTGTATGACAGGTGATTTATTTTTGTCGGCAGCTTGCACCTGTGGTATCAGCTATGAATTGCCCTGTTGCAGAACTATAAGAATAACTGTAAAGGACTGCCGCCATCCATAACGTGGTGACCCAAAAGCCTTTTAAATGGCAAAAAATATTGGTTTTTTAAAGTGTCTGCTGGGTCTTTCGACGATAAACATCCGCAACACTAGTAGAGTTAAAAGTGCGCTGCTAGCCTTTTAACCCCCAAAACCCCTCACTCACTCAGCGAAACAGCACAGGCGCTGCTTCACGCCGATCTTTTGTGAGACCGTGGTAAGTATTCTTCAGGCTAACATTGCGTATACATACTGGAAAATGTGCAATGTTATTTAATTTTCATTGAATTAATACCAAAATCATATTAGTTCAATATCAAATGGAAATTTTGCTACATTACATAGCAACGTGATGACAAGGCAAAAGCACCATTCATAAATGCATATTAAGGTCGATATCTTATCGCTATCAAACGAATTCATTAAGTTGATAAAATTTTCATAACAATAATAACATTTTGCCGTTTCCGTCAAAACATTAATATTAAAAACGTGACTCGACTTTGTAATATAATAATATTTATAGTGTATTGGAACGTGGATGAGAAGTTTTTTTCTATTTTGTTATATTTCTGTACGAATTCTAAATGCGGTTCACGAGATAAGTACATCTCTTACAAATTTCAACAATATAGCTCATATAGTTTTGGAAAAAAAAATTACCGTAGCCTACGGACGGACAGATATACATGACGAATCTGTAAGGGTTAACAAGAAAAAAATCAAAATAACAACTCTTTAGAATGTGCTTTAGATGTTTACATGTGCGCTGAAATTGCGCGCCACTGAAACTGTTTTAGTTACTGAAAAATGAACTTTATTCAAAGGTAACAATGGTATAATTTCATTTGCAGTTTATCTTTTTAAATATGGATCAGGGAAATAAGTGAAAAACGCGTATAGTTTGCTCTGACCGAATTAAAAATAACGGTCGTCTGCTTCCTTATGGCTTTCCATAAATTTAAGTTTTTTTTTAAAACGTTTGTTTACTAGTTTTGTGGTGACGAATCTTAGTTTATATTGTGTCACGGGGAATTTTGTTCTCATAGCTAATAATATTCCATTGTTCAAGGGCGTATGTAAATAAAATAGATAATAGAGACACAATTCACAACTTAAGATCTAGACATTACCGAAATTTAATGTACAGTGGCCAGCACATCAAGTTACTACAATCTGTCAAATTTCCTCAGTTGATATTGAACCAAACACGTTTGACATAAAAGTGAGGTTCGATTGAAGAAATTTGACACATTGGTAACTTGATGAGCAGGCCACCGTACATAAGTACAATGTTTATTGTTTTTTTTAAAAAATCCATTTTTTTTAAAACCGTTTGGCCCCGAATTCCCACACTAACACAAATGTTTTGTTGATGAAACATATATTGTGTTCGATCTAGGTGCTTATGGTTCCGCCGTTGTTTCTGGTTTCCATAGCACAAGGGAAAACCTTTAGTTTAGGACCAGGCCAATCTATGTGCTGTTTTTACTGAGAGCCTTTTATTATTTACTGAGAATTGCATATTTTTTCTGAAATAAACTTAGACACAGTCGACTCCAAAAATATGAAGATATACACATTACGACCTTGTCACAATAAATAATATAAGAAAGTAGAACGACCTCTACTTTCTTAATGTATTGTGACAAAGTCCTAAAGTGGATACATATTTTTGGAGACGACTTTACCAATTTTTGGCGTGATCGGGGGTTCCAATTCGGCATCTTAAGTGCAGCCGTCGCTTTTAAAGTGCGACCCACTACTTACATCTATGTTAGTAAAGGTAAACGAATCGATATTTTGCACCCACCTCCTCAGAGCGACATTGCGCATTGCATCGACCCCTGACCTTCACCTTGACCCCGGGTGGGCCGCCCGTCGCCCACGCGCCCCCAAATACCAAAGTTCGTGGGGCGAATCGGTCCCCCTCACACATTTGCGATTGTGCGAGTGAACATCCCTATTCACCACGGAGCACAGGTGTTAAAATTTAATTCGTGAAACTTGAATCAACTCCTTATTGGTCTAGTGGTTTCGCGTCGTAAGGCTAAGACAGCAGACATAATAGAAAATCATTTTTTATGTGATAGGGGCAGACGGATCACCTGATGGTAAGCAATGGCCTCCGCCCATAGACACCTGCAACACCAGTAGAGTCACAAGACGTGCGGTGTCAACCTTTAAACCCCTTTCTTCCCAATTGGGCCTCCGGTGCCCTCACTCACTGGACAAAACACAGCGCAGGCGTTGCTTCACGCCGGTCTTCTGTGTGGCCGTGATATCACTTCTGTCTAACCGGCCCATTCATGCCGTAATTAATCGAACATATCTCGGGTTTGTGATCATCAATCGATATTTGGTCGATCCGTCTATATAACTATTTTGAAAAAAAAAACCAAACATCTCTATTATCGAACTACTACCTACGGTACGGTAGAACTAGATGGATAAAAATAATTAGGCAAGCGGTTATTCCAGCCCAGTCCCATCATAGTAGCGATGACTTGATTTAATGATGGAGGCCTATTCTCTGCATTGGGACAGCATATAAGCTAATACGAAATAAGTTTGGGCATCTTTGTATGATTCTAACATGTCTTTCAAAACCTCCACAGTCTAAAATAAAACAAATTCACTGAAAACGTCAATTATTGAAGTATCGGACCACAAAAGCTCGTTTTAAGCCCTCGATCCTTTTCACCCCAAACTTTACTGAACTTCGAAGCTTCGATAGTTGGAATATGATACGGATCCTGGTTTAAACCTCCAACACTTTTAACTTCGGTAACAAGTGCAGTTTTTCATACTAAGTTTAAAGCTTCCAGTGGAACTTTTTCTCAGAAAGCGTTGTATTGAAATTCACGCTGGTCTTAGAAAACGGATTAAAGAATTTTAACGAACAATAAAAATATTTTATAATATACATTTTATCTCTCTATTGAAAATAATAGTTTGAAAGTATTAACGTCATTTTTTTATGAGATAGGGGGCAGACGAACAGACGGGTCCAAAAGCCAAATATAAGACCCAAAAGGCTTTTGAAAGGCATACAACAATTGATTTGTAACATTACATTGATTTACATTGATTGATTGGTGACATTATGTAACTAGGTTAAGTATATTAGAGAGCAATAAACGTTTTTTTTTATTTATTTATTTATTTTCCATTGTGTCTTCTGTCTGGGCCTTACGACCTTAATATAGTAACAAAAACCGGAAAATTTTCATTTTCTGCTGAAATGTTTTGTATGACGTTTATACGTCGTAAGGCCCAGACAGCAGACACAATAAATTGTTTTTGCCTTGTATGAAGCTTTTGGGTCTTACGACATTAAGTAGTGATTAATTTGCTGTTTCTCCTTTTTTCCTTACAAGTGTTAGTGTTGATTGGCATTTTCCCATAGAAAAAAATTGTACAACGTCCCCTTATTAATCTCATAGAGAGGCCTTCTGATCATAGTCATACTATATTTAGGCATGTTATTTTTGTTTGCAAAAACGTATCAGTTATTATTACACTGGAAATTCCACCATGTTTTTTTAAACTTCAATCGCCAATAACAATATCACTGAAGCCGTTTCGCCGAATAAAAATATTGGAAGCAAACGTGAGTTTGAATTTTGATTAGAGAATTATTTTTATAGTATTTTTTTTACAGTGGGTGTAGGAACACTTGCAAGCGACAGTAATGATCTATAGATCTAAGTTGAAATAGTTCCTTAAACTGCCAACAGATGTCACTGTGCTAACTTACATCGCACATGCATAGTGGGTTTTCGGATTGGGATAAGGCAAAAATATGTATCAAAAATTAGCTAGGTATCCAATAAACCTGTCTTGTACCTAGCTACTTTTTTTTTGTTATATTTTTGTGGCTGGTACAACCTCAAAGTGACCTTAACCTAGGGGTTAGTCAGTGGGAGATCCACGCCTCGGCATGAATAGACTAGGTCGACTTGTGACATTGTGGTTCCACAGGGAACAGGCATGAATCCTGTGTCTCGCCGAGTGAGTGAGGGTACGAACTCCACAGACACGCAGTATTACGTGCTAAATGTAATGATCATTTTTTTACGTGATTGGTGTCAGACGAGCAGACGGATCACCTGATGGTAAGCAATTAGACACATGTAACATCAGTAGAGTCACAAGTGCGCTGCCAACTTATAACCCCCTTTCCCAGCCAATTGTGCCTCCGCAGCTGTACCCTCACTCACTTGACGATACACAGCGCAGGCGCTGCTTCACATCTTCTGTGAGGCCGTGGTATCACTCCGGTCAAGCCGGCCCATTCATGCGGAAACGTGCCTCTCCCACGGTTTTAAAACATGTGAATTTTATTTATGTATAAAAAAAAATTCATTTACATTTTCATTATGATATTTTTGAGTATTGAATTGAAGGGACCATGATTTTTGTGACAATATAAGTGTACACATTTTCTTGGACACGGCACAGAATACTTAATAGTACATGTACAGAAAGCCCACTCCTAAAAACCGTTAATGAAAATGAAGACTCAGGCTACCATAACATAACGTTGAAATTCCGACCGCCCAGCGTTCAATGCCTGCCATTATTCATACCTAGAAGTGCGTTCTCTTTCTATCGCAAGCAACTGTCGCGCGTGAGTCGCCGCTCGTTCGTGATTTTCTACTAATTTTCCCCTCCGGAGGGGACGCCGCATTTACTTGCAAGTTCGATACCTACACGCGGAATGGGACAGGCCTGGACACCGTAACCGCTCAGCTACATCTACTGCTGACTGTACCTACGGGGCGGTACCTATAGGTACGGTCCCTTTTTCTTTCGGTCATAAATTGATGTCGACTAATTTGCGAAGACTCAATTAAGGACCCTGGCAGTAACGAGGTCACTCCTAATTCACGAAATGAAGGGGGGTAGGGGGGAGGGCAGACGCCACATAACTGATCGTTATCCGCATTTGCATAATAACTCCACTCGTACATTAAGGCACCAAAATACTTAAGTAGGTACTTGGTGTTATGAGATGCTTCGCAGTTTGTTGGGGATTATAAGAACGGCGCATTAAACAAGCAACACAAAAGTTAGACAGATTGAGCAGCTTAAACGCTTCGGCATGAATGGAGCCTCGATCGGAGTGATACTACGGTCTCACAGAAGACCGGCGTAAAGCAGCGTCTGCTTTGATTGAGTGAATTAGGGCACCGAAGGTCGGAGCCTCCTCCGACCTTCGGTAAAAGGTTGGCTGTGCGGCAGCAAGCGCTTTAGATCAGGTGACCATTCTTCTCGTCTGCCACCTATCAGCACCGGACTGCCCCGCTGTCTCTAGTTCCACACCGCCCCACTGTCCTTTATATTTTTACTAGTGGTTCGCCTTCACTTCGCTTCGGGATCGTAATTTAGAAATGAACTAATAGATGGCGCTGTGCTAAATTACATCGCGCAAGCGTTTCGTGTTTTCGGTTTACCTATAAGCCTTGTCGTTGTCTATAGAAATTATCTCTTTATAAATAGTATAGAAGATAGATATAGAAGATGAATATCCGTTCATTTCTGCTCCGCTCCGCTCGTGCTATTTTCATTGAAGCGGGTATTTCGAGCAATATGGTCAATTCATACACCGCTTCGCTCAGCTACGCACCACTCCGTACCACTTCGCTTCGCTCAGCTCCGCATCAAATTTATTTCAATGAAAGCCCAGCCTTAAGTGTCATATGACAGACTAGCAAGTGGATCGCCATATTTCTTCTATGGTAGAGTAGTCCATAGTTTCATTTGTTTACGCATACTTTTCCGTCTCACAAAGAACTAAACGAACTACTACTACTGTGTACACATACACAGTAGTTTCGTTGTCGCGCAGTAATATGCTAATTTAGCTAGTTAACCAGCTGGGGCTATAGAGAAACTATTTCGCTATCTTGTGTACTAAAATTAATTTACATTATTATCTTCACAACTTCGCCTGCAGCAGAGCATTAAGTTAGGAAGAAACATCTTTATTTCTCTAGAGAACTGCGTTTTTCCAGGTAAATTACTCGTTTAAGTTTATTTTTTAATAATACAGTGAGATTCAAATGGAACAGTATAATTTGTTTTAATTTTGTTGTAGAAATTCTTAGGAATTTGTTCTGTTTTCAGCTCAAGACAAATCAAGTACTCTATTGTCGACTTATTATCTCGTTCAGAAGTTCAGTTGAAAGAACATACACCTGGGAAGTGGAAAGTCGTGGGTAGGTTTTCACTTGAACGAATGTTTTTTTTAAAATGGATCATTTACCTACTTAAAAGTTTTTTTATTTATTTAATAGGTCAATCTTGTTGCTTAAGTAAGATATGCGATTAGTATTGTATATAAGTAAAACAAAAATCAACTTTTTTACATGAATCGTCTACGCCCTTTGACAAATTTCCGAGAACCTTTTACACTACGGCGTGCCTACTAAGTCATGAGTAGTTTGAATTACTATGATAATTAACACTAAAAGGTATACTTTAACACTTAATTCTAATATACCGTGGGAATTAACCGCAGAAGAGCCACGCTTCGGCAAGAATGGGCCTGATAGAAATGATACCACGGCCTCAAAGAAGACCGGCGTGAAGCAGCACCTGCGTTGTCGTCGACTGAGTGAGGGTGCCGGTGACCTGGTGATGGTGTAGCAAGTGTGAGCAGCAGCAATTGCATACCCTCAGGTGATTCGTCTGCTCGTGTGACACCTATCATATATAAAAAATTACATTTATTTGTAAAATTCAATGGTGCATGCTCAAAATGCGAACCACGATCCCCCTATACAAGGCCTGTTCATAAGAACAGGCCTTCTATAGGTATAAACGCTGAGCTACCATCGCTCTTAGTCGCTAGCTCGCTCAGAGCGACTTTTTTGTTATACAAAATATTTCCTATTAATCTTATTTCAGCATCGACAGCCCTATTAAATTGACGCGCCAAAATGACCTCATAATAACTGTCTCCATTATCGCGTAAACGCCAGCGTTCCAAATCGTTCCTGAAGCTATTAATCAAAATATTCGATGAACCGACAACCCTCGGCGCATCCCTAGCGTCTACTGAATGAGGGCATGTGTGGGCGACGGGGCCTGCGTAGGCGGGAGACAGGGACGGAGGTATACGGGCGAGCGAGGTGGTAGAGCCCGTGGGTGGTAGGGTGGAACGCCTACGCTCTCCACTCAATGGAGGGTGAATGAATGACGCAGGAACTGTTGCTTCGGTCTCTGTAGTTACGTTTTTTTTTATACTTGTTTGCAGATTGCGGTTTGGAACAAAGCGTATTGAGTTGGATTAGGTTTTGTGTTGCCTTTTGCAGCTGTTATATTGTTGACGGATTGGACGAGAATGGGGTTTTTGTGAAGGATGAAAATGTAAATGGACGTGGAGATTTGGAGGTACTTTTTTGTTATCTATTTGGAATCGAATGTTTACTATTGTTGTATCGAACTGCTAACAATGGAGGGATATTTTTTGTGGAAGGATTTTTAAACAAGCGAGTGAGCTTTTATAGGATTTGGCTACAGTTTTTGAAGGCAAAATTAAGTGATACCATTTGGAAAATTTACCCACTGAAGGTCTAAGTTGTTACTCAACTAGGCGCTGGGATAATGGTTACAAGTTATAGGCAATATGCAATGTTTTCTTTCAATTTTAAAAGTAGATGTTGTAATATTTTCCTTCAATTAATAAATATAGGCTGAAACTTTTATGTTTTCATAAGTAAATAGGTATAACAGACTCCTCAAATCCTAAATCATGGTCTCAGCGTACCCCGGGCACCAGAGTGATAGGTTTGGACGCAATTTGGAGCTATTTGATAAGATGAGAGAGATAGAGAGAGACTTAATATTAACGCTTATTTTGAACACTTTAAAGATCGTAAGAAACTGAAAACATTGGTTTACTGTTTAAGTAACAATATCCAAGTCGGAAACTATTAGACTTCGCAAATCGGATTCAAATATACCTACATAATAAGCTTGAGCCAATAACACATCGTGAGGTTGTGGGTCTTCAACATTATTACGCAACAAAAAATATAAGAACCCGCCGGCAAACTGTTGCCTCTCGGACGACGGGTCTAAGCTAACACTGGTCGTGTAGTACTGTGATTGACTTGTAGACGTCCGCTATCTTTGTAGCAGCCCTAACTCAACCAACCATGAGAAGCCAGCCTCTTTGATCTAAAATATACCTTATCTCATACGCATCAGCGTCCAAATCCATTTACGTACAGAATAACGCACATTTTTAATAGAAAATACGCTCTATATTCTAGCACACAAAGTCTCCGACTCCATACAACGTGTCAATTCGAAATTGACGTCTAGTAAATACTTCTTATGTGCCCTCAAAATTAGACTTTGATTGTGACATGATAAGGCACAGTTTCTGATGTAGCTGTCGAGCATAGATTGTCACGGCGCATTTACGCAGTACGCATGCGAGTCTTGTGACGTCACGCGGTATGAGCAGGGTTGCCACTTGGGTTTAGTAAAGACAAAATATTGTATTTTGGTTGAGTTAAAGTTAATAGTAAAATGGATCTTTTTTTTTGAACTTTTAAATTACACAAGTTACGTACATATAACGTAGCATGTTTAGCTCGTTATGTTGGCATGTTTAGCTGGTGTTTTATGGCGTATTTTTTTTTGAGATTGAGAGGCAAACGAGTAAGCTGGTAGCCTGATCGTGAGTTATTACCGCCGCCCATAAACATCAACGACGGATTGTCTATTTATAATGTATTAATAAAGTCATGAAATTAATCGTTGGCGCCACTGCCGCTTATGTCAAATAGCCTTATGGCATTCCCATTGATTATATTATTAAATTAAGAAACTTTCTTGACGCATTATATTTATTACTAGGGGCCCGTCCTCACTTCATTTCGGGACAAATTGGTGCCAAAAATAGATGGCGCTGAGGTTTGATTGCATAACGCTAGTGTTTCGTTTTTCGGTCTGTACAAAGGTTTGGCAAAGTCTTTACAATTTACCTCTTTACAAATAGTATGGATGTTAGTTTATTTCTATTTGCACAGTCCTGGCAACCCTGAGCTTGTATGACGTCAGTCGCGTCACAGGCGCGTTTCGGGACGCGATGGGCTCGCGAGGGGACCTTGAGGTTACTCAAGGTCATCGGGCTATTTTTAGAAAAAAACTTTTGGCTCGAAAAAGATATGTCAGGTGACGTCATAAGTGTTACGTCGAAGAAGCATCCTTCCTAACATTTCCTTGGGTATAGCAGATTAGGCCCTATCGCCCTACGGTTATTTGGCACGTGGCCAAAATTGGAACTAATGATGTTTCCTTTACAAGTGTCAATGGTTAACCGAGTTTTTGACATTATTTATTAATCATATAATTAATTTCCCTGCCACTTTCCACTTAACTGCCTTATCGTTGTCGACTAATACACGATTATGAGGTCGGTTTTAGTTATTGAATAAGTTACTCATAAGGTTTATAATTATGATCATCAGGTGATCTGTGTGCTCGTCTGCCTCCTATCAATATTAAAAATCGATAATTAGCCACGCGATTTGCTTAACTAGAACTAAACAACTCATTTGGGGGTGAACTTAAATAACCCTGGCTTACTAATGGGCCGCTTATGAAGGCTCAAAGTCACTCAGAGGGCAATGGAGAGGGCTATGCTCGGAATCTCCTTGCGTGATCGTGTCAGAAATGATGAGATCCGCAGGAGATCTAAGGTCACGGACATAGCCCAAAGAATTACGTGGCTGAAGTGGCAATGGGCAGGGCACATTGCGAGGAGAACAGACGGCCGTTGGGGTGGAAAGGTCCTTGAGTGGAGGCCACGCGCAGGATGCCGCAGCCGTGGCAGGCCTCCCACCAGGTGGACCGACGATCTGGTGAAGGTCGCGGGAGTCCATTGGATGCGGGTGGCACAGGACCGATCTGTGTGGAGAACTTTGGGGGAGGCCTATGTCCAGCAGTGGACGTCTATTGGCTGAAATGAAATAACCCTGGGCACGTAGTAAAATAAGATTTAATTTTATGTTTATAACTTATTGAAAATTTATATCCGTTGCATTATTCCTGGTGCATACCATGTAAGTATTTAATAAAAGTTCTAAATAAAAAAAACAATTAAAACTATTCCATAAACATTTACTACGTTTGATCACAAATACTTTTAATAACAGAATTTATTACCTATCACTTGCTATTTGTTTGTATTTTAATTATGTAGGTTTACCTTTTAAATTATTCCAAATTGTAGTTAAGAAAATTTTGTAGTCATGCTTGTGCTACGAGCAAAGATTTGGAGCCCAGTGCTACGGGGGCTGTCGTAGCACAAAGCGTTACGAGGCTACGAGATTCTCCGTAACGCCCCACTCGGGCCAAAAGAGGGTGCATTATTTCTAAATGAAACAAACTGTTTTTTGGTAAATTATATATGATAGTGTGATGAATAGATGATAGTGTGATATTAAATGCATATTATCGTATATTAAATAGCAAGAATAAATAAATAAAGTTTAAGTCAAAGACGCACTAGCGACGCCTTTAAAGTGTTAGCTTCTACATCAGATCTATTTTTAGCAAATTTTGAAACTCGAGGCTCCAGGCACTTACTTTATACTTAATTTTATACTAGTGCATTACGTTTTGGGCAAATAATGAATGTATCTATCTATACTGTTTAATTTGTTTTTATCAATATTTCTGGCTATCATGACTAATTTTACCTATCTGCATCACGTTAGATTTTTCAATAGTAAAATCACAATAAATGCGCCAGACAATCACACCAATCAACCTGATCTCAAACTAGGGCAACTCCTGTAATATGAGTACCAGGTGACGATAATTAACTGGGAGCGTCAACCCAGTACACCCAGACCCAAGAAAACTTAGAAAATGTAGTTTCCTAAATTGACTTGACCGGGAATCGAACCTGGGACTTTTCGCACACAACAATATTTTGTTTTATTCCAGTCTTGATCATTTTTCTTTCGACATAGTAATTTGAGTTGCAAATAAGGATGTTCTGAACAATATGGGCGCGGAAAGCGTTATAACTCGATAGGCGGGACACATCTGGCCGCAGACAGGCCTATTAGTATCCAATAAGGGACAATTACACGCCTACATCGAGAATATTTTATTTGTTCAGACACAAATAGATTTGGCGAATCGTTTTGTTTACTTACGTCTTCTTAGGGGTTTCAGTTTCATGGTTCCGTATTATAAAAAAAATATTCCAAATGATATAACTTAATATGTCCAAAAATGACACTTGAATCAAATTATCATTTGAACCTTCTATATAAGCCGATAGAAAATTATAATTTTATTTATTTATTAAATGGTAATACACCTATATATTCCACAACTAGCTCTTATCCGCGACTTCATTTGCGTGGAATTACTATTAAATTAATATTAAATAATTTCCAACCCCCCTTTTAACCCCTTAAAACACCCTTTTCGCAATAAAAAGTAGCCGATGTCCTTTCATAGGATCTAGACCATCTGTATACCAAATTTCATTCAAATCCGTTTAGTAGTTTTGGCGTGAAAGAGTAACATACAGACAGTTACTTTCGCATTTATAATATTAGTTAGAATTAACCTCCCTTGGTTAGTAGAGGACGTGGTTAAAGGAATGTGAATGTTGACAGACACACCTGTAGTGTGAACTGTCTATCGTACTTATGATCCGAAAATCAGAACAAATTATGAATTAAATTAGAAACCGTATACCGATACTAATTCGTATTTAAACTAGTAATATTTGATATCAGTCAATCGAAGAATCTTGCGGGCTTCTTGAAATCCCCACAGGGCGTGTAGACGTCCCAAATATGGGAATTTGCGACTCAAAACTGACGGTACTTAGCGGCTCTAGTGTTGGGAGTAAGCTAGTAGTATATCGATATTTTATACTGATACGAATATATCGACATTTTACAACGACTTTATCGACAAACATAACAACTTGTATATATGGTAACTTCTTAGAAATGTTTGAAATTATTGAAAATCTGAATTCAGTCTAAAACCTACCAAAATCTTGTTTGATGAAATAATCAATTTTGGAACAAAAAATAGTACAATTACTATATGTACAGTGTCTGGGTGTTATATATTTCGTATAAATATTCTGTACTAGTAATAAAGAGGGAAATTCCATTTTCGACAAATTTTATATATATTAATTGAAAAAGCAAGCGTGGTAAATGTTAGAACGGTAAATAGTGTAGAAGATTTATAGATTGAGTGTTTTGAATGAATGAATATGCTTTTTATTGCACACAAAACAGAGGTATAAAACTTAAAACTAGTTATAACAGGAGTAATGTACAACAAAGGCGGCCTTATCACTATGAGCGATCTCTTCCAGGCAACCTTTGGGTAAAGGACACTTGATCAAGGTGTAAGGCGGTGCAATGATACAATACTTATATACATAGGTACGAGTATAAACATTAATACATACATACTTTCATTAAATTAAATATGAATACACTAATACATGTCATATACTAACAAATATAAACTACATAGACATACTTAAGAATAAATAATGTAACTATAATAAATAAATAAAGAGGATCTCAAATAAGTAGGTAGCATTATGAGAGTTGTAATGAAAGGACAGGTTAGGATGGGGTGGGGGGAGGGGGGGATTAGGGAAATTTGGTTCAAAGTGTAAGGAAATGTGCTTTAATTCTGGTTTTAAAGATGGGTAGGGAGTTGGATTGCCTTATGGACAGCGGTAAGGCGTTCCACAGCCTGATGGACTGTACGGTGAAGGATTGGGAATAGGATTCAGAGGAGTGAGGAGGAACATAAGGTGGAGAAGTTTGGAGGAACGCATATGACCTCGGGTGGGCTGCAGAAACTGAAAAACGCTCCTTGAGGTAAGATGGAGATTTGGGACTAAACAGAATTGTATACAGTAAAGAGAGTATGTGGAGTCACGACGAAGTCGGATAGGGAGCCATTGAAGACGAGATCGGTATTCAGAGATGTGGTCATACTTACGCAAGCCGAAAATAATACGTATGCAGTAGTTCTGGAGACGTTCAAGTTTGTTAAGGAAAACCTCATTTAGGTCAAGGTAGCAGCAGTCGGCGTAGTCGAGAATTGGAAAAAGTAAAGATTGTACTAGCGCAATTTTGGTGGGTATTGGTAAGAAATTTCGGAGTCGATTTAGTGATCCTGCAGCTGCGAACAACTTCTTACTAACCTCAGCCACCTGAGTAGCCCAAGAGAGGGAGCTGTCGATATAAATGCCGAGGTTCTTAACAGATTTGCTATAGGGGATTGGGACTCCGTCAAATAGTACGCACGGTAAGGTACTCCAGTCGATTCTGGATAACAACTTTGAACTGCCAATTATTATAACCTGCGTCTTGTTAGGATTGACCAAGAGACCAAAAGACCTGCTCCAGGCCCGAAAATCCGGTCTAAATCTAAGTTAATGGCCTGTACAGCGCTGGGCAGATCACTTAGGCTACTTTGCGTATAAATTTGCTTTACTTTGCGTATAAGTTTTTGGTCACTACTGATGTTAACCATTCGAATACAATGTGAATCTGAAAATCCTCATCTTCCTAATATAAATAAATATAGACAACAACCCCACCATGCCCTTATTGTTAAATTAAATTCTCCCAAACTGGACTTTCAAAGTCCGAAACGCGATCCCAAAATATCTGTCTCAAATGCAGAATCGCGATTAAATTCTTACCCGAATCTCGATCATTATTGCTAAGCTCTCGCATTATCGATAGCTGCAAGGCACCGGCCCAAGGGGTCTGGTGTGAGGTTCTATTTCAGGATCCCCTTGAATGACCCCCTCCCCCCACCTTCAAGCGTCACAGATTCGCCGGGAAGACCCCGCGTGTAAACTTTCACTGTTTCGTTTGCTTTTTACAGTTCAAAGTTGCAATGTAAATAATGTTCTTAGATCGATTTACACTTTATTGCACACGAAATACGATTGGTATTTCTACCTTTTTCATCGCTCAGCGTGTAATTCATAGTTGCATCCAAAGCCTGGGATACGCATAGACTTAAATTCAGGATTTTGGGAGTCTATTAATTACAATCAAGCGACTGCCATCTGACCGTCTCAACCCATTCACAGAACAACCAGACCAACTGAATCATGGTTACACGTTTCGTAGACTACCCGAAACGTGCAGGTTTCCTCATAATGATTAGGTAGAAATATGCACATAGTTTTCAGAAATCCAGAGGCGCATGCTCGGATTCGAACCAACGACCTCCGGTATGGAAGGAGGATTCTTACCCAATTTTCCAAAGTATTTTTTATGCTTAATTACTGCTAATACTATCTTTAATTAACCTACATCATGAAGGCAGCAAAAAAAGAAAATCTCCTAGAATTTAATCACAAACTGAAGATATAAAAATGCATACTTTCTTGTCCCTCTCCCACGCTAATAAGCCAGACAACCGTTGAGAGGTCCCCTCTCAAACTTCTGCCAATTAATTTGTACTTACCAAGTCTTGAAAAGTCGAGTTTGACATTCGCAATGCGTTTGTCGGGTTCAAAATGTCGTTATGTAAACAAGGTCTTCGGTGTTTTTGTAAATTAGACGCAGTTGTCGTTTAAGAAAAACAACGTACATATTTTTTTGGCGGTTTAACATTTGCACGCCAAAATAGAATAGCTTTTCACCCAATTTGAATCAAGATACGGTTAATAAAATCATTTAGAATTAGAAAAAAGTAGCAATGAAAAAATCGTAAATTTACTACTAAGACCCCGAAGTTTTGAATCCGTTTTTTGGCTTTTTATGTAGGTAACTCTTGTTGTTGTGACTGCCCCGGCGGCGTAGTGACTGTAGTAGTGGGTCGCAATTGGCACCCCAGATCGGAGCCAAAATACAGTATCCTGAGATTTTCTGTTAATAACTTGTCAGTCCAAGCCGAGTCTAGAAGATAGCAGTCTTTTACCTCCGTGCCTCAGGAACCACGTTAACCTACGATATTGGCACAGTGCCTTCTCTCACTTTTGTCGTGTCAAGCTAGTGTCCAATAGAATTAAGAAGGTAAGGGAAAGAGAGTGAACTTGTGTTGCGCTCGTGAACCATAAATGGCTGATCGTTGAGATCGGCCTCCATAGACAAAATATCGGTTAGGAGGAGATTATTATTTTGTACAATTTTTTTTTATACGTATAGGAAGGCAAACGAGCAAGCGGGTCACACCTGATGGTAAGTGAACACCGCCGCCCATGGACATCAGCTACACCAGAAGGAGTGCGGATGCGTTGCCGGCCTTTTAGGAAGGTATAGGCTCGTTTCTTGAAGATGAACTAATGAACATAGTCCACCACTGGATATAAGCTTCCCCCAATGTTCTCCACCCAAATAAGTAGGTTCTGTGCCATCCGCATTCAAAGAACTGCCGCGACCTTCACTAAATCCTCTACCTTCTCTCGTCAGTAAAACCTTTTGCTTGCAAATCTATTTTGAGCAGGCGCCTAAAATTATCTCCCTCTTTCAGTATCGTTACAATATCGCGCGAGATAAATTTACAATTTGTGCATACACAGCGCCCCCTGGTGCCGTGACGTCACGGAAGGGGGATGGGGTTCTATTCTCGGCCGCGCGTGGGTGTCGCGCTGTAGGGCTGTCTGGTTTTGTCATCAAACTGTTTTAACAAATTGTTGTAAGTTATTTACATTTCAGTTTATTTGGCGAGGTGAATTTTGAATTTATGAAAGTAAGTTTGTGTCTTTTTTAACGTCGTAAGGCCCATAAGCCTTTTAAAAGGCATATAAAACAATTGATTTTCCATAGTGTCTGCTGTCTGGGCGTTACGACGTTAAATAGGACATTAGGGGTTTATTCTTATATCATATGATGCCATCGTATCCGTTGTTATTTTTGCAAGAACCGATTTTGCAAGAAATATATTATTTCGTGGGAGAGCCACGCTGCGGCACGAATGGGCCGGCTCGACCGGGGTGATACCACGGCCTCACAGAAGACCGACGTGAATCAGCGCCTGCGCTGTTTCGCCGAGTGAGTGAGGGTACCTGAGAGCCAATTGGGGGGGAAAGGGCGTAGAAGTTTGGCAGCCAACTTTCCTACCGGGTGCGATTGTGGTCAAGCGTTGGCCTAATAGTCTAATAAAAAAACACACTTCTGACTCTACTGGTGTTGCAGATGTCTATGGGCGCCGCGGCGGTAATCACTTACCATCAGCCGGGCTAAGATGCGCACCGCGACAAAATTTTGTCGACTCTCGTTCGCGAGAGTATCCTTCTATCCCGCTCCTCGCCCTGTCAGGTGAGCGAGAAGCAACTAGCGATGACGCAATGGGAGTGTCGACAAAATTATCTCGTGGTGCGCATCTTAGCCCGGCTGGTGATCCGTCAGCTCGTCTTCTTATGGGCTTCGGGATTAAAACGACTAAAATTCAATGGTGTAGGTATGTTTCGCAGCCCTATACAAAGCCCCCTGTCTGTGTGCTGGTAAGTGGTTCTAGTAGGCCTAATAGGCAAAGTTGAGCACTCAGCTCCCAAAGGTACCGAACTCACACACCAACTATACGCATCGGGTACACAGATTAAGGTGTGTTCATTAAGGGTTGTGAAGGCTAATATTGGCTGGAAAAGCCTCTTGTGGATAGCGAGATGATTGGATAGAAGATAAAGATAAAAGCATTTTGACCGTGGGAGGGTCATGCTTCGGCATTAATGGGCCGGCTCGACTGAAGTGACCTCGGTATGCGCTGTGTTTTGCAGAATGGTAGGGTTAGCATCGCAGTTATGACTCCAATGAGGGAAATTATTCAATCAATCATCAAAAGGCTTCAATTCAATGTCTTATGCTGCTGCAATAGACATTGAATTGAAGTCTTATTTAGAGTTTTCCTACATTCGTCTTTAAAAATCTCTAAATTGACTTCAATATCAAGTGCACGAGAATCGCCCCCTAGGTGATGTGGATTTCTATGAACGGCGGCAATCGCTTGTGATCCGTCTCCTCGAAAGTCACGTATCACATAAAAAAAAAGAAATATTTGTCCTCACACTATACGACATTACAATATGTACAGTATGTTACAAAACTACCAAAGTACACTTGTAAATGAATACCAATTTAAAACTGTTGAAATATCGATGCGTTGCGCTCGAGTCTACCGACTGAATGCTTGGTTTTGCCCAATTTTATAACATCTTGTTAATTAATATTGACTGCATAATGTATCTTAGGTAAGCATTAATTAATTAGAATAAGAAAAAAATATTTACCCATTCAAATACAGAATACATGAATGACAAATAAGTATAGTATTTGATTTAAACGTATTATTAATTAATTATGGATACAATTCGCAAAACGGCTATGAAACATTCAAATACTTACTCCACTGGTTAATATAATTAATGCCATATTCACGAGTAAAATGTTTTGTATAATCACGACGTATTGAATAATTCTGCAATTTTATAAATTGCTTTTGATTTTGTTTCAAATGATGAAATGTAGGCAATGTCAAATTACCAATAATTGTTTAGTAATTTGAGTGAATGTAGTAATCTTTTTCTTCACACTTTAGCGTTCAAACGAGCAGACGGCAGACCTGATGGTAGTGATCAGTGCTACCCATAGATATCTGCTGCTAACTGAAGTTTTCTGAACGTTTGACACACAACGCAAATGTAACACAAGTGCTTAAGCTACTTAGTACGGAGTCAGGTAAATGTATGAGATGTTGTGTGTATCTATCTATTATTTATCTATGAATCAGGAATTTATCAAAGACATTATAACGGTCTTTTAAACTTAACACACGTTTGAACTAATCATGTTTTAAACATACATTTGCGGATTTTCATGAATAAGACCACTCTCAAACTCCAAGAAACCATTATAATATTTCTGCTAAAGGTAAACATGTAGAGCTCTCCGAGAAAAACCTTTTTCACTTTTTACTTCTAAAAAAGGAAAAGGCACGTAGAGATGGGCGAATTTGAATGATTCATTCGAATACCTGACTATTCGAATTATTCGATTGCGCCAAACAGCTATTCGAATATTTCTAATGAAAATAATCATTCGAATAAAAAAATTATCAATTAAATAAAAATTATCATTCGCATTAAAAATTTAGATTTAATTGTTTGTAGATATAAAAATGCATGAATAAATAAATTCATAATAAATTGTACAAAATAATACATTTTAATGATAATTCGAATGAAACATTAGAATAATTCATTCATCATTCGAATGAAAATAATCATTCGAATGATGAATGATAATTAGATTACTAATTGTGAAATTATTCGAATAATTCGATTGTCAAGATTTTGAAGAATCGCCCATCACTAAAAGGCAGCCTGTGGTAAGTGGTTTGAGAACGCCTAACAGGCGCAGTTGGGGACATAGGCCTAAATCACCAGTTCCAGGTACGTTTTAAGGGCTCCCAAACTTTCAGGGCCACAAGTTGTTCTTGGCTAAAAAAGATCAGCGTTATTTTTGTGCTGAAAACTGAAAGATAAAATCAATGCTGTTGCTGTTAAGTTATAGATTGATTGAAAAGTGTAGCTTTTACTGAAGCATATTTTCTCTACCATTGTAAGTACCCTATGTCGTTATCTATACTATTTATAAAAGATAACTTCAATAGACAACGACAAGGCTTATAGGTAAACCGAAAACACGAAACGCTTGCGCGATGTAATTGGACACAACGCCATTTATTGGTTCATTTCTGAATTACGGTCCCGAAGCAAAGTAAGGGCGGGCCACTAGTATTAAATATAAGTTCTGAGCACTATTAAGTTCCGATTCCTTTCCTTCATATTGTTAATATTATGATGTGTAAATACCTATATTATTTTTAAAATTCAGAAACTGTAAAATATAACACAAATTGTTTGTCTAACATTGTACTAAAAATGAATTCAAACCTTCACTCACTCAACGAAACACAGCGCAGGCGCTGCTTCACGCCGGTTTCCTGGGAGGCCGTGGTATCAATCTGGTCGAGACGGCCCATTCGTGCCGACTCGTGGCTCTCCCACGGTTAATAATTTTTATATAGCTCTAGAGAAATAATATGGGCAGAAAGATATCATATCTCGTTTGATACTTTGTGACGGCGCGTCCGCCAGAACTCGACGAGCAAGCGTGAACATAAATCCATTTTATGCCTTCCCCTATGAAGACATACTGCAAAGCCAACTTTTAACCAAGTGACTTGAATTTTTCCACCACACTGGTCGCTCAAGACTTCGTGAAATCGTAACAAAGTTGCGGTCGCGCGGCTACAAGTAACTTTAAACTATTAATTCTGCGCAGACAAGATACACTTTTATTGGATTGCAGTAGGAGAAAGAGTTTTATAGATTTATTTTTAACGTTTTGTCACTTAGGGGCCGTCCATTATTAATCATAATCATATTTATTCACAAGAAACATGTTACATATTATGGTGTAACTTATAATAAAACCCAACTACGACAAAAAACGACGCTGAAAAAGTATAAAACAAGATTTTCAGAATACTGAACTGAACAGAGTTGCTAATGTAGATGCAAGTAAATGGACACAATAGACTTTACCAAGATGCCTTCGTTGTCAATTTACAATAATGTCATACAATACTATTCTGAAGTATGCAATATTCACTATGTAGAGATAAATTTTCATGTTTGGAAAACCGCAGTCACACGTTGTCAAAGTGCTACGGTAGGTAGATATGTAACGTGTGACTACGCCTGTTATTTTGTGGTACTATTTAAGTAGGCATCCATCTAGAAGTACAGTCAGCAGCAGTCTCTAATCACTCCAACATAATAATATTCAATTGAGACAACATCACATTCATTGTCCTGATGTTGTAAAAAGTTGTTGACTCTCATAGTAATACTCGTATTTACTTATGAGCTAAACTAGTTATAAAAATCTTAACCATAGCATATTTATTAATTCCTTTTCTTATAACAAATTATTGAAGGAATGTAAGTGTTAAAACACTTTCATGTTAAGATATAATAATATGTGATGAATTGGATGACTACATGAAAATGACAACTCAATGAAAAAGACTAAGTTAGACGTCAACAGTTTTTATGACGATCGAAGTGCGAATATATGTTATCTGAGGACACTTTTCCCGCTCAGATATATCTGCTGCTGGCTGTACACTATATGTCCAGCCCGTTCATTTTAATCAGTCCGGATAAAAAAGTTGTTCGATAGCGAATTATAGGATCGAGCAGTTGGTCCGCTGAGCCGGCTTGATTGCGGATTTCGCTGAGTCGCGTGCGCCGAATGCTGAGCGCGCCCAAAGTTTTTAGCCTAAGATTAACCAGCGATGTGGAGATAAAGATATTTTTGGCGAAAATGCAGATGATGCCTATTAGCGCTCCGATGAGGGCCATGGTAGCTCATTATTATTTGCGTATTATAATGTACACTATTTATAAAAATATAAGGTTCAGTTTGGGACTACTGTCCCGAAACGAAGTGAGGGTGGGTCAGTAGTATTTGATTTAAACGGGACTAAACGCGAAGATGTTTAAATATAAGTAAGAAGAAAGAAAGAAGAAAATACATTTATTTCTATGAAAATACATTTATGTATATCAAGTACATTATGGCACTTACTGCTTGGACTGGAGATGCACGGCGTAGCAAACTCCCCGCGACGCCAGTCCATTTAAGCTACGCGTAGCAGACTACGCCCGACTTGTGCATTTTTGAATACCCTCTCACCTTCGATATTTAGGTATGTATACCTCAGAAAGGAAAGAACATACATACCTGGAAATCAAAGTACTAATTCTGTTGTACCTACAAGTTTCGGAAAATATGCGCAACGGTCCCACTTCGCTAACTACTTAATCAAGCGACGCTGGAGTTTCCAAGTTCCCACTTTGATCGGCTTTTATTGAACCACGACCTTTCAACCTTGCGATTAAGCTTAGGATTTAGAGCGAGGTGATAAATATACCTAATTATACGAGTAAATACCTTTTGTTTCACTTTGTAGACAGTAGACATAGCTCGAACTTTATGCGTATTGAAAACAATTTGTATGAAAATTGTTAGAGCTCCCTTTATTAAACAGAATTACAATTATAATTTACGGCTGGACTAGTACACCGGTTCAAAGTCGCTCAAAGACCTATTGAAAGGGCTATGCTCGGAGTATCTCTGAAGGACCGCATCAGAAATGATGTAATACGACAGAGAACCAGAGTCATTGACATAGCCCACCGAATTAGCAAACTGAAGTGGCAGTGGGCTGGTCACATTAGCCGCAAAACTGACAACCGTTGGAGCCGTAAAGTCCTTGAGTGGAGACCGCGACTCGGTAAGCGTAGTGTTGGACGCCCTGCGACAAGATGGGATGATGACATTCGCAGGCTGGCTGGTGTGGGCTGGATGAGAATGGCCGAAAATCGGGAGCAGTAGCGTGCATAAGGGGAGACCTATGTCCATCAGTGGACAAGTGTGGGTTGCTCATGATGATGATGACAATTAGTATTTGTATATTCCCTGCGGGTAATCACGGCACGGAGGCCGGTCCTTTTGGAAGGCGTACGTGGGGATACAGATCCAACACGTAGAGGCCCCTTTGAGACACAATAATGAAAATGGAGATGTGTACACCTAGCAAATACTGACTCCGTCTGCACTAATGAAGAGATACAAACAAAATCAGCACCCGCCAGATGCAAGTACTATTGCAGATAAGAAGGGAACTACTTATGCCGGGTTTATGGATAGGATCTTGCTGGACTGGTTGCCGGGATATTGACGAGATAAATGGACGCCTGGCATATCAAATGTTTCATCTCGAATAATCATGGCAGACGGTGACTCGCCTCCCACTAGATGGGCCCTCCAAAACAGCCACCATATTATAAGGCGGCAACATCAGCGTGGTCAGCTGAGGGTGAAAAGAGATGTTGCAATTATTATTATTAAAACTTGAAATATAAGTAAAATTTATTCTTAAATGAGTCATCTCCTGGCGCCTGAGGTTACACCTCCACTTCGCATGGTCTTTGGCAATCAAATTTATTCTCTCATTATGCATTGGTAACACATTTCGAATAAACTTAAATTCACAATACATTTTAATAAGTAGTCCTTGCATCTTTACCAACGTTTATTATAATGTGAAAAATTATCTTTTATTCATTTTCTTGTTTGAATAATTTCTATATTTAATAAATAAGTCTTTGAAGTTTAATTCACAGACATCAAACGGAAACCGCCGGATTTCCATAATCAAAAACGGAATGAATTATTATTTTCACCTTTGAATAATAATTACGTTCATCTTCATGGCTTATTTGTCCTGGGTCACGGAAGGGAGGAACCATTCAGGTTTATTATTAGATCAAATGTATTAGGTGAAATTGGTATAATAATAATAAGTGAATTTATTAATAATTTCAATATCCGAAAGCGCTTGGTTGGCCGGGAGTAACGCCGCCTTAAGATACTTACTTTCTTTAAGGATTTATTAGACTACGCGATATTCAGATAGTCTCAGTATTAAAGATTGGCAGCGCACTTGTGACTATGGTGTTGCTGTGTTTATGGGCGGCGACAATCGCTTAGTGTCAAGTGATCCGTCTGCTCGCCTGCTATCTATTTATGAAATATCTGTATTTCTAACTCAAACTGAATGTATTTATTGCTCTTTCTAGTTCTTAGTGAATTTTGTGCAATATAATAGGTATATCTTATCTATCTTTTTATCACATGAAAAAATATACTGCCACTATAAAAATACTATTTATACTGCATTAATTTACTACGTTTAAAACACAACTTTAGCATCGTAATAACTGCAGGCAATCAAGTTCCTTCACGGAGAAAACGTTGAATAAGAAACGAAGAATAGAATAGAATAAAATGAATAAGCTGTCGCCGCTTTGAATATTAAAATATGTTTGAACGTAGACATTGAAACGTAAGGAACGACCGCCCCAGACAATATCCAACCTTACATTTACGTAATAGAATTGTATTTTAAACAATCCAGGCAGCAGAAAGGAGTCTTAGAAAATTTATAAGAGAGCGTTAAAAAGCGTTCCTTGAGAAAAAACAGCAAAGTGCGAGTGGAAAATGTCAGAATAAAGTTATAGCTTGTCTTTTTAAAGAAGTGTCCTTGCAATTTTTGAACACGTAAGTGTTAAACCCAAAAAGGTTTGGCTTACCGTCGTAAGGGATGACATGCGTGTCAATAACCTCATTACTGAATAAGACCGTGCGAAGTGGAGGAGTTGTGGTAGGAAAGCGGGCTTTCCACGAGGTAATGCGATTCCTCGTAGTCAAACTTAATATTGTCATCCTTCTGTACGTTAAGTAAAGCTAACTTATTTTAATGTTTAGTGTTTATACGTAGAAACTCTTTTGAAGAGTTTTAGGCTGGACCCCGGGCTCTGAAGCGCCAGTTTGGGACGCAACCGGGACTTAACGCTAGATGATGATGATAAAGATAAAGATTAGACGCTATTTTCAAACACATATCCTTTGGGACAGCCACTCTTCGGCATGGATGAGTTCGATCCTTCCACCACGGCCTCACGGACAACTAGCATGAAGCAGCGCTTGCGCTATATTCGCACAGTGAGTGAGGCTACCGTCGGCCCACTCCGAGGAGGAATGGGAGTTAAATTTGGTAAAGCACTAGTAACTCTCCTGGTGATGTATGCCCAGACGGTGGATATCGCTTACCATCAGGTGATCCGTCTTCTCGACTACCACCCATTAGATAAACACACTAATTCTATTAACCAAATGACCCACCTATACTGTCAGTATAATAATAAAATTTTACCTCACAAATAACGTTTAAAGGTAAGTCTCAACAATACAGCTCCGACCCAACGAAGATGGCGAATGATAAAAAACCGATGAAGTGCGATTCGTACGACGCGTCGAGGGTTCCGTATCAAGATGTAACAGGTTATAGCTGGAGGCACGAAAGTATAGCGATGACCGTTATTTTGCGCACATGTAAAAAAGAAGACTTTCTATGAAAATTGGTCCTCTGCACACTCTAGTTATGAACTACACTTCCTTGCCTCGGACTATACTAGTCTATTGATTACTGATATCAAACAATAAAATCTTCAACTTTTGTGCTATAATTTGCCCGCAATTTTAATATGAAGTAAAGTATCAGCCTATAATGTATACTGTCGCACTGCAGGGCAAAGGCCTCCATCATAGAAATCAAGTCATCGCCACTATGATGTGATTAGGCTTAATCACCTCGCTAGTCTAATGCGGATTAGTGATCACAAACCCGAGCTTTGTGCGAAAAATTCGAAACAACCTTTGCTCGACCCTTTTGGGCTTTTAATAAGAATTTATGAAAAATACTCATGTGTGTACCAGTTTATTCGTGTGTGTACCGATATACTTGTGTGTGTACCGGTAATTTCCTGCGATGTATTTGTTAAATGTATGTTCTCACGTTTAATATCTATTGTAAAAAGTAGGTATTATTTCCGCATCGCATGTTTGATTCAAAATATTCTTTTCTACTAAGACCAGCAAAAAACTCAGCAATCATATTTTTTTTAATCACATAAAGTCCCTATTACCTAATCCATTGTCATTAAAGCTTAACAGAAAAGACTCTATTAATAGTTCTGATCACTTTGGTATAAGCAAAAAGAGTTCCGTTTTTTCGCTTTGACGGGCGGAACTCTAAAAAACGATGGAAAAACGATTCCACTTCCTGTCTCTGGCAGAGCGCGAACTTTTACAATTAGCTAAAAAGCTTCGCCGAGCTTATCGGCCACCTGAGTAAGGCCACAATCAGACTGCGCTTTATTTTACAATGTTACGTAACAATACAAAAAGATTTATTGTTTACAGATTTAGTGTTTTATTTGTGTCATCATCATCATCAGCGACCCACGCTCGTCCACTGCTGGACATAGGTCTCCCCCTATGCACGCCACCGCTCCCGATTTTCGGCCACTCTCATCCAGCTCACTCCAGCCAGAATTCGAATGTCGTCATCCCATTCTGACCGCCTTCAGATAGAAAAGGCAGACGTTGGGTGGTTGGTTGACGTTAGTTGTAACGAGGCTACACATTTCACCTCTAGAAAAAAAAAACAATATTTGAATTTCTTTTCAATGTCTCACACACTTTTTGCACACACACACTGAACAACAAACATAAGTTTTTGTCCAGAGTGGTGATCGAACCCACGACTTTTGGCATCACTACTAAACGCATATGTCAACTTTCTAATACAGCAGTCCGAGAATATAGCAAACATTAATAGTTAATAAGTAATATTTAGTAGTAAAAATATGAAACCTACCTTCTTGTTGTTCTGGGAAGCAATCAACGCATTTATATTCATTTATTTAATAGTTAGATCAATCTAACTATTAAATAAATAACAACTAATAGTGTGCAAACGCCTTAACTCATGCCTACGAGTATTGTTAGCCATCAGTGGGCTTTCAAAGAATTTATTTTTAACTAGTATTTTAATATCTTTAAAGTGCCTTTTAATTTCCTTTCGTTGCTAAAACGGATAGTTTCATCAAGGCGGCTTTTCGTCAGGCATTTTCATGCTCAATCGTTTTTGGATTATTTTTTTGTTTGAAAGTTATAATAATAGTTGGAAGTGTTTTAGCTATATAATATGGCCGCCAACTTCAGATAATGATGGCCGCCACCAGAAAATAATGAATTTCATATTTTCACTTCATTCCCGTAATACTTAGGTATCAAATGAAAGGGTTTAAGTAGTTGAATTCATACAACTAGTTGGTTTTTACAAAAATCAATTTTACAGTGTTGTACCATTTATTACTTATGTAGTTACTATCAGTATTGTTGCGATTTCTCCTAACACAAGCAACGCACTTGCACAAAAGGAGATTTCAAACCAATAATATTGATACAAATCAATACTATTTAAACGTCGTAACACCCAAAAGCCTCATAAGAGACAAAACCAATCGATTTTCTATTGTGTCTGCTGTCTGGGCCTTACGACGTTAAGAAACTGGAATAAATATTTTGTATTTTGTAAATTGTTTAAACCATATCGCTCGTATATAGGAATTCACTGACATCCCTAAACAGGAAAGATAAACAAAAGAATGCATTTCTCTTGTCTAAATCATAACTAAAACAGTCCCAGGCTGAGTGAATTACGCGGGAGCTGAGCGAAGCGAGCAAAGCACAATTCGATTACGGAGCGCTCCGCTCGCTCGCCGCGAAACGTGCGCTCTGTTTACTGTACAACAGATTGCGAAACTCGTAACTGTGTTACGAACACTGATACTTACGTACAAGATAATGTTTCTAATTGTAAATGTGGTATCCTTTGTCAGGTCAGGCCTAAAACGAACTGGACGTTACGACCGAATCGGAGGTTTTTTAAAATGTGAATTCAAGCGGGCAGACATTTTTTTTTTGCGATAGGTAGCAGACGAGCACAGGTCCCTCCACCAGCCCATGGAGGGACCTGTGCTCGTCTGCTACCAGGTAGCAGACGAGCAGGCGGATCACCTGATGGTAAGCAATTGCCGCCGCCCATGAACACATGCAACAAGTGCGCTGCTAACCTTTTATCCCCTTCCCCCCCGATGGGCCTCCGGTACCCTCACTCACATTACACCTGATGGTAAGCGATTGCCGCTACCAGTAGAGTCACAAGTGCACTGCCAACCTGTAACCTTTCCTCCCAATTGGACCTCCGGTACCCTCACTAGACGAAACGACAGACTCAGTGTCAGCCTGAAGTCTGGAAGTTTTTGGTCTTGTACCCGTGCCTCGGATAACACGTTAAGCTGTTGGTCCAGCTCCTGATCCCTCTTCCCATCGAAATATGAGGATAAGGAAATAGAGAGTGCGCTTGTGTTTGCGCACAAACTTGGGCACAAAAAATGTCCTGCGTAGTTCGTTGAGATTTTCCGCCGTAGCCAAATCGGTAGGATATTATTATTAGCTTTATACATTTAGAAACTGTTCAGAAATATTGGGGTCAACGACACTAACCAAGTAACCAACCCTTTTGAAGGCGAACCCTTTCTTTACAAAGAAAACATACTTGTGAAGATTTCTTACGAGTTAATTTATTTCATAGAAAATATATTCAATTCGAGTACTTACCTTTCAAGGCGGTTGGAAATGAAATATAATCTTGTTACAATTATTTTGTATTTGATTACTTACACAAGTGAAGGGCAATTAAACATTTTCCACATCTTTTGGCAGATTAACAAAATTATCTTAATTACCTTGAAGAGGATATATCTTTTGATTGCGTTTACATAGAAGTTTAATGTTTAAGGTCCCGTCTTCTTCTTGCATCGATACCCAAATTACTGGGGTTCGTGACCTCTCTTTTGTAGAACCTTTTGCCTAAATATTGACCGCCATTGGTGCCGATCTGCGGCGGTGTGATTCTGGTGTGGACTTTTGAAGTTTGAAGTGTAATGAGTGAAGTCACTCATTTTAAACTTCAAAAGAAGAATCTGTTCCAATTGTCAAACGCTCCGCTTATCACCACCAGTTCTTCAGATCCCAGAAGTTCCTTAAACACCCAGTAGCACATCTGCATTTACAGTTTCTCCTGGATTTAGTGATAGGCTGACACCTGAAGAAGGTTTACCGTTCTTCAAAAATGCGAGATCGAAGAAAATAATTCCGCCAGTTGAAGGCTCAGATGATACTCATTATATCATTCTGCCGATATAGTGTAAAAAAAATGACGGCTCTATCCTTTCTGGAAAGATTCCGATGATGACGCCGTTTTTTTTTAGAATTTTATACCCCGTAGTTATAAAAATAGAGGGGGGGGGGACATACTTTTTACGACTTTGAGAGCTGATATCTCAAAAACCGTTCATTTAAGAAAATGTTTTTTAGAAAATTTATATCATTTTAAAGACCTTTCCATTGATACCCCACACGGGTATGTACATCGAAAAAAAAAATTTCATCCCTCAGTTACATGTATGGGGGGCCCCACCCCCAATTCTTTTTTTATAAAGAGATGTTTTTATGTACATCGTTCCATACTGTCAACCCTAGATCTGGTCACTAAATGTCGCATTTGCTGTCCACTAGAATCCGGATACACAAACATCTCAGTGCTAAGCCGAAACCAGCTCTGCTGTCCTAGTGATAAAGCACAATGTGTCACAATAAATGTCAGGTTGTTACGACGAATGAGCGCCGTGCTCATCTGAATGTCAAGGGGAGTTACGCCTTTACTGTTTTTAGACTAGTTTTTGTTTGATAGATTCGAAAAATTATACGCATTTATCGATATTTGAAATGTCAGGTGACGTAAGGGACTTCCGCTAAAAAGAGAGTAAATATAATTGTCACTATTACACCCTACACTCTCAAATGAAAGTTGATCTAAAAATCCAATAAATGTTTTTACATTATAGCGGACAAACGACCAGACGGCTCACCTGATCGTAAGTGATCACCGCCGGCCATTTGCAACACCTGAAGCATCACTAATGCGTTGTCGGCTCTTAAGGGAGGAACAAGCCGATTTCTTAAAGATTACCAGGTCGTATCTGCCACCATCTTTGGCTGGTTTCACAATTTTACTGTGCGTATTAATGAGAGAAACACACTATAGTATGCATCTGTTCATCACACCAATGTTTGTCAAGAGTGAGAATCGAACCTACAACCAATGGGTTATGAGGTAATCACCAAATTATAATCGGAACAGTAACAAATCCATTGTAGGCTGTAGGTATATCCCCAAATGAATGAGTTTATGTATTATTATTATCTGTAGTTTATACAAGTCAATGTTGTTGTTTTGTTTTTGATTAGTCCCAATTAAAATTTTCTTCTTTCTTTCTTTAACGTCGTAACGCCCAGACAGCAGACACAATGGAAAATCAATTGTTTTATGCCTTTTAAAAGGCTTATGGGCCTTACTACGTTATAAGAACATGTCGTATCTCCGCGTGTGAAAGTTACAGGTATGATGTTAGGCCGTGGATTCCGTTTCATTGTAGGTCTTATTACGCGAAAGGCGTCCTTGTCAGCCGCCTCGTCGATCAATGGCGACAACTGACAATTTGTCGTCATTACACTCGCTCTATTACTCGTTCAATTATAACTTATCTTTCACGGCCGCCAGACTAGATGTATGGATTTAGTCCAAACATGTACCTACTTTAAGTACTGAACTACTGAGCTATTACAACTCAGTAGATAAGAATATGTTCATTCTGTGGAGCAATTCTCGTGAACTCGACATTGAAGTCGAATTAGAAATTTGTATGGACGAATGTATAAAAGCTCTAAATTTGACTTCAATGTCCAGTGCATAAGAATTGCCCCCTGAACGAATTTCCCAACAAACGTCGTTCAGATTAGTTACTAGAATACGTGATTAACCATTTAACGTTGTAAGGCCCAAACAGCAGACACAATGGAAAATCAATTGTTTTTTTTTATGTGATAGATGGCAGACGAGCCTACAGATTACCTGATGGTAAGCGATGGCCGCCGCCCATAGACACTCTACTCGTGTAGAGTCACAAATGCGCTGCCAACCTTTAACCCGCTTTCCCCCCAATTGTGTCCATGGGCGGCGGCAATTGCTTACCATCAGGTGATCCGCCTGCTCGCCTGCTACCTATCACATAAAAAAAAAATTGGTCCTCTTGCCCTCACTCATTCGACGAAACAGCGCAGGCGCTGCTTCACGCCTGTCTTCTGTGAGGCCTTTTAAAAGGCTTTTGGATCTTACGACTTTAACTAGGGATGTAAATGTTCACAGATACACCCTGTACGACATTAAATAACGTAACCAATCAAAATGTTCACAAAAAGTGAACTTATTGACCGATAGCGATCGACGGCGCGCGCGCAGCCAGCAGGGCGTAACCCAAATACGCGGGCCCTTTCCAACGCAATCAGGGCCGCCCGCTCTTATCAGCGCTGGTCTAGGGCAACCATCGATTATCGATTAATCACCCTTAATATCGATATTCGCAACAAAGACGCAGTTCGCGATTCAAAGTTATAGTCAAAGTTCTTTATTTGCAGTAAATGTGGTAACAATTGGTCTTATTACATAGGTTGATAGGCAGGTCATATTGTAAAACATAGATTCATATAAGAAAACAATTGTAATGCATTATCTCACGATTATACAGATGAGGATTAAGACAGCGACATGAAATCTGGCGCATTCATACTTTATAGTATCGAGAATACACTTCAGAGTCTGATCGTATGCCACCTATCATATAAAAAAATCGATATAATCTCTAGTCATACACATCTTCTACTCGTATACTTAAAGTGTTTGAAAATGTGATCCCAACAGCGCTGTCATTAGTAGTTTTACAAGTAATAAAAAATAAATAATATTTTGAATTTCAGATATGCCGAAATTTCAAAATCGAAAATAAAATTCCTCATTCTTCTCTCGACTCCGCCAGCACTTTCAAGTCTTTGTAGTATCTAAGTATCGACCAGTGAAATTTATCGATAGCCAGGCAAGCCTACTGCGCGACGACGTGGGCGCAGGCAGCGCAAGGACCTATATGTTAGCGTTATCGTACGCGCATACCATTTTTTATTTTTTTTCCCTGGGAAAACCGTCATAGCCTTCACCTTGTCACAATAGGGGACTAAGGTGTGTGGGACTACAACTTTAAGGTGAAAATTTAAATAGTGACCGTGATCTCGTGGTCCTGGGTTCAAATCCCGGGTCGAGCAATAGTAGGTATGTTTCGAATTTTTCGATCACCATTCACGATTAGCGCTAATGAAAGAGATTGAAACTCTAATGGGTTGTAACGTCCGTGTAGGCACTCAGGTTTTTATAAAAAAAAACACACACAAAATCTCAAACATTGGAATGACTCCGTAGCTTAAGCACTTTTTAAATAAATATCTTTATTAACACATTCCTAGGTCTTTAAGTACCCCACGTGCAAAAATAGTTGAACCAAATATTTTTAAAGCTCCGAGCGTGGGCACACGCCTTCACATACAGTCAAATTAGGTATGTGTATCAGTATATCACGCCTAATAAGGCCACCCATCAAGGACTTCTGCTAAGTGACAGTGAAATGGCAAACTGACCAAAATAGATATTGGCAAAGTGTATTGTTTTTTAAAGAAATACCATTGACTATGGCAAATACTCTTTTAAACTACAGATTTACCTACGTTTAAGTATATACTTAGACTAATGTAATGAATGTTTCAATTAAGGAATACCAAGACAGAGAGCAGCCAAATATGGAGATAGATAGATAGACACTCTTTATTGCACAAAAGATTACAGAAATTAATTCTATATATGATGATGACCTCAATGGCGCAGTGGCTAAGGTATTCGCCCGAAGCGCGAAAGGTCCCGGGCTCGATTCCCGACCAAGTAATCTAGGAAACATTTTCTAAGTTTTCTTGGGTGTTTTGGGTTGATGCCCCTAGTTAATTACCGTCATCTGGTACTCATTGTACAGGGGTTGCCCTAGTTTGAGACTAGGCTGATTGGTGTGATTGTCTAGCGCATTTATTATTATTATTACCTATATAATATATTATGCTATACATAATATCAGGGAGCTTAAGTGTAAATAAAATATGTGAGATATCTTTCTACAATTTCAAAGTCATATTTTTTAATTTTTTTTTTAAACTGGTTCACGGATTACAATTGGTTTTCTACCTTTCTTAATACAGTGTTTTTACGATAAATGTCTTATGAAAAAAAAAATAACGGCGTAGGTATAAGGTACGTGTGTGACGAAATTGACATCGCATATTCACTTTAAGGTTAAGAGGATACATCAGTCAAGAGCAGCCAACATTCTGTGTCAAGTACCTGTGAATGTTTGCCTATCTGCATATGATAAAGTCACTTAGCTACTTAGTAGCCGCCCACGTTTGGGTTGTATGGGTATTTTTCGCAACACCTGCGGTTTTAGGGTTAACACAGTTCGAAAGATAACATAACTAGCGGCCGCCCGCAACTTCGTACGCGTGGAGTTAATTATAGACACTTACCGTCATATTTTGGACAATCCACACAATATATTTTTATAAATTGTAGCCTATGTGTTATTCTGATGTATAAGCTATATTGTGGTAAAGTTTCATTCAAATCCATTCAGTAGTTTTTACGTGAAAGAGTAACAAACATCCATACATCCATACTTACAAACTTTCGCCCTTATAATAGTAGTAGGATTATCCCTAACCGATATTTTGACTTAGACGGCCAATCTCAATGATCAACCTAGAATGTAGGATATTCTAACAAAAGTGTGTGCGTGGACACAAGTGAACTATCTCTTCTCTTACTCTTACCTATAATTATTCGATAGGACATCAATATGATACGACCGAAGAGATATCAGGTGCAGCACCAACGACTTAACATGCATTTCGAGGCACAGGGGAAGATACTGGAAACTTCCAGACTTCTGGCTGTTATTGACAATTTTCAACATCTGCCGTCGTTTTTACCCGACTACGGCAAAGCAAAAGGAGGGTTATGATTTTGGCAGGCTATGTATGTATGTATGTATGTATTTATGTATGTTCATCTGTTTCCACGTAACTTCTAAACTACTTATCAGAATTCGACAAATGACATATCATTATAAGCGTCTTAATTGTCCGCTGGTTATAGGCTATATGAGGTTTCACAAAATCTAATGTGGCGCCCTCTAGCGGACAAAACATACAGAGAAAAAAAATAAAGTTATGATAAATATGCCGTATTTGGTATCATTTGAAAGCGCTTGACTTGCACATTTTAAATATATATATATTACTAGCATTCGGACACCAAAATAGTACAAATAAAAAAAAAACTAAAAAAACTAAAACCCAACTACGACAAAAACCGGCCAAGTGCGAGTCGGGCTCGCGCACAAAGGGTTCCGTAGCAGCAAATATAATAAACTTATTATGTCAATTTATACACCTGGTGAATGGAGCCTAAACTCTCCCGATATTTTGCCTTGTACTTTTATGTATGAATATTAATTTTAAAAATTACAGTTAAATCAACCTATCTCAAAAACTATAAGAGATACTTTGATCAAACCAAAAATCGTTGAAAGAGTTAATTAGCATGCATCACCTCTATTTTTTTTAGAATTTTATACCCCGTAGTTATAAAAATAGAGGGGGGGGGACATACTTTTTACGACTTTGAGAGCTGATATCTCAAAAACCGTTCACTTTAAGAAAAATGTTTTTTAGAAAACTTTATATCATTTTAAAAGACCTTTCCATTGATACCCCACACGGGTATGTACATCGAAAAAAAAAATTTCATCCCTCAGTTACATGTATGGGGGGCCCCACCCCCAATTCTTTTTTTTACTATTTAGTGTCATATTTTTGTAGCGGTTCATACAACACATATTCCCATCAAATTTCATCACTGTAGTACTTATAGTTTCCGAGTAAATCGGCTGTGACAGACGGACAGACGGACAGACGGACAGACGGACATGACGAAACTATAAGGGTTCCGTTTTTGCCATTTTGGCTACGGAACCCTAAAACGACGCTGAAAAAGTATAAAACAAGACTTCCAATAATGTCATACAATGCTATTCTGAAGTATGCAATATTCACTATGTAGAGATAAATTTTCATGTTTGGAAAGGCGTAGTCACACGTTCATTCTACCTACTGTAGCACTTTGACAACGTGTGACTGCGGATTTCCAAACATGAAAATTTATCTCTACATAGTGAATATTGCATACTTCAGAATAGTATTGTATGACATTATTGTAAATTGACAACGAAGTCTTGTTTTATACTTTTTCAGCGTCGTTTTTTGTCGTAGTTGGGTTTTAGTTTTTTTACTTTTTTTTTATTAAGTGCTACCTAGAAGCCACAGCGCCACCGAGACTGTCACGAGATCAAAATACAACATCATTAAACACGACAATTAACGCAACGTTTATTCGCGTTACTGACATTGTATTTGCTTCACTGACACTGTATCCAGTTTTATGAATCTGTAAAGGTATCCGAACATTCAAAGCCGGGCCCTGAGCCTTCAGGCCAGTCCGCTTGCGACCACAGCTGCTGGTAGCCCAGACGATATGTTAATCACTAATAAAATGTAAAATGTTTTACCAGGTACTGGCAGAAGGGACAGACTTAAAAAACTCCAGCCAGTCACGATGATCAAACACTGATATCCCTGTTGGCAGCCCTGTATGGACATGGTACAGCAGTAAAATGAATATCGTATCATAATTGTGGCCACTACACGTCGCTAGGCGTGGCAAGGCCGGCCACTCTAACAATGTTGCCAGCTAGTGTCCAGCTACATTTAGTGCACAAACGTTTTAGAGCTATAAATGCATTACGCGTATGTTTTATGTCATAGTTTTTATTATAGTAAATGCAAGGACTCTCGTACAACAAAACTATGTAATGAATTGTCACCTGCAGTATTCCGGACCGATGCGACCTGCAAACCTTTAAAAAGCGAGCGTATTCCTGCTTAAAAGGTCGGCAGCGATTTGTGACGCCTCTGGTGTTGCGGCGGCGGAAATCGCTTACCATCAGGTGATCCGTCTGTTCGTCTAAAACTCTAAACTATAAAAAAAACTCTTTGCAGTAAGGTGTCACATTTCCCGTAACCTCACTCACCTCAGAATACACCGCAGGCGCTGACTTGACGCCGGTCTTCTGTGAGGCCGTGGTATCGTGCCCGAGTGAGTGTGGGTACCGGATCCTCCAATTGGGAGGAATGGGGGTTAAAGTTTTGCAGCGCACTTGTGACTCTACTGGTGTTTCAGGTGTCTATGAGCGGCGACAATCGCTTACCCACTGGTGATCCATCTGCCATCAATTACGTAAATAAATCAGTCCCGTCGAGCCAGCCCATTTATGCCGAAGCGTTGCTCTCCCACGTTCAAAAGTAAATTCTAATTGAATACTTAATCACCACTTAAGTAATTTACATCTATTATAACTGTGATTGATTGTATGACTGTTTATCATTATGCCATCTAATAAACATGATCATTTAAGGTTAGGAAAGCCCAGTGAGTCATCCAATTATCATACAATGAGATCGTCTCAATACATCACCGTGTAGGAGTGTCATACAAACAGCTATAAATAGACGAGTGGGTATCTATACAGAATGTATTTGTAAACATTTATCCCTAGAACAACGTCTTCGATTAACCATTCTGAATAACATTTGTTCTATGACTTTTGGAAACTCGTCGAAATTTTTTTCGAATCACCATACCTTTACATAAGGGACATGTATTTTTTTTATTTGCAGGAAAATTTTGCTAGGATAGTAGGGGCTTAACGTCGTAAGACCTTTAACGTAAGAATTATATTATTATATTATATTATTATGTTATATTATTATATATTATATTATACATGGAGGATATTGTACCTACCTTCCACTGCACCTAGAGGTTAAGAGTTGCGGTTTGATGTTTACTGTGCTTGAGGAGTTAAAAGGATAGATCAGATGTCAACTAGCAAGAAATTTCAAACAATCCTGCATGTGTATACGGGTATAGTTTTAAAATAATAATACCTAATATTATTTTAAAACTATACCCGTATAACAACACTACTGCAAATATTAGCTAAAAAAATATTTAAACGCATAAAAACTTGTTTCACACTTTGCTTATCGTAAACACTCCATATACCACTCCTCAGGATTCCCGTATGCGCACGCACATATCTACATAGCAACTATGCTAACATACATACCGTCGCTGATACCGCATAATTATGCAAGCGATAGGCGATAGGTGCCGAGCTATTGTTGGAGATGGCACCCCGCGGCTACGCAGCGGGCACCGGTCTTACCTGGAAACGATGATTACGTGATATTATCTATACCATTTATAAAGACACAAATTCTAAAGACATCAACACACCTTACAAATCGATAAGGTGAAACACCTATAACGCATTGATTGACCGTTCATCACACCGTTATTGATGGTTAGGATGAACGGGAATAAAAATTAAACCATTTTTTTTTATGTGACAGGTAGCAGACAAGCAGGCGGATCACCCGATGGCAAGCAATGCCGCCGCCCATGGACACCTGCAACACCAGTGGAGTTACAAGTGCGCTGCCAACCTTTTATCCCCTTCCCCCCCGAGTGGGCCTCCGGTACCCTCACTCACTCGGCGAAACACAGCACAGGGGCTGCTTCACGCCGGTTTTCTGTGAGGCAGAGGTATCACTCCGGTCGAGCCGGCCCATTCATGCCGAAGCGTGGCTCTGCCACAGATTTACACCATTATTTATATCTTATAGAATTCCCGTTAAACCCACTGGTGTTATAAATCCTGGTGGGATGAACGAATATAACCTTCACCCTCGTGTCAGTTTAATCTTGAAATATTTGTAAATAGGGAACTAGATTTTAAATTGTCTTGCGCCAATTGGGCGCGAAAGATAGATCTCGAAGAATGATCTATTCATATTCAGTTGCTATATATTGATCGCCATAAGTTAGTTTTAGGTAAATGTGTTCAATATTCACAGTTTTTTACAATTTTATAATATCCGGAACACAAGTGCTTCAACTAATTTGGCACTAAATTAGATGTAGGCATGTGATATCTGATGTTTACATTACCCACTGAAAAGTTCAGACACACAATTGCTCCAGAGCACCAATTTGACTCGCGTCGTGCTTTCCATTACTCCAATTTCCAAACCGGAATCCGAACACGGGTAACAATTTAACATATCCAAACAAAAACAAACGATTTGGCCCAAAAAACGAGCAATTGAGAAACGTTCGCATACGTAAAGGCTTTTCCACACTGCGGGCCGATTCTCAGGGTTTTTCAATAGTATTTTAGAAAAAAAGGGGCGCTAAACACGAAAAAATAGGAGTTAATTTTTTTAAAAATCTGCTTTCGATGTGTTATTGATTTTTAGGACTAAGTTTTGTGTGTGTAAGTGACGTGTGATCTTACATAAATCAAATCTTACAACATCTCATACATTGACCTGACTCGGTACGACGTAACTTAAGCACTTGTGTTGCAGATATCAGACAATAGAGGAATCACGAACATAATACTTAATAACATATCCCCATAGACCCAGACACTGAACAAACACAAATGTTCATCACACGAATGTTTGTCCAGTCCAATGATCGAACCCACGACCTTTGGCGTATGAAATAGGGTCACTACCAAATGCGCCATCCGGCCAGTCAAGACAATATGTCTTCCTGTCTAGTGTTCTTAATACGAAGATTTGTTTTATAAAATTACATTTTCTATTGAAATATTTTCTTTTCTTTTCATATCAATCATGTCAAACAACTTTTCAGTATTTTTTTATGTCATTGCTAGATTAGCAAAACAAAACTATGGAATGAACGGTCACCAGCGGTATTTCCGAACCGATACGACCCACAAACCTTCAAAAAGCGAGCGTATTTCTTCTTAAAAGGTCGGCAGCGCATTTGCGACTCCTCTGGTGTTGCGGGTGTCCATGGGCGGCGGTATTCACTTACCATCAGGTGAACCGTCTGTTCGTCTGCCCCCTATCTCATAAAAAAAAAAAGCTAGTGCAGAGAAGCCCTAACTCGTCACTGAAAAGCCGTATTTCTTTCTGCCCTCAAATTGGTCGAAGCCTCCCGGAGGAGGCTCGGGTAGCGGTATAAATTGATATTTATAAGCTCAAACTTGACACGCGATTTGCGAGGGGGATATTTTTAATAACAAGACGAATTTGATAGCCCGTCTAGGGACTATGTAACTTCGCTTTGATACAGCAATGGTTTAGGCTCGTTGGAAAGATACTCGACAAAAACAGTAAAATCATCTCTCCTGTCAATTTTTGATTTTTCTATTACCATCTTTAAAAAAAAACAAACTTTAAAAATGGACTTGCCCATGAAATTTTGAATGCTCATATAACCAGCTAGACATTATATTTTTAACTGTAAATTTAAGCTATTGGTTGTTATTTACCAATATTTTGGTAAAGTATCAATATTTTTTACTATATCGAGATTATTCAAATACCCTATTGCAAATAATTAATCATACTTACTTAAGTTACATACAGGGTGTATAAGTGAACGTCATTTTGAAAAACATTTGATCTATGAATTTTGGAAATTCGCATTTTTTACGAGTACTTTTCATACAAAGTTAGTCACGTGACTTGATCATTTTGTATGGGTTGTCGAAAAATTTGCGACGACTTTTGAAGACGTGGCTAAAGGGATGTTAATGATTACAGATACACTTTGTATTATCACCTATAAGTTTAATAGTAGTACGTGTCTTGGCTTTGAAAGCAACCGAGAATTAATACGCTGAGATGACTATGAACTAAATCAAGACCGCTTCCTGATTTCCATACAAATTAACGTCCACCCACTGGTTATTAACAGAGGTCGGAAGAAGATACTTAGATGTTTAGGTAGTTGTTGTTCTTACACTGATTTCATCATTACATAGATACAGAGAAAAAATAAAGAAGGTCACTTCAAAATTATAGCGAAATCATCATCATCATGCAGCGAAATAATTAAGTAGGTTTCCCTCTAATATTATAATATCGTGATTAATTTTCAAGAACTGAATAATGGCGTAATTTTTTGAAAAAGGGTTGCTTTTAAAATAATTATTTAGAAAAAAAAAACAATTGTTGAAAACTGTAATTCTGAGCAATGAAGTGTTTTTTTTATTTCTACTTTTCAGGGGGGTCTCTTTTTAGGGGTGGTGTATTCTTATGTACAATTGTAAAAAATACAATTGATGTATAGTGCAATAATTTAAAAGATACAGACAAAATAAATTAGGAAACCCTAAGCCGGTAACATATAATCAATATCAACATTTCGACGCAACTAAATAAATAACACTACCCATAATTCCGACCTCTGGTTAGTGTAAATGTGAAACGAGCCTCAAATAATCCTTACAAAACAAGTAATTTTCTAGTTACAGCAAAGGTCTCGTTATTTATAGGATTCTATTTTTAGAAAATCTATTATACTCTTTTGTTTTGGATCCCGAATTTATGATTAAGTCCATTGGTGCGGCAACATCGTTCGATGAGCCAGAATACAAATACCTTAGTTCCCCATAATATCTTGCGCGTGCAGGCTTATGGAGTATTTTGGGAACGAAATATGACAAATATTTATTACATATGAAAAGAAACGACAAGAAGATAAGCCGTAAGTTGATATTTTGGCAATTTGGAATAACAAACTTACAGATATTGAATATCTTCGGCCCAACGGGGCTAACATTTAATTCGTAGGTAGCGTACCTATTTAAGACATTTAATTGTGTTTGGAAATAAAAGCTTTTTATTGGCAACTGTTTTTGATTTTGTCTAAAGTTTTAAAGCAGGTTAAGCCATTAATTATATAAAGAGATTAGTTGCTGGTCGCCAGAAAAAGACTCTAAATAT